>LPNX010140845.1:166173-677778 GCA_001517045.1 Pseudotsuga menziesii | reverse complement strand
AAATGCCCTTCTTAGATGACGGGTTTTTTCCATATTCACCCGTATTTGACGGGTAAAAAACCTAAATACGGGTATACTCCCGTCAAATTTAACCCCTGGTTCCATCCCATTTCCCTATCCAACACCTCCTACCAAAATTCTTACCAAAATTCTAGCAACAAGAATGAAAAAAATCATGGCAAAGATTATCTCGGAAACACAAGGAGGTTTCATAGCCAGCAAGCAAATCATGGATAATATAATCATTGTCCAAGAGGCCATTCACTCCAGCTTAGAACACAAACAACAAGTTATGGCCATTAAGTTAGACATGGCAAATGGCTTTGACAGGGTCAATCACTTCTTTCTTTTTGAGATCATGCAGAAAATGGGATTTTCCAAAAAAAAATGCAAATGGATCAAGGCATGCATAAGCAATCCATGGATCGCGCCTCTTGTAAATGGAAAGCCTGCTGGTTTCTTTCAAGCCTCTCGAGGACTCCGCTAAGGCTGCCCACTCTCCCCTCTGTTATATCTCATCGTGGCTGAGTCTTTGAGCAAGAAGCTTCAGGCCATGCAAAACATGGAGATCTCAGAGGTCTTAAAATTGCTAGAGGAGTCAAAAATGCAAATCATGCACAATATGCAGATGACACTATTCTTCTAGGTGGAGCCTCTGTCATAATTGCTGAAAGATTCAGAGAAGTCATCAATACTTTTCCCAAGGCTTCAGATGGGAAAGTGAATGCGATTAAACCAAAATCTATGGATGGAATTGTCTTGCTAGAACGCTAGGATATGAAGGATGCACAGATTGGAATTCATTCAGATATTTTGGAGTCCCAATTCAAAAGGGAAAAAAGAAAAAATCAGACTGGATAGAATTGGTAGAAAAAATTAAAAACAAAATCCATTCTCTAGGAGCTATATGGCTTAATCCGACTGGGAAAATGATTCTTTTAAACGCTGTGCTGACAGCCTTCCCTATTTTTACCTGCTCCATATCTCTAGCACCCTAATCTATTATTCAGGAGATTGAGAAAGAGCTGAGACGATTTTTCTGGCAAGGTGGAAAACAAAATGGAAGCAAGAAGTTTCATTTGGTCAAATGGGAGATAGTCTGCAATCAGAAGGACAGAGGAGGAGCAGGAATAAAAGATATAGCAAAAATGAACTTAGCGTTGGGAGCCAAAATCATTTGGAACTTGATCACAGGTCGCAGAGCTTGGTGGAAGGAGGCGTTGAGGAAGAAATACCTTACAAGAGCTCAAGTTAGATGCTTAGATGTGATTCCACCTCAGCATACGCGTCTTCAATTTGGAATTTGTGCAAAAATGCAGCTTTTATAATCCAGGATGATCTACATTGGTCAACTGACAATGGAAAAAAAAATCAAAATCTGGGAGGACAACATTGGCAACGTTCAACAGTGTTACAATCTCATAGATCTCAAGCGGTGGATGAAATGCCAAAACCTGTCAACGATCAATCAAATCTCAAATTGGCATAGCAGTGGTAGACGGGCTTGTTGGGGGCATCTGGAAATGCTAGAACGACTGAAGGAAGATTATGCTCAGCTGCAAACGCTCCTCCAAGGATCGTTGTCGGTCCGCATCAACTTGCCAGACTGTAGATGTTGGGGAAAGTCTGGAGTCTACACCGTGAAGGCAGGGTACAATTCAATCCATAATAACAGCAGAAAAGAAGGCATTTGGAAAAATGTTTGGTGTAGTGATGGGCTGCCAAAAATAAATTTTTTTGCTGGCTCTTTACTCACCAAAAAACCCTGACAGTCGAGAAGTTAAAAAAGAGAGGAATAGAAGGTCCATCTTGCTACATTTTGTGCAAAAAGGCAGAAGAAACACATAATCATATCTTTCTGGAGTGCCCATTTGCCAATGAGGTGTGATTTTCAATTCTTATTGAGCTTAATTTTAATATTATTCTCCCTACTAATCTGAAAGATTTTTTTACATGTTGGAAAGACTATTACCAAGGTTCTCTATTTAAAAAACCAGATTTCTCAAAAACTTGGATGGCTCTCCCAAAATATATCTACTGGAAGATATGGATAGCCAGAAACAAAAGTTTATTTGAAAACTTGAATTATCGTCCTGTTAGAGTCTCTTTCGCTGCCAAAGCTCTATGGACTGAAGCTCTACTCTCGAAAGGATTGCGGCACTTACAGCTGGAACCGTTAAATTCAGCCGAAAAAAGATGGATGAAAGATCTCCTCTGCCCTTTCAATCCTACTCCAAAGGATGTTAAAAAACCTACCTCTTCAAATTGGCAAATTCGAAAAAGCTCAAAAGTTTTCAGAAATTGGTGGACAAAGCTGGATTGCCACACTCTTTTCTTTGATGGGCCCTCCAAAGGGAACCCGGGAAAGACAGGTGCTGGTGGGATTATTTTTTTATCAAGGGGGGGAATAGGCAGAAAGATTTTGCTTGGGGACTTGGTAGGAGTACCAACAATCATGCAGAGTGGTTAGCTTTATTGAAAGGTTTGAAAATTGCTCTCTCCCTGGGAATTAGAGATCTAGTAGTGTTTGGTGACTCATTACTAGTCATTAGAGAGGTAAGAAAGCTGGTCAGAAATTACAAAAAGCCTTCCAACAAGATGCATCATATGTTCAACAGTCTTATCGATGATTTTATTGCTGTCAACTTTCTTCATATCCTCCGCTCAAATAATCAATTTGCAGACCAAATGACAAATGAAGGAATGCAACTTGATTATGGTTTTATGATCTGCAACAGGAATCACCCGGAGCGTTGTTGGGTACCTTGATAAAGGAGCAATATCAGTCACTATCTCTAAACAAGAATTTAGGACAGCTACAAGCTTACTATTGAAATGTTCAATTTTTGCAAACTCATACTTGAGAAATTTGTAAAAATATTTAGCCATCAAAGATGCAGGTTATATAGAGATAAGTTACATTTTGTAAGAGAAGAGCAGGATTTTATGGTTTTTGAAATCCAATGGATTCAATCCACAAATATGCCGATGTAATATCTTTTTTAATACAAATTCCAAACAACCGTTCTTGTTAAAAAAAAAAGAAATAACATTTATGATTTAAAAAACAGCTATCCACTAAGTTTCAAACTATATACCACTTAATAAACAAAATCCACTAAGGATAACTTTCAAATTCTATACCACTCAATAAACAAAAAAATCTCACACAGTAACCACATTAGTGAAACTTCACACTAATACACGAATACTTTCATTAACATACCCACATTAGTGAAACTTCAAAATAATACATGAATACTTTCATTAACATACATGTTGAATTTATATAATAAATAGTTACAAATTAAGATAATGTATTTAATTGATCTATTATAAATAAATAATAATTAATGATATAATGACCATAATTCATTATATGTATTAGTTTAGTGGTTTAAATGTTTTAATAATTTTTTTCAATTATTTTTACTTAAAATAGGTTTAAAATTCATTACGTCTCTTACTTTAAAAGTGGTTTATATAGTAAATAATTGTTTTATTCATTATTTTATTTAATATTGATTAAAATTTATTAAAATTGTAAATATTAACTATTCATATTATATAATTTGGAAAATTATAATTGGATCAAAATGTTATTTGAAAAAAATACAAAATTAACTATTTCATTAATTTGTAAATACTGTTATAAATTGATATTTTCTTCATAATTATATTAATTTTTACAATATAATGTAATAAATTATAAATTGGAGATTATTAATTTTTACAATATAATGTAATAAATTATAAATTGATATTATCTCCAATATCATATAAATTTAAAAATGTTCTCACATAAGACAATACTATTTTAATTTTTCTTCATTTGAGGTTGAACTCCATAATGGAGTAAGCTAGCTATGGAGCAATCCTCCGGGAGGATTGCTCCATAGCTAGCTTACTCCCCTTATAATAATATAAGAAAAAACACCCATATTTGAACTGTCCACTTCCTGTCTTATCTTGTTATGGATATCGATGTAATAAATAAATGATTGTCCAGGGAATTTGGTCTTTAGATCATTCGCGTGACAAATACTTTTCGCCAATACCTTTTACATAAATCGCGAAAATGATTCCGACTCCGCCGGTCTTGGATCAACACGTTTCTAACGACAGCTGGAAGAGCTACAACATAACTCCACGTGGGTCATAGTTCGCATTGTAAATAAATAATATAATTTCTTTAAAAAAGTATGTGAATAAACGTATCTGAAGTTTTCGATGTTAACGTTAGTTTAGTAAGACTCTTTTGGATAAGAGGTACTATTAGAAATTAATATGCTGTAGGCGGTAGTATTAGAAAGTAGAAATTACATATAACAATTTAATCTTTCATTAAATAAACATTTTTCAATATTCAAAATCTATTTTTAATTAGAATTCTTTAATTAGAAGTAAGCTGCATGTGGTCCATCCAACATCGTCAAGTGATAGCTTACTTCCTTACCCACTGGAGATAGCTTATTCCGTGTTTTAATGGAGGGAGATAGCTTATTCCGTGTTTTAATGGAGGCCGCAACAACTGTATGAAGATTGGAATCATCTTATAGCGCAAAACATTGCTGCTTCTGCCTAGCCTGTGAAAATGCATGAAAAATCTTGGTGAAAAAGCTTTTGCTTTTGGTGGAGATGCTTTTCACTAAAGCCCTAATTTGTATGATATTGTTGCATATTATTTTAGTTGAAGACTATTGGAATACGACGATCTCTCCTCAACCCTAACGTAGAATACTTTTGCAACAAAGATCTCTAAGCATGTCTGATCATGTGAATATCTCTCTCTAATCTGCTATGACTTGAAATCATTCTCTTGCTGCGCGAAGACCCTCTGCTGAGTTGTGAGTATCACATTTATTTGAAAACTGAGTGATGCAAACTCTATGGAACACGAACTCTATCTCCTCCAATACAATGTTTCATGGTGTGGAGACCATTGTATTCCATGGAAATCCTTTGCAATTCTAGTGTGTGAGTTGTTGAAAACATCCCTATGGAGTTGTAACGGAAGGGTGATGGAGTAAGTTATCACTCGACGGAGTCGAGCGGGGCCCGATGCAAATCGTCGGGTAAATAGCTTACTCCTAGTTAAAGAATTCTAATTAAAGGTAGATTCTGAATATTAAAAAATGTATATTTAATGAGATTAAATTTTATAATAATCTTACGAAATATTAAGGTGGAATCTTTAAACAACTTTACTATAATTAAGTATAATATTTTGATATTGTAATTAAGTATAATATTTTGATATTAGCTTTTTTTTAGTTTTATATATAAAGTTTGGGATTTGTTATTAAAAGATAATAAGTATCAGGGTAATTTACGACGAAAATTACCCAGCTTGCTGCACAAGCTTTAATGTGACTGCATCTGTGGTCGCATTAAAGCATGTTGGCTAGTTATTGATTGCCTCAATTTACAATCTTGAGAGACAAATGGTACTAAGTTTTGTCTGGCCCTACCCAGAAACACAAACAATCAATCCTAATTCTATGCACTGTTGTAGGGATCATGAATCAACCAGAAGCTACAACATTCAATCACGTCCAATGGTGGCACATTGTAACACACCTCAAAAACGTAAAAAAAAAATTAAAAAAATTGCATGCATAGTTTTTACCATCATTTACTATCAGATTACTCATGTTTTAACTTGTGCAAGTTACTTATATTTTTATGACTCTGGTGGTTAAAGCAATGGCTAGCTTCGTTCGAAACATTCAGCCATGCCCAAACAGGTGTTGTTCTCCGTTTACTTGCTTTTATTTTGATTAATTTTATGAGCACTTTACTTGCCCTAAGACTTGGGAGACTAACCATAGTCTTGACCCCAACCCTTATGTAATAAGTTGGTTTAGTGTAATTCAACGACCTTAGGCCTTACCATAACCTAAACTATGGTGTGTTGTGACTCTCCCCTTAAGCGCAAAAGCTTGGGGTTTGTAAAGGCATATGGCACTAACCATATGGTAGACGTTCGTTATAATAATACAAGTTTAAAGGTTTATGAATACAATGTTTTGTTTAGCATTATAAATGGTTTTTGTTTAAGGCATGCCCTACCCCATGGTTCACGATGTTATGGTCCTTGGCATGATCGATTTGCAACGTGGTTCACGATATGTTATGAGGTTTGAAAGTTGGAGTTATATCGCATGGTTTGAACTTGTAAGCAATGATTAAGGCCCATGATTATTCTAGCCGTGAGTTATTTATTTTTGTCCTTTGGTTGACTTGGTGATAAAGGTGTGTCATCGCTGCGAGTTGACAGCGCAACCAGGCCTTCCACGCAGCTTCTTGGCTTTATCTCCACCGTCCATCTGTCCAGTCTCACTAATAGGGTTTACAAAGAGGTTTAATGCAATGGGAAACTTGTCCAAACCCTTCATTTGGTTTGTTTGGCCTATGGGGGAAAGAGAGAGTCGAGCTCTACTATGTTCATGCTGGAAACTTTACTGGTTGTTTGGTTTTGGTGAAGCCGGCGACAGCCGAAGCTCTGCTTTGTAATTATGGTGATGGTGTAAGGGTTTCTAATTTAACACTCGCTAACGACGTGGTGTTTTAACTCTTCTGAGGTGTTCCCGGGCTCCCAAGATTTCTCCAGCAATCTACATTGCAATGTGAACGCCTCAATGAATCTTGTCAATACTTTGACCACGCAACTTCCTGTTAACAGGTGAGAATTAAACTCTATACCTTTTCTCAGTTTTTAACTTGGGAGATAGCCAATGTTTACGAAGTTTTACTGATACGATGGTTGTGGTTGCAGGGAGAGGAGGGATAAGGGTACTTTAGAGGAGCCAACCCCTGGCCCTCTCCGCAACACGCCCAAGGTAGGTTAAAAATCATTACCGATGTTTTTCTTTTAAGTTTAAGAATGTTTAACACATTGCTCTGACCGTAATCTTGCAATTGTTGCAGGTTGAGGGTGCTAGAGAGGGAGGTGACAGGGTCACCTCCTCCCAGGCCTGTGTTTTTAAACGCCTAGGAAAAGTTCCTGCTCAAAACCTATTATTAAAAATTCTTGTTAATGTTATCGTTTTGAATAATGCATATTGACTAAGCCATAATCGTTGGTTGCAAGTAATGTTGGGTATGAGCGTGGGTCGAGAGTGGTAGCCACAACTGCTTTTAAGATAATTTTCCCGTTTTGTTTTCGAGTGTTTGTAGAAAGTAAACCCTTAGGATTTACCCTACACAGACTTGCAGCCATTGCCTCAACAATGTTTCTAGATGCACTGAATTTGTTCTTTGATGTGATTCAAGTGCCATTACTGATGGACTTACCCCAAACTCTTATAATTTTAACGATGGTTTAAGTAGAAAAGATGGCAGCCATCCTGGATGGTCTTACGACCACTTTTGTGTAAGCGATGTTGATTAATATAAGTTATGACCTTGCCTTCGGGTCTGTGCGATCTTGTTAAGAGTTTTGCTTTATGTTTAAGATGGTATACTGGTTGTGTTTAAAATTCAATGGCTGCCATCTTCGATGGTCTTACAACCATGAACACAGTGGTTGGTTTAAATATTGTAATGATGTTTACGCTTGTAATAACACGAAGATGACTACATGTTGTATTATGTGTTTAGCCTTTGCATAGATAATGGTAGCCATTAGATGGACTTACGACCATTTCTTGACTTTACTTAATGTTTGCTAATAAGTTAATGCGACCCGTAGGGTCTGTGATTACTTTGTGCAATAGATAAAATCTTTTGTTTTAAGGCTTGACTGCCATCAACAATGGCTTTAAGGTTGGTCCTTGGGGAAACAAAGATTTAATTCGTGATTGGGTTTTGATGTGAAAAAATGCAGTTGTTACAGCTAGCATACATGCTTGTGATTGTATTTTGGTTTTGATTTAAATGTATCTATACTCTCTTTACTTCATGGATCTACACTTGTTTGTTAGGTTGTAAATTGTAAGGGAATACTTGTCAATTGTAACCGAAATGTAGGGTTTCTGTGTACGAATTGTTTGTAACAAATCTACTATGTATATTAATAAAGTCTTATGATTGTATTCTAATGTAATTCTACATATGTAAAGAACTCGGTTATAATTTGCCTATATATATATATATATATATATATATATATATATTCCTTACTTTGTTTAAACACGAGGTAAATAAATTTATACTAACATGATTAGAGGATCTAATTATTCTACCTACTATCAGTTTTGATTCACAGATTAAGAAATAAATATAGGAAGAGAGTGCAGAAATACATTAACTAAATATGTCGCATAGGAAATAATTTGATATAGTTTGAAACATATCCATTAAACAGGGAATTCGATTTCCAACATATAATCCGTAAAAAAATATCCTAAGTTAGGCTTGGATGCCTGATCTAGGAAACTTTCCTAATATCCTTTTAACATTTTATAATCGACATAACTGAATAGATTCTTGATAAATAAACTAGACTAATCGATGCATATTTGGTTTTAAATTAACCAGTTCAAATAAAACATTATACTGTAAATTTAAAACATAGATTAAGAACCTGGCACCACTATTGAGAAAACAAAAGTGGAAAAGTTGTTCCTCCCAACCAACTCCCAGAGCAGCCAAGTTACTTGCTCCAGAACCCCCGAGCCTGTCCGATGAACCACAATAACAAAATCATTGAATTCAATGCGCCATCTCTTACTTTCTTAGATTTAATCATCATCCAATGCTAGCCTCCTACTACACATGGACATACTAATATATAGTATTTTTTCCAAGACTTGGTCATTTATTAGCCTCATGCTCTTTAGCACTTAACTAGGAGTTGTGACTTGATTTTTTCGGATGATGCCTCCTGCATCTTGAGTTCTCACTCAGTGGTTTTAACCACTTGTATTTTCTTCTTGTGGATCAGCAAACACTCTTTAACAATGATTTCTACTTCTGTCTCCCCTTCAACATATTTTATTAAATAAAAATGATTAATTACAAAATGTTTTATTTTTTACTTTCAAAAATAATTAAAATCATTTTCTACATAATTAATAATAAATTATTAATTTTCGATGCATTACACACATAGTAGGCAAGTTGAATAAAAAAGAAACAATTATTGTTGGACAAGCAGTACCTCAGGTGGGACCTGATCCCATGTAAGTTCAGGATTATGTAAAAAGGACGCGTGGTATTGCATGAAGGTACTATGCGTCTCTTCGTATCAGGTTGAAACCATGTAGACGAGTGTGAATGTTAAATGGAATTAAATTTCACACGAAATAAATCTTCGTATTCAATTAGGCATTCTGGAAGTCCGCACAGGAGAGAATCAGAGTGGGAGCCAAGAAGTACATAATTGTACAAGGAGAAACCATGAGACTTTATGGAGTATTACGGCTTGAAAAGGCAATGGATCCAGACAACATTTTGTCATTCCTGGCATAAATCCCCTCTGCAACCCCAAAGGTTGATAACAGTAACGTTTATGAACGAAAGGTGATGGAAGAAAAAGAAAAACATACCGCCATGCCAAGAATTGAGGAAAGACGATGCAGGGGCATCTGCATTTGCCACCATCTCCGAAGAATTGAAGACGTGAACATGGAGAATAACAGGTCGATAAGAAGAATTGCTCGTGAATTCGATCAGGACTTAGGAATTCTGGAATTGTGCCTAGACCAGGAAAAAAAAATAGGGCACAGGAAAATGAGGAGGCCTAACAAAGAGAGATCATACCTGGAAGAAGACTTGGCCAGGGAAAAGGAAAAGAAAGCTAAACTAGAGGAAAAACTCAACACCCTAGAAGCCCAGTTGGTATATCTTCAATTCTACATTAGAACTCTGGAAATGGGATCCAACCCTGCGTCTGTAGACTTCGTTTCGTCCAACCTGCTTCAGGATGTTGACTCTAGGTTCGAGCCCACGGAATTTGCTAAGCCAAAGTGTGAGTTCGCAACCCATTAAACGACTATTACCAGGTTTTGCAAAGGATTAGTGGTTTTAATCTCTAGTCATATTTTGTAGAAAAGTTGATAGCTTATTAGTCAAGGTTTTGTCTAGTTCCACTATAGAAAAAGAAGCTATTTGGAGTTTTTTTTTTAACTGTCAATGCAATGCCCTCAGGCCGCTTGGTGTCTGCCACATTTTGGAATTTTGAAGTCGTAGTGAATTAGGAAGGAATTTTTGGATTAGAATGTTTTATTTTGCATCACAACATAACATTTCTATCATGGTCTTCACACTCAATGTTTAGTGGATGGAGGTAGATTCGAACAGTCACAACTTTGTCAGTCTTGAATTTTGGCCTACCATAAACCTGTGTAATTTTGTTGCACGGGAAACCTGCAGCCCCCTCTCTTTTAATATAAAGTCTCTAGCCGTGTATATATATATATTACTACATGGACTTTTTCTTATTTCAATGCTAATGGGCATAAGTGAATGTCCTCTTGCTATTGAGAATTAGTCATACCCTTTATGCCAACAAAAAGTTATAAGTCAACACATTAAGAATTAACAATAAACAATCAATGTCCTCTTGCTATTGAGAATCAGCAATGAACAATCAATGTCCTCTCGCTATTGATGGAAGATTGACACTCTTGCTATTGAGAATCAGCAATGAACAATCAATGTCCTCTCGCTATTGATGGAAGATTGACAATAGAGATATGAAAAATTTTAGACTTTTCAAAAATGATAACCCTACTAAATAATAAAACTAATCACAATCAATTAAATTTACTAATTCTTATTATTTTAATTTTAAAATAAATAATAATGAAAAATATTAAAAACTTTATTTTGGGTTCAAATATATTTAGGCTTCGCACATGGAATAAAATGGAGCCTCCTTAGCTCAATTGGGCTGAGAACACTGTTCATGGTACCCTAAACCTAAATAAAATATAAGCTTAAAATATCCGTTTTAAGTTTTATTGTTATTTTATTGAATAGAAAGAACTAAAAATATTTTACATGCAGCAGAGTAATAAATACAGCAGGGCAGTACTGTAGATCTTATAGATTCAATAGCCCACACTACTGCCGCCACAACATTTATTACTCTAATATTGGATATTGTTAACCAATGGTATTGTTTTTCGAAACCGTGGGTACATATGCTTAACCTACCGAATTTCTGGCATGACATTTTCTAAGATTCACCAGACCTTAACGAAATGTTTATGGCCTTTAGTTCTCGTGAAGAAATTACAAAACTTATAGGCCTTTTTTTAAAAGCCATGGATCAAAATGCCTATATGAATACGTGTCAATAAAATTTGCATATGACTCAGAAAATATATATAATATCAAAATGGTAAATAAGAATCAAGAAACAAATGCGCCTGAAACAACCATATGTAAGGTGTAAATTTTTTTGGATTTTTCAAATTAAATAGTAGAGAATATCATGCCTGGAACATTATCGTCACGGATTGGTTTGGATGGAAACAGAGATCCATGGTCGAATCCCGCGCCTCTTGCTTTGGATGCGGGGTGCAGCCATTGTCATAGATATCTATCTTTTTAACTGGGCTGGGCGGAGGTAAAGAAATTTTACTATGATGAATGATAAAGATGAATGAAGTAAATATTACGCATTCAGCGGGCAGTGCATTAAATTCGGTGAGTCCAGTAGATAGAGCATTAAATGTTGTTGCTCTAAGTCAAATATGTATAATTGAAATTTGGATATGAAACAATTCAAATAGATCGATACATACTATACCACAAACGACTTTTAATGCTATACAGTTCAGTGCAAGGTCTAAAATGCATAACTGGGGTTTGTTCCTTATCCTACGATATTATGGGTTTAGAAGTCCTTATAGTGTCTCGAAATCAACACAAAAGAACTTTCTCATCATCTGGTTAGGTGGCTACCTCAACTTAACAAAGGGGAATAGACTTTCATGGTATAAGAATCAACAAAGGGGAATAGACTTTAATGATATAAGAATCATTGGAATTTCAATGTGTTTTGTGCATTTTGTGTATTTTTTTGGAGAATGAATAGATTTTAATGGTATTTGTGCACCTTTTGGAAAAAGTGAGTATAGAGTAATTTTATAAATTTGTTGAATGCATTTAAAGGTAATTAATTTATTTAAGATATGTTTTGAAAAAGATAAATTTATTATAAATTTTAAAAATAAATAATTTATAAATTATATATATATATTGGTAATTTTTTAGTTTTTAAACATTTTTTAAATGAATAAATGTATATATGTCTTTTTTTATGAAATAAACTAGCTCTATTGGCAAAACATTATTAGCACTTCCAAAAAATGTGCTTCATTGTCTTAGGACACCAACTAGGCAAATCTCATCCATGGACCCAGTTCTAAACTATCCAAAATAGGGAAGAAGATGTGTGTTTGATATAGTAATCATTAAAGCTTTTTGGAATCATAATGTTAAAGCAACTTCTCAAACTTCAATTCCCAATCTCACCATAATAGGCTCAACAAATCAATATTCAATTTCGACAACTCCTAAAATAGAATCAATAACATAATATATGATCACAGGTTTGTCAAAAGACAATGGGGCCTTATGATGAAATCCTTAAAGTCTCAAAGATCCTTCCATAAAAGAACACCCTTCCTGTTGAATTTTCCACTTCAATAATTCAACATTGCACTAATTGTGATTATTCTAACTCCAAAAATTGCGCCATGACAAATCCCATCCTACATGAATACTTGAGAAGTTCCATTTGATTAGAGGTGGAACAACTCTCCATGCCTCCCAAATTCTCTTGCAAATGCATAAATCTAAATAAGTGAAGGGTAGAAAGGATATGACATAAGTTCAAACTACCCTAAACTTTAAGCAACCATTAAAATGATAGGAATCTAACCTACTATATAATTTTCTAAGGGGTGGAACCCTCAACGCACCTAAACACCCACTTAGTTGTATAAATGTTCCATTGTGATGCAACATTGATAGGCCAAGACCCCTCCCCTCCTTGAGGCATAATAGACATGTCCAAAAAGGCACCATGGGAAACCCTATCTTCTCACCATACTTAGCCTACCTAAAACGCCAAAGAAGCTACTCCAACATTTTGAGTTGGGTTGTATTGGGGAGCCAATAATAGACATAGTAGATGTGACAAGATTTAGAACCATTGAAACCATGGTCAAGTTGCTTTCCAAAGGGGGTTATTTGAACTGCCAAGAGTGTAGCTTTTATAGCCTCTGAAGCCACCAATCCACATGGTCACCACCAAGATATTTGTACCAAAAAAGAAATTGAGGTAACACACAATAAACCCTAGTCAAATGTAATTACACATTAGGATCATCAATGCTATCAAGCCAAAAATCAATCTTGAAATAGTGAACAAAATATCAAATAGTGCCTAGTAGCCTCAACCATTTCTTGGCCCATTAGAATAGTTAATAAAAGAAAATGATCAACAAAATGATTGTTTACCATCTTTGAGCCGTCGGGACAAGAGATGTTGTGAATTCTTCATTAAAATACATGCCTCCAGAAATTAACCCAAAGCATCAACAACTGACACATACAAATAGGAAACAAGTGGACAATTGCCCTCGTGTTCATACGATGAAGTGGGTTCCGAGCTGTAAGCACACACCATTCACCAAAACAACAATTGAAGCATTGGAACAAAATGTGTTCACCATGGAAATATATCTAATGACAAATCCAAGGCACTACAATAGAATTGTAATGAAGGACTAGTGAACTCTATCATAGAATTTATCCAAAAAAAAAATTTAGTAATAGAGAATGTTACTTGTCTCTCTTTCCAAATCCATAACCTCCCATGTAAAAATCAATGTCTAAAAGAATTTTTCCTTGCAAAAATTATTCCTAACGATTCTCAGATCAACTTTCCGGATTCCAAGAGCCATTGCCCTTTACAAAATCATATAGTAGACACTGAGAAGAATGATGCGCCTCCAACCCTAGATTGAATCTTTGGCTGCATTCTTTGTAATTAATTTGATTATTACTTGATTAAGGAATGTTGACAAGGTTCTGAAGGATAATATGCCATTGCAACCTAGGTAACACATATTATCATCAACAATATCTCACATTATGTTTAAAAATTCATATGGTAGGCCACCTACACCAAAAGACTTACCATTCTTCATAGCCACGAGGACAAAGAAAAATCCTCTTAGGTAATGTCACCATCCCGCTCAACAACAAAATCCTTTTGAGGAATGACCTCACAACATGCCTATGTAGCCTCGATGATCTAATTAGAGAGAGGATATGGGGAGAAGATATTCTAGAAATGCAACCAAAACATATCCTTAACCTTTGATGATTCATCTTCTACTGAATCATCAACCTTGCTTAATCCAAGGACTCCTTCAAAATAAGTCGTATGCTTCAAGTAATCAAAGTAAAATTTATAGCCCATATCCCCTTAATCAATACATTAAAGTTGAGCATAGATTATAGCACCAATGGCAATATACTCCTCCATACGGATGGCCAACTCCGTATGAGTGACCTCCTCTTGTAGTGTAATATTGTGTAGATATTTCTTTAAAAACACATGGACCTCCTCTCCATTCATTTTTGCCTACTTCAATGCTCTTCTCTTCTTTTTTGCAATCAATGTTCCCATCCCCTTATGATCTGTAAAGTATGCACAAAGCAATGCCACACCAAATGAGACAACCATTGTTCTCTTGCAGCCATGAGGAAGTGTTTGAAACCCAATGCACTAGCACCCAAAAATTCAAAGGTTGTAGTTTTGAGACATTAAATTTAAATAGGGAGGAAGGATAAGAGATTCACCTAGTTGCCCTAATGAAATTGTACTTTAATATAGAGGTATGTGATCAGATATTGTAATCCTCATCAACACATTAACTTTGCATAGGTTCTCTAAGAAAACAATAATACCCTATGAACCATAAAATAAGTCTAGTCTAATTTGTACCTTGTTTATGCCCTTGGTTGATATTTCACTAGGGGAACCATCCCCCATAATCTATGCGCTTCTAATTTTTGGTTGGGGTCAAACCCTTATGTTACCCCTCCAAATGCATTTTGCATTTTGAGTGCCTAAAACACTATTCTTTGATTTGAGACATATGCAGAGCACAGTCGTATTCCTTCCATAGAGTTTGGAACAGCTAAACAAGATGCATATCAAAGGGATGCAAGCTGTAATGGCCAACGACTTTGCAATTTCTCAATTCAGATTCCTGACAGAGCTCATCTTTGTCCATAGAAGGCTCTCATATATTCAGATTTCAAAGGCCAGGCAATTATGAAGTTTGGGTCTATATCTGCTTTCTATATTTTGCTGCTATGTAGTCATGTACACAATGTCAGATGCCTAATGCTATCATCATCTAATGGCTCAAAGGAAAATAAATTTCGTGAACGGGAAGCAACTGATGACACTCTTCCATTGCCAACCTTAGACGAGCATGCATTGCTAAACACAAAATGTCCTCAGAATGTGGAGTTGAGGTGGCAAGCTGAAGTAAGCTCAAGCACTTACGCGACACCTTTAGTTGCTGATATTAACAGTGATGGTAAATTAGAAATAGTGGTTCCTTCTTTTGTCCATTATCTCGAAGTGCTAGAAGGATCAGATGGAGACAAAATGTCAGGCTGGCCAGCATTCCATAAGTCAACTGTCCATGTCAGTCCACTGCTCTATGATATTGATAAGGACGGGGTCAGAGAAGTAGCTCTAGTAACATATAATGGTGAAGTTATCTTTTTCAAGTTTCAGGGTACTTAATGGCAGGAAAATTAGAGGTTCCTCGTTTACGAGCTCACAAAGATTGGTATGTTGGGTTAGGAAAAGATCATGCAAATCATTCTCGTCCTGATGTGAATGATGATGTTCCAATTCAGGAGGCTATTGCCATGGAAGCTATATCCCATCACCAGGGAAACATTAAGGAAACAAAGTCCAATGAGTCTGTTTCTTCAAATGGAGTTCTTGAACACCAAGCTTCAAGCAATGCATCTAAATCGGAATCGTTATCTCAAGTGCCTCAGAATGGGAGTCTCCGATTTGCTTTTGAACACAATGACCAAGCGAGAGCTACAGTTGAGTTTCTGGAGCATACTACCACTGAACTGCATAATGAAACAGAGGCAAATGCCAGTAAAGAAGTCCATGTTGGTAGTGATGAGACATCCATGCAAGATATACTAAATATGGGGAGGTTCTTGGAAGGTAGACTGTCTCAAAAGTGATCACTGTCCTGGTTTCCAAAACTTAGCACTACCTGAAAGAGTTGAGGGTGCTCCCAACTTCAGAGAAGTACCTGGATTTCCTGTGTATGCTGTAGCTAACCCAACTGTTGATGGTATGCGGGCTGTCATTCAGAGAATTGGAGGCACAATTGGAGGCTCGAGTTAAAGAAGATATTTTGAGGAAAGCAGAACGCTATGGGGGTGTTATAATGGCTGTTCATGAGGCAGATGATGGCCAAAAATATGATGCTTGGGAAACAATGAACTCAAAAGTTGTTCAGACTCCTTTGGAAGTGTTCAAAGGATTGGAGCTTGAAGGTTTTCCTATAGAGTATGTACGATTCCTGTCACTGATGGAAAAGCTCCCAAGAGTTCTGATTTTGATGCTTTAGCCATCAAGATTGCCTCAGCTTCCAGAAACACTGCATTTGTATTCAATTGTCAGATGGGACATGGTAGAACCACTACAGGAACTGTGATTGCGTGCCTTGTTAAGCTTCGCATTGATTATGGTAGACCTCTTAGATTCCCGTTCATATAAATTTCCTTTGACAGCCAGAGTATAGACTGGGCCTTGATGTCTGCCTTTCAAAATCGACATTGGGGACAACGTAAAATCTTTTTTGTCGGCGTCTTTTGCAGCTGACAGAGCATGGGCGGTGGAATATCTAGTATTTGATTTGGGCAGCTGGCAGTGGAAGAAGATAGCACTGGCCCATGAAGTAAATATCAGTTAGTTTTTAGAAGGCTACAACCAACTCTTTATAAAACAGTTAGTTGACATGTGGCAGAGCCCATTCACGCCGAGGTTGGACAATTGAGAGAATACTGTCACGCTGTAACAGTTTTAGGGTATCTGCATTGGAGCAGTTCATGATTTTTTTTAAAGATGTCGACAGTAGCAGCCGAGGTGAATGGAATACAACCTGCCGATGACAGAGAGTGCCCCATATTCTTGTCAGCAAATCCGTGGAGACCGTCACAGCATAGACATACATGTTTCTAAGGGATTTCTCTGTGTTATTTCTTTAGTGGCAGCCGATTGAAAGTCATAGTTGATGGAGCGCTTATGCAAATAGTGGAAGCATGGTTTTGGTCGTTAATCTCAAGTTTATGTATGCCAAAGATTATGCAGCAGACATAAACGCCGTGGCTAAAGCGAGAGGGTAGGTTCGGTAGCATCCGGATGGTCCACGTGTCATTTTTATAAAGCTGAGACTGAGTACGAACTAGGTTTTTCTTCTTCACGTGGAGCTCAGATATGTGTGACTTCATGGGCCACCTATCACCCTGTTCGTTGGTAGAATTCATGCACAGTCAGACCCGACCACATCCATCTACGCAGAGTTCGGTTCCATGCTCATTATTCATATTAGCAGCCGAGTCTATCATCAGTGGTTTGGATATGCACTGATTGCGTGGTGTTTTGGTGACCCACGCGACCACGTTGTTTCCTGATATTAGTCAAACCACTGTATTGCATAGCTTCCACAGTGAATTCAACCTGATTGCAGCTGTTTGGAGTTCACGGGCCACTCACCTTCCTCGAAAGGCAACTCTCTGATCAGAGTTTGCGCTGCGAGAGAGGTCAAAATCTTGTTGGGGGCACGTGTAATTTCTCTGTCAAGTATTGGTTACGTGGAGCAGTCTAGTGGCTGTATTGTTGATTCTCTTATCGTATGGTTTTTAGAGGTAGCCGATTACTTGGAGTTTTACTTTGTAAGCAGGGGATGTGATTCTATGTAGGATTTCACAACTAGTTAAGTGGAAACACTTTTTAAAATAAACTAAGACTTAGAGGTATTAGTTAGGTAGAAAAGTGGATCTCAAATCCATTTTTTATTTTTCTTTCTTTTATTATAAATTGTCCTTTTTTTTATGAATGGAGGAGAATGGATTTTTGTTCTATATAAAGGGGCATCCTTCTCTTTTGTAAGCATGGAAGTTTTTGGGCTGGGAGGACTTTTCCCCAGAGCTAATAAAGAAAAATATCATTTTGAGTTTTTGGGATATGTTGGGTTTTTCTGTCGTAGCTTCAGGTTTTCATTAAGTGATAGACTAAGCCAGCATAGAGGGCTATAATCTAGCACATTGGGCAAGCATTTGCGGCTGCCAAGTTGTTTGTCGTCATTAGGTTCTCAGAGGTCTGGGAATAATGAAAAGTAGTAAGTTATACTGCCATTCTCCCAACATCTGGTTATGGAACAGACCATCTTAGTCTCACTTCCGCGAAACACAAAGCTCTTCTGAGTTCCCTTCTGACTCCATTTACCCTTCTGGTACCGGCACTGGCCTTCCCTCGAGGACTGATCATCCCTTCCCTTCCTTCCCATCAATCTGAATTATTTTCCTTTTTGCTACCCAAGTTTCTCTAAGGCAGCCTCTTCAGATCACCTTGCCCTCAGCTGCACCTGCCTTAGAGATCTGAACTTAGGGAAACCCCCCTAGAGTTGGAGAAGAGCCAGCCTAAAGTGAGGAGAGAGAAGGTGTGGTGACATTGGCCTCTCTCTCGAGAGGTTGTCGCCAGGCCGGCGCGCCCGCGGTTTGGGCTTTCGGCACCTGCGTGCCAGTTTCGGGCGACAACACCTTGCAAGGTAGCCTTCTACCTATGTTATGTGCATTGTTCTACTCTAAATATAACACTGCATATACAATTATAATAGTTTCCTTCCCACTCCACCATGTTGAAACTCTACCCTAAGATCCATTCTGTATTCAGAAATGCCAAGGCCATCCAATCCCAAAGGGTGGATTTGCCAATATTGGAGTTAGGAACATAAAATAAACAAATCGTAAAATCCTATCTTGCAACAAAACTATAATCCATACACATATATTGGATGGATTTGAACCATGCCCAGCAATAAAACTATGTAAAAAATGTTAAACGGAAATAATTACTTCACCACTTCTCTAAGAGTGGTCAAAAGTCTAGAATGGTCCATTCCAACATCTCATATTAGACCTCAACTTGAAACTCATAGACTTCACATCCTAAAGAAAAAAACCACATTTGATTCAAACTTTCATAGTAGATCTCTAACAAATATCATAGGCATTGGGATAACATAGCTTTGACATTCCAAGACCTCAAAGAGAGATTCATTCAAGGATCAAACCAATAGTTAGACTATTGAAGCTATTACTTGACACACAATCATTTAGTGAAAGAATCCTTCGATTGGGAGTTATGAAAGCCACTTCTTTATATGATTGAAGTGTTGGAATAATCAAAACCCATCCCAAGACTTAGGATAAAATAATTAATCTCTTTTGATTAATTCTTATGTACTACACCAGCTAGTTTGCACCCAAACCCATTTTTGAGGTCAAACTTGCCAAAACTGCCTCATGGAGTGAGCTAGAAAGATTTTGTATAAGACCCTGCCAACCCACAGACTGCCCAAAATGGAAATTGGACATTACTACTTTTTCCAGTCCTTCCAGCTTTTCTGCAGTTTTAAGGCAAAAGCTAAAGCTAGTTTTAAGGTAGTGTTGAGGCCTGGAAAATCGCAGGTAACAACAGTTAGGGATTATCCCTAGTAAATGTTCCCAACTAGCCCGTTACTATTTGGTATGGGGAATCCGTCCGGTTTACGGTCCGGCTATCGTAGGTCAAGTAACAAAAATAAAGGGTTTTACTGATTATGGCCAGATCCACCGTGCATGTTTTTAGTTTTTTGTATTTAAGTATGAGATGCAAGTGCCTATCTAAAAGTGCAGATTGATAGAGAATACGAGGAGCGGTCACAATGTGATGCGCAGGTTCTTATGTCTCGTCTTAACTCTCTCGCATCTAAGTCACGCACAACAAAAAACTAAAACTAACTACCTAACCTATCCCAAGGGAGCAAGATTATTATTTATCAATGAGTAATGTATTTTGCACATGCATTAAGAAAAATCATAGATAGTTGTTACTTCTTTCAAAACACATGAACATTTATAGATATATGAACAACAAGATAGCTCATTGTTTATGAAAAGCATTCATTACCCACAGTCGAAATTTCATAGAATAAACTAAAGTGCATTCATAACAAGAACATAGGTTCAAAGAGTTAGAACGATCTCACAGTTAATGGATAAAAACTGAAAATGAAATAGTTCACATTCAACAAATCCATAGCACAACATTTGAAACCTTCCACAAAGCTTTCTCCAACAAGAAACTTGTAATTTCTTTATGCAAAAGGAAATAGTTCTTCTTACATCATACTCTCACAAATCTATCTTGGAAAAAGTCCATTCTACAACTAACTCTCCTATATTTATACAAAAACAACCAAAACCTTTGGGTTGCCCCTCGGGCGACCTTTGGGCTTCTCCAACCGTTCAATCCCACAATCTTGTCTTTTAGTGGGTGCTCATGATTTATACAATAAGTTACATTTCATTGAAATTTAATAGCACTTTTATAACGAGAGACCAGCTTGATCAGTGAGAAAATTTTCCCAAGCCTAGGCCTCTGCTGCTATCGAATCTGCTAATCCTTTTAGACCTTGTTGATCTCAGACCTTCACTTTATCCTTCCTTTTCTATCTCGCTTCTTTATGCTTCAGCCTCTTCTTCCCTTTCCACCTCCCTTCTGCTTTGACTTTTAGACATATCTTGCTTACAGTAGTCACCCTGTCATGAACATAGCATATTTTAGACCATCTAGCATTTAACAAAGTAACACAAACTCCACCAATACATGCATTTTGTAAAATGAACTATAAACAAATTTAATGCATGAAAAGAAACATGATAATGAAAAGAAAATCCTGCAAGTTAGTATCTTGAACTCTGCTAAATCCACTGTTCAAACTAAAACACACGTCCGAAAGACAGAATCTCTATCTCAATCCGGGCTACATCCGTACCAAATCCACATCTTTCGAAGAAAGCATGAAAAATGACAAAGTAACTGCCATCGAAAAACAGAGTAAAAGCACACGAGAAAGGCGGGAAAACCCTCACCGACGGGAAAAAATACTAAGCATCAGGCGAAAACAAAACTCTCGTCGGTGGGCAGAAACACTATAAGTAGGATGGTAAATTCACTAAGCCACCGCAACGGAGGAGACCATATATACTAAAGGTTTTGGGGAAAAATAAAATGTCGACGAAATAAAATACTAAAAGCTGCCATACAAGCATCGGAGATCGGAAGGACTAATCAGAATGCATCGACATAATAGATCAATACACAACGGCAACGGTGGAAGGTGGACAGACAACGGATTTCGCAATAACAAGAATTATGGACGATCGGAAGCTTTGAGGAGTATGTATCGGCGACCAAAGGCTCAATGTTGACACCGTGTCGGCAACACAAAAGACTAAAGCTCCGATCAATCATCAACACCGTTCTGATAGCGAAAACAAAAACATTCCAAAGTAAAAAGTTTGATCAATAAAACAAAGGCATCAGCGAAAATCAGAACTGTCCATTGGAGTGTTTACCATCTGCCCTCCGAAACGGAGACAACTTAGAAGACTAAAATGCCGATAGTAAAATGAAACAAAAAGCGCATCGGTGAAAAAATAGACTTTCCATCGGGACATTCGTAATTTACCTTTCGCAATGGCGGCTGCGTAAAGAACTACTGCCCCGATTCACTGTTCAAACAACCTCCGACAGCGATAAAGGAAATCAATCCATAAGTCAAAAAACTTCAAACTTCCGAAGTCAAAAGCATTTGTAGACAAAAATAATCATTCATCCTCTGAAAGAGGTAAACAATTGAACTCAATTCAAACTCCAAAATTGCAGCAAAGGAACAATCGAGTTCAGGAAACCAATAAAACCAGGCAAGATAAAATCAACAAGGAGGGTCCAAAATTTTAAAAATTTGGGAAGAAAGTTGCAGCTGCAACAATTGGTGACTATCTGGTGAACTTAGATCTCTGGAAAACTTCTTCCTTGAGCAACAGACTGTTTTGACAATAAATACTAGCATGCTGAATTCCTCTAGATGTCTGGATTTCCCAAATGACAAATGTATGTACTTTAATCATTGATATCAGTCCAATTTAGGGATCATGGGAACCAAGATTTAAAAGTCCAGATAACTCTTTTGAGTCCAGGAATATGAATTTCATTTTTTACCTCTGTCTTTGGGTAGTTTCCAGCTTGGACACCACAGGATTGTAACATATGGTAAACAAAAATATTCATTTGTTCCTCATTCCTATGCCATTTTGCACTTTTTGTGCTTTTTGAGTCCTCCTACATGCCTTTCTTTCTGAATTTTTATTCAGGCTCCTCTATCCATAGTGTCCTTTTGTGTGAGAGATGTATTTAATTTTCAGCTCACGGACAGAGAAGAACTTTGGCAATTTTGTACTCATATGATTTAGTACTTTGTTTTGATACATATTGCTTTCTCAGGAGATTCTTGACTCTTATTTGCCTTTTGGCTTTCAATTCTTGGCATGGGATTATTTATATAATATATTGTTTACCTTGCTTCCTTTCCATGGGCCTTTTGCTGTCCCCCTAAGACATTTTTTAAATGTGAGATGGATGGAGCCTCGAAATAGTATTCCAGACCTTTTGATCCTAAGTTATTTTTCAAGGATTAAGTAGGACTTCAATGTGTTCATAGCCATTTAGGAAAACTGCTAAACTAGAAGAAATTCTTTCAGATAAAACAAAAGTACATAGTCTTATAGTCAAGGATTTTAGTTAATCCAGAATTCTGATGCTCTCCATGCAACCAAAAGTTTGTTTCTTTTATTTAAATCCATCAAAATCTAAAAAAATAACAGAAATAAGGTAAATAAAAAATAAACAACTAAATCAGTTTATTTATGTACAAAACAAAAACAAAAATCAGGAAAAATAAGGTTTGAGAACTAAACCATTAACTGGTAAGTTCTCTTCCCACCCCAGTAAATCTTGCAATTTGTAGGTTGAGGGGCCAAGTTTTGTTGCAATCTGAAAAGGGCCTACCCATAACTATTGAAACTTCGTGTGTTTCCCCTTTTCATCATGCGGGTGATCCCACTTAAGAACCAGGTCTCCCACTTAAAATTCCTTTTTTCCAGCTTTATGTTTATCAAACCACCGTTTCACTACTTCGTGTTGATGCTTAAAACGTTCTTTGGCCCTAGGTCTAGACTCTTTCGTCTTCAAAAGATTATAGAATCTAATTTGCAGGATTTCATTATCTGTGCCTCTAGACTCTTGGGCTATTATGGAAGATGGTAGCATAATGTTAGGAGGAAGGATAGCTTCTTTTCCATAAACAAGGGTATACAGTGACACACCTAAGGAATTATTGGGTGCGACCCTATCAGCCCAAAGATCATTCAGTAATGATAAATGCCAACTTCTCTGGTTTTCTATCACAGTCTTTTTTAAGATCCTATTCAGATTCTTGTTTGTAGATTCTGCCAAACCATTCCCTTGTGGGTAGTAGTTTGCAGAATAGTGCAGCTTAATTCCTCTTTCATGAGCAAAAGACGTTAATCTAATAGAAGAAAAAATAAGTAGCATTATCGAAAACCAGGGAAATTGGAACCCCAAACTTGGTCATAATATGATCTTGTAAGAAATCCATGATTGCATCTTCATTCACTTTATGTAACCGAATTGCCTCGACCCATCTAGTGAAGTAGTCAGTTGCCATCAAAATATATTTGTGTTGCAAGGAAGAATTTGGTTTTATCTCGCCAATGATATCAATCCCTCATTGCTCAAATGGTTCTGTTATCATCACAGGCTTCAATGGTCCTGCTGCTTTGGCTTGTCTTCCCCCACACCTCTGGCAGATATCACACTTTCTGACAAGGGTATGCGCGTCCTTAAACAGTGTGGGCCAATAGTATCCGGCTCTGAGAATCTTATGGCCTGTCGTATCTCCAGAAAAATGACCTCTAGCGCGTCCATCATGTAACTCTGTTATGACCTTTTTTGCATCTTCTTTCTCTAAGCATCTGAGAAGGACTCCATCATTATTCTTTCTGAATAAAATTCCATCAATGATCTGATATGCAGCTGATTTAAGGCGCAATGCTCTTAGTTGTTTAGCATTCCAATGTTCTGGCAACAATCCTTCATGAAGGTAATGAATAAGATCCAGGTACCAGGAATTTGGAACTGTGAAAAGAGGACATACATCCATCATATGTAATTCCGTTTCATTTTCCCAATCGTTTTCTTGATTGTTTTTACCTTCGGCCATTAGTTTGCACAGTCCTTGCCCTTTAACTATGGATGCTGGTTTGAATTCGAGATCATATTCTTGTAAAGTTGTTACCCAATTGCCTCTTCTTTCACCTAATTCTTTTTGTATGAAAAGAGACCTTACAGCTGGGTGTGGAACTATTACCTTCGTCTGGTTCTTAAGTATGTACTGCCTGAATTGTTTTACCGCTTTGAAGACTGCATAAGCTTGTTTATCGAAAACTGGGTAATTCAATTCAGCTCCCTGCAGACCAGCGCTCATAAATGATATGGGGTACTCATCTCCCCCATCTTCCTTCTGAGTAAGCATCGCTGTTAATGAATCGTCAGATGCGAAAGTGTACAAAATAAAATCCTTCTCAAAATTTGGACTTTTGAGAGATGGTGCATGAGCAATAGATGTCTTTATTTTACTAAATGTATTCTTCTTAGTACCCCTCCCCCATCTTCCTTCTGAGTAAGCATCGCTGTTAATGAATCGTCAAATGCGAAAGTGTACAAAATAAAATCCTTCTCAAAATTTGGACTTTTGAGAGATGGTGCATGAGCAATAGATGTCTTTATTTTACTAAATGTATTCTTCTCTACATTAGTCCACTTGAATTGTACACTTTGTTTCACCATTTGCTGTAAAGCTTTAACAATTTGAGCGAAATCTGGAACAAACCTTCACACAAAATTTATTGTCCCCATGAATGATTGCATGCCTTTTTTGTTATGGGGTAAAGGGATCTGTTCGATAGCTTTAATCCTTTCTGGGTCTATGGAGATCTCGTTTTTAGAAACCACGTGACCTAGTAGCTTTCCTTCTATAACTGCAAACACACATTTCCTTGGATTCAGTGAGATGCCATATTTTCGACAACGCTCGAAAATTTGTTTTAGAGGGAATGCATGTTCTTCTCTCTTCTTTGAAAATATCGTGACATCGTTGAGATATACTACAACACTATGGCCAATTAGACTGCGGAAAGTTATATCCATAGCCCTCTGGAAAGTAGCTCCAGCTTTGATGAGTCCAAAGGGCATAAGCAAAAGTTCCCCATTTTGTTCTGAATGTAGTTTTTAGTCTATCTTCTTTAGCTACTAGCACTTGATTATAGCCAGAGAATCCATCTAATAATGAAAATAACTCAGAACACCGAAGGCCTGAAAAGTAATTCAATAGAACACTTGTTATTTGAAGGTACAATCCTTGCAGCTGAGGTAGCTAACAAGTCAGTTGCTGCATTCTTAAGTCTAGGAATGGATACAATATTAAATGCATAAAAATTTGTCAGCAAATCCCACACTTCATTCTGATAAGCTTTTAAATGAGGTGAGATGCAATGTATCTGTTTTACAATTATTTCAGAATCCCCATACACTTTTAGATTTTCTACTTTTAATTCAATTGTTTTTCTTAGTCCCTGAACTAATGCTTCATATTTGGTTGTGTTATTGGTACATTCAAACTCTAATCTACATGAAAGAAAATGTTTATTTTTCTTTGGATCAATCAGGACACAGCCAGCTCCTGATCCTTCCAAAATTTTAGATCCATAAAAAAAAGTGTCCAAAAACTATCTACTTCTATTGTACTTGAATCAACAACTAAGTCTACTATTTTACAGTCAAATTCAACAGCTCGTGAAAATCAAAGGAGAACGGTCTGTGTGTCTGGTGTACCACTGGATTCTTCTGCCTGGTAATTTCCCGGTTTAAGCTCAATAAAGTAATTTCCCAACACATAATTCACTGGTTCATTCTTACCTTCCAACTGAGTAACATTGTGCTTCATATGGGGCTCTCTTAATACTTTTATTTGATTGGGACTTCCCTTATAAGGCAACCACAGATGTGACCAGTTTGATGCAAAATATCCATTTAGCTTTGCCGACCAATCCCGACTCAAAACAAGTCGATAAGCCTCAGGTATGTTTGCTATTACAATATCGATGAACTGACATACCTTTTCATTTGAAGATAGTCGAATCAAAACATCCTCCATTTCGCCAATTACCTTCACAGATGTTCTGTCTAACTGAATGACCTGCCAAGTAGATGGTTTAGGTTGTCCATTTATCTTCTTATAGACTGAAAGTGGCATAACATTGACTGATGCCCCTGAGTCTACTAAACAGTTGTGCACATTATGGTTGAAAATTTCAAAAGTTAGGAGAAATGGTGGGGTTTTGCATTTAGACTTACCTCCCACACTTGTTTCACCAATTTCTTCTTCTTCGGGTTGATTTTCAGTGGGAAGCTTTTCCTCTGGTACTTCAAGTGCCTTTGACAATTTTCCTTTCTGCTGAGGCATATTACACATTTCAAACAGTGAGATATTTGCCTTAGCCCTTTTAATATCTTCCACAATATTATATTCCATCTTATGTTCTTCGAAATTCTTCTTTACATTATCAATTTTTTCTTCGACGGGCTTAACAGGCATGTTAATTTTCTTTGAATTTTGACTCGTAATGGTGAATTCAGGTATTTTATCAGCTGTGGTGCTTTTTTAAATTTTCTTTGCATTCTTTTGAAGTCTCTTGATTTTCGGGAGTATTGATCTGTCCTCTTTTATCAAACCTTGACTTCTTGTTGTCACGTTTGTTTCCAATATCTCCTCCTGTTTCAGATAGCCTTCTTCTTTGATATCAAACATTGAGACACAATCCCATAAAACCAGAGCATCATCCTCTTATTTTTCTATGGATTTATTACCCTTTTCCTCCTCCTCATCAGCTTCTGTTAGTTTGGAGTCCAACAACTGATTCATTACTAATGTCATTGAATTGATCCATTGAGGACATTTTTTCTCAGAATGAGGCTGCTGATGAAAGGTGCATAAATTATCCATCCCTACCTCCGTTAAATTCATTGATGTAGGACTATGTGGAGGAGGCTTAGATTGATTGTTGTCCTCTCTCCTTTTATAGTAAGGCTTATAAGATTTCTGAGCTTCTTTTTCCTTTTCCAAATATATTATTCTGTTAGATAGTTTCTGCATCATTTTCAACATTCCTTCAAAGTCATGTGACTGCTCCTCCTTAGGCTTAGATAGTAATAAGGCTTTCTTACCAATTTTTTTTTCTCCCAACTGCTCAGGATAATCTTCTATGCTCTCTTTTTCAGCTTCTACTCTCTCGGCTTCTTCATAAGTTTCTGACAACGTAGGTTTGACTTGCATCTTGGAAAACATGGCCAAATCAGGCCCTAAATCTAAAGTATAGTATTTGATCAAAACCTTATCAGACAGTTTATCAGTTGCAGAAAAATTCTTAAGATAAGCAGCAAACCTTTGGGTGAAACTATGCACTTTTTCTTTTCTTTCTTTCTTTAAAGCACACAACCCTTTCATTAAAGATGCATGAGTTTTCTAGGTTGCATATTTACTTCTGAATATCCTTTCAAATGTGTCTCCGTCTGGTATTGAGTTTGCAGGCAGAGCCAAATACCATGAGGCTGCTACTCCTTTCAGGGTATGTGGAAACAATCTGCAGACTACATCTTCATGTTCTCCAGCCCTTAGTCCTTCTATAGCCAAGTAAAAGCTTTGCAAATGATCATCTACCAAAATATTTTCACTTGGGTCAAACCTGGACAGCATTTTCTCAAAAGCTTAAGGTAAGTCATGTAAAGGGGGTGCCAGGTTTAAAGGTGACCTAGCCCTCCAAGCAGGTGGTGGATTCGGTGGGTTGGGTTGCTGATTTGCATTCACGTTTGCCATGAGTCTGGGTGGAGAATGAGGTGGTGAGTGAACACGGGTATGAAAAGGTGAACAGTAAGGTGTATTTGGGCCCACTTGATTCAAAGGCTGAACAACTTCCTGTAAGGCTGTTTCTACCAGTTCTTCAAAATCTCCAACCAACACTGCGTCTTCCAATATAGGACAGTCTTTCTTCTTATATTCTCTTCTGGGCAAGACATGAATAATTGGTAATCCTCCAATCTTCTTCACATATGCCCTAGTATGTCTTTTCAGATCATTAACTACTTCATTATCGACAGAATACAAATGCTCTTTACCTTTCTCTTCAGGAATTGGATTGGGAAACAGACTGCTTTCAGAACTATCACTGGTGGAATAATCTCGAGAAAATAAGTTTCCTCGATCAACCATGCACTAGCGGCCCTCCTTCTAGTGCCAAAAACTGTTGAGGCCTGGAAAATCGCAAGTAACAACAGTTAGGGATTCTCCCCAGTAAACGTTCCCAACTAGCCCGTTACTGTTTGGTATGGAGAATTCGTCCGATTTACTTTCTGGCTACCATAGGTCAAGTTACAAAACTAAAGGGTTTTACCGGTTACGGCCCGGTCCACCGTGTATGTTTTTAGTTTTTTGTATTTAAGTATGAAATGCAAGTGCCTATCTAAAAATGCAGATTGATAGAGAATACGAGGAGCGGTTACAATGTGATGCACAGGTTCTTACCTCTCGTATTAACTCTCTCGCATCTAAATCACACACAGCAAAAAACTAAAACTAACTATCTAACCTATCCCTAGGGAGCAAGATTATCATTTATCAATGAGTAATGTATTTTGTGCATGCATTAAGAAAAATCACAGATAGTTGTTACTTATTTCAAAACACATGAACATTTATAGATATATGAAGAACAAGATAGTTCATTGTTTATGAAAAGCATTCATTACCCACAATGGAAATTTCATAGAATAAACTAGAGCGCATTCATAACAAGAACATAGGTTCAAAGAGTTGGAACGATCTCACATTTAATGGATAACAACTGAAAACGAAATAGTTCACATTTAACAAATCCATAGCACAGCATTTGAAACCTTCCACAAAGCTTTCTCCAATAGGAAACTTGTAAGTTCTTTATGCAAAAGGAAATAGTTCTTCTTACATCATACTCTCACAAATGTATATGGGGAAAATTCCAGTCTACAACTAACTCTCCTATATTTATACAAAAACAACCAAAACCCTTGGGTTGCCCCTCGGGTGACCTTTGGGCTTCCCCAACCGTTCAATCCCACAATCTTGTCTTTTAGTGGGTGCTCATGATTTATACAGTACGTTAAATTTCATTGAAATTTAATAGCACTTTTATAACGAGATACCACCTTGATCAGTGATATACGTTTCCCAATCCTAGGCCTCTGCTGCTATCGAATCCACTGGTCCTTTTAGACCTTGTTGATCTCAGACCTTCACTTTATCCTTCCTTTTCTATCTTGCTTCTTTATGCTTCAGCCTCTTCTTCCCTTGCTGCCTCCCTTCTGCTTTGACTTTTAGACATATCTTGCTTGCAGTAGTCACCCTATCATGAACATAGCATATTTTAGACCATCTAGCGTTTAACAAGTAACACAAACTTCACTAATACATGCATTCTGTAAAATGAACTATAAACAAATTTAATGCATGAAAAGAAACATGATAATGCAAAGAAAATCTTGCAAGTTAGTATCTTGAACTCCGCTAAATCCACTGTCCAAAATAAAACACACGTCCGAAAGATAGACTCTCTATATCCGGGCCGCATCCAGACCAAATCAACGTCTTCCGAAGAAAGCATGAAAAATGACAAAGTAACCGCCATCGAAAAACAGAGTAAAAGCACACGAGAAAGGTGGGAAAACCCTCACCAGCGGTAAAAAATACTAAGCATCGGGCAAAAACAAAACTCTCCTCGGTGGGCGGAAACACTATAAGTCGGATGGTAAATTCACTAAGCTGTCGCAACGGCGAAGACCATATAGACTAAAGGTTTTGGGGAAAAATAAAACGTCGGAGAAAAAAAATACTAAAAGTTGCCATATAGGCATCAGAGATCGGAAGGACTAATCACAATGCGTCAGCATAATAGATAAATACGCAGCCGCAACGGTGGAAGGTGGACAGATAACGGATTCCACAATAACAAGAATTATCGATGATCGGAAGCTTTGAGGAGTATGTATTGGCGACCAAAGGCTCAATGCTGCTGCCGTGTCGGAAACACAAAAGACGAAAGCTCCGATCAATCAACAACACCGTTCCGATAGCGAAAACAAAAACATTGCAAAGTAAAAAGTTTGATCAATAATACAACGACATCGGCGAAAATCAGAATTGTCCATCGGAACGTTTGCAATCTACCCTCCAAAATGGCGACAACTTAGAAGACTAAAACGCCGATAGTAAAATGAAACAAAAAGCGCATCGGTAAAAAACTAGACTTTCCATCGAGACATTCGTAATTTACCTTCCGCAATGGCGGCTGCGGAAAGAACTACTGCCCCGATTCACTGTTCAAACGACCTCCAACAGCGATAAAGGAAATCAATCCATAAGTTAAAAAACTTCAAACTTCATAGTCAAAAGCATTTGTAGACAAAAATAATCATTCATCCTCCAAAAGCGGTAAACAATTGAACTCAATTCAAACTCCAAAATTGTAGCAAAGGAACAACCGAGTTTAGGAAACCAATAAAACCAGGCAAAATAAAATCAACAAGGAGGGTCCAAAATTTTAAAATTTTGGAAAGAAAGTTGCAGCTGCAACAATTGGCGACTATCTGGTGAACTCAGATCTCTGGAAAACTTCTTCTTTGAGCAACAGACTGTTTTGACAATAAATACTATCATGCTGAATTCCTCTAGATATCTGGATTTCCCAAATGACAGATGTATGTACTTTAATCATTGATATCAGTCCAATTTAGGGATCATGGGAACCAAGATTTAAAAGTCTAGATAACTCTTTTGAGTCCAGGAATATGAATTTCATTTTTTACCTTTGTCTTTGGCTAGTTTCCAGCTTGACACCACAGGATTGTAACATATGGTAAATAGAAATATTCATTTGTTCCTCATTCCCATGCCATTTTGCACTTTTTGTGCTTTTTGGACCTTTTTGTCCTTTTTGAGTCCTCCTGCATGCCTTTCTTTCTGAATTTTTATTCAGGCTCCTCTATCCATAGTGTCCTTTTGTGTGAGAGATGTATTTAATTTTCAGCTCACTAACGGAGAAGAACTTTGGCAATTTTGTACTCATATGATTTAGTACTTTGTTTTGATACATATTGCTTTCTCAGGAGATTCTTGACTCTTATTTGCCTTTTGGCTTTCAATTCTTGGCATGGGATTATTTATATAATATACTGTTTACCTTGCTTCCTTTCCATGGGTCTTTTGCTGTCACCTCCTAAGACATTTTTTAAATGTGAGATGGATGGAGCCTCGAAATAGTATTCCAGACCTTTTGATCCTAAGTTATTTTTACAAGGATTAAGTAGGACTTCAACGTGTTCATAGCCATTTAGGAAAACTGCTAAACTAGAAGAAAATATTTCAAATAAAACAAAAGTACATAGTCTTATAGTCAAGGATTTTAGTTAATCCAGAATTCTGATGCTCTCCATGCAGCCAAAAGTTTGCTTTTTTATTTAAATCCATCAAAATCTAAAAAAAACAACATAAATAAGGTAAATAAAAAATAAACAACTAAATCAGTTTATTTATGTACAAAACAAAAACAAAAATCAGGAAAAATATGGGTTGAGAACTAAACCATTAATTGGTAAGTTCTCTTCTCACCCCTGTAAATATTGCAATTTGTAGGTTGAGGGGCCAAGTTTTGCTGCAATCTGAAAAGGGCCTACCCATAATTGTTGAAACTTCGTGTGTTTCCCCTTTTCATCATGCGGGTGATCCCACTTAAGAACCATGTCTCCGACTTCAAATTCCTTTTTTCCAGCTTTATGTTTATCAAACCACCGTTTCACTACTTCCTGTTGATGCTTAAAACGTTCTTTGGCCCTAGATCTAGACTCTTCCGCCTTCAAAAGATTATAGATTCTAATTTGCAGGATTTCGTTATCTGTACCTCTAGACTCTTGGGGCTATTATGGAAGATGGTAGCATAATGTTAGGAGGAAGGATAGCTTCTTTTCCATAAACAAGGGTATACGTTGACACAACTAAGAAATTCTTGGGTGTGACCCTATCAACATAAAGAGCATTCGGTAATGCTAAATTCCAACTTCTCTGGTTTTCTATCACAGTCTTTTATAATATCCTAACAAGATTTTTGTTTGTAGATTCTGCCAAACCATTCCCTTGTGGGTAGTAGTTTGCAGAATAGTGCAAATTAATTCCTCTTTCATGAGCAAAATTAGTTAATCTAATAGAAGAAAAATAAATAGCATTATCGAAAACCAGGGAAATTGGAACCCCAAACCTGGTCATAATATGATCTTGCAAGAAATCCATGACCGCATCTTCATTCACTTTATGTAACGGAATTTCCTCGACCCATCTAGTGAAGTAGTCAGTGGCCGTCAAAATATATTTGTGTTGCAAGGAAGAATTTGGTTTTATCTCACCAATGATATCAATCCCCCATTGCTCAAATGGTTCTATTATCATCACAGGCTTCAATGAACCTGCTGCTTTGGCTTGTCTTCCCCCACACCTCTGGCAGATATCACACTTTCTGACATGGGCATGCACGTCCTTAAACAGTGTGGGCCAATAGTATCCGGCTCTGAAAATATTATGGGCTATCGTATTTCCGGAAAAATGACCTCCAGTGGGTCCATCATGTAACTCTGTTATGACCTTTTTTGCATCTTCTTTCTCTAAGCATTTGAGAAGGACTCCATCATAATTATTCCTGAATAAAATTCCATCAATGATCTGATATGCAGCTGATTTAAGGCGCAACACTCTTCATTGTTTGGCATTCCAATGTTCTAGCAACAATCCTTCCCAAAGGTAATGAACAAGGTCTCGGTACTAGGAATCTAGAGCTGTGAAAAGAGGACATACATCCATCATATGTAATTCCGCTTCATTTTCCCAATCGTTTTCTTCATTGTTTTTACCTTCGGCCATTAGTTTGCATAGTCCTTGCCCTTTAACTATGGATGCTGGTTTGAATTCGAGGTCATATTCTTGTAAAGCTGTTACCCAGTTGTCTCTTCTTTCACCTAATTCATTTTGTACGAAAATAGACCTTACAGCTGGGTGTGGAACTATTACCTTCATTCGGTTCTTAAGTATGTACGGCCTGAATTGTTTTACCACTTTGAAGACTGCATAAGCTTGTTTATCGATAGCTGGGTAATTTAATTCGGTTCCCTGCAGACCAGTGCTCATAAATGATATGGGGTATTCATCTCTCCCATCTTCCTTCTGAGTAAGCACCGTTGCTAATGAATCGTCAGATGCGAAAGTGTACAAAATAGAATCCTTCTCAAAATTTGGACTTTTGAGAGATGGTGCATGAGCAATAGATGTCTTTATTTTACTGAATGCATTCTTCTCTACATCAGTCCACTTGAATTGTACACTTTGTTTCACCATTTGCTGCAAAGGTTTAACAATTTGACCGAAATCTGGCACAAACCTTTGCACAAAATTTATTGTCCCCATGAATGATTGCATACCTTTTTTGTTATGGGATAAAGGGATTTGTTTGATAGCTTTAATCCTTTCTGAGTCTATGGAGATCCCCTTTTTAGAAACCACGTGACCCAGTATCTTTCCTTCTATAACCGCAAACACACATTTCCTTGGATTCAGTGAGATGCCATATTTTCGACAATGCTCGAAAATTTGTTTTAGATGGAATGCATGTTCTTCTCTCTTCTTTGAAAATACCGTGACATCGTCGAGATATACTACAACACTATGGCCAATTAGACTGTGGAAAGCTATATCCATAACCCTCTGGAAAGTAGCTCCGACGTTGACGAGTCCAAAGGGCATCCTTCTGTAAGCAAAAGTTCCCCATTTTGTTTTGAATGTAGTTTTTAGTCTGTCTTCTTCAGCTACTAACACTTGATTATAGCTAGAGAATCCATCTAATAATGAAAATAACTCAGAACCCGAAACCATCTGCAATATCTGTTCCATGGGTGGGACTGGATAGTTGTCTTTATCCGAAGCACGATTTAGGTTTCTGAAATCCACACATAGCCCGATTTCTCCATATTTCTTCCTTACTGGTAACAAATTTGAAACCCATTCCGAGTGTTTGACTTTGAATATAATTTTGGCATCCAATAATTTTTTCACTTCACTCTGAATTAAAGGCTCCAGTTTTGGATGCATCTTCCTCAAAGGTTGCTGATAAGGCTTGACTCCAGATCTAATAGGAATGACATGTTGTATAATCTTCGTGTCATATGTTTTAAGCTCTTCATATGTCCAAGCAAATACATCTTTGTATTGTTTGAACAAACTAATGAACTTATTTATTTCACCCGGGGAACAACACTTTGCCAAATTTACATATTTGGGTTTAACTCCTGGAGAAGAACAACATCTCCCTCCATGATGGCGCAAGCAAGAAGGAAGGAGGATCCAGTTTTGAAGAGCAAGAGAGAGTACATGCCCTGGTTGCAAGCACTATAAGATATCCTTCCTTTATCATCGATTCTAGTGCTTCTAGGCACATGGTTTCAACAAAAGAATCCTTCTCATGTCTTGATGATTCGAAGGGTCCTAAAATTTTGTTGGGAGATAAATCAGAAACTAAAATCAAGGGTAAAGGTAGCATTGATTTTGACCATGGTTCCTTCATTAATGTTTTGTATCTCCCAGGTTTTGCTGCTAATCTCTTGTCAGTCTACCATATGACCCACACCGGGTCTCCTAAGAAGGTTGTTTCTCTCCCAATGAAGTTGAAATCTCTGTTATTGTGAATGGTAGAGTCATTGCTAAAGGTTTTGTGGATCATAGTTCTGGAGTTTACAGGTTCTCACACTTCATGCCTTTCTCTAACCCCTTTGCCCTCCTCACGCATGCTAATGAAGCAAGCAAACTTTGGCATGAGAGGTTTGGTCATCTAAACTATAAGTACCTTTCATATTTATGTGATAAAGATATGGTTTCAAGATTACCAAAAATAAAATTTTCAAAAGGAGTATGTCAGGGTTGCATTCTACGAAAACATCCAGAGCACACGTATGAGAGAGCCATTCATGAGCGAACCTCGACACCTCTTGAGCTCATTCATAGTGACATTGTTGGTCCCTTCCCTCATATGTCCATGAATCAAGCCAAGTATGTCCTTACTTTCATATATGACTTTTCCAGGTTATGTTGGGTTTACTTCCTTAAACTCAAGTCCGAAGTTTTTGATCACTTCAAGGTTTTTAAGGCCTTGGTTGAGAACGAGTCTGGGAGAATATTCAATATCCTTAGATCTGATAATGGTGGTGAATATGTCAAGTTTGAGTTGAATAATTATTATGAATATGCAGGTATTCAGATGCATCACTCTATTCCCTACACACCTCAACAGAATGGCATGGCTAAGGGGAAGAATCGAAGTCTCAAGGAGATGGCTACTTATATGTTGGAGTCTAAGAATTTGCCAACAAAATTTTGGGTTGAAGCTAAAAACATTGCATCCTACATCCATAATAGGGTTCCACATAAGAAACTTGATCGAGTTACTCATTTCGAATCTTGGAGTGGGCACAAACCAGATGTGTCTCATTTGAGGATTTTTGGCTCAAAAGCATGAGCTAGAATTCCAGTAGATAAAAGGAGGGCTTTGGGGCCTCAAAGCCAAGAGTGCCTATTTGTTGGGTATTCTTAATATTCCAAATGGTACAAACTGATCACCATGAGCACTCAAAAATCATTCATTGAAAAGAGTGTTCCGTTTGAAGAAGAGCCTATCATAGCCGTAGAAGTTGGAGAGTCCTCCTCACCTCCTCCACCTTTGGTTGTAAGAGATGGAACTAATGAAATTTATGATTCTGATATGTCTGATAATGATTATTTAATTTCAGATCCAAACAGCCCCACAAAGCCAAAGCAGGCAACAAAAACTATCCAAGCAGCTGGAGAACTAGCTGGGAATTCTAGAGATCCTAGGAGGACTAGATTTCAATTTGAGAGTGCCCTTTACATCAAGGACACTTGTTTTAATTTTAAGTGTTTTATAATGGTTGAATTTGATCCACAGACATATGAAGATGCATGTGAATACCTAATATTGAAAACAATCATGAAGGAGGAATTTCATTCGCTCGAAAAGAATGACACATGGGAACTAGTCATTCTTCCCCAGGGAGAAAGTTAGTCAAGTGTAAGTGGGTTTTCAAAACTAATTTTGTTGTTTATGGTTCTCCTTTGAAATATAAGGAAATTTTAGTGGCCAATGGTTTCTCTCAAGTCCAAGCCATTGACTACAATGAGAGCTTTGCACCAGTTGCAAAGATGGACTCCATAAGACTAGTATTGGCCATTGCAGCTTCCAAGCAATGGGAAGTGCATCACATGGATGTAAAGAGTGCTTTCCTACATGGTGATATAAAAGAAGGAATATATATGCATCGTCCATAAGGTTTTGTGACTAATCTGTCTCTTGTATGCAGGTTGAAGAAATCATTGTATGGGCTAAAATAAGCTCCCAGAGCTTGGTATGCCAAGATTGATGGCTTTTGCTATCACTGAACTATTGTAGATGGAAGTCTGATCCAAATGTTTATTTGAAGTTGATCCATGATTCCTTAATAATCATTGTATTATATGTGGATGACCTCTTGATCACAGGAAGTTCCAAGAAATAAATTGCCTCCTTGAAGGATGCAATGAACCATGCCTTTTCCATGATTGATTTGGGATTGTTAAGCCATTTTCGGTGCTTGAGATTTCTCAATCAGATCTTGGAATCAAGGTACATCAGTCCAAGTATGATTCATATCTGCTGAAGAAGTTCAGAATGAATGATTGCAAGCCAAGAAAGGCTCATTTCCTTTCAAGAGTTAAGCTTGAAGAAGCGTAGACAACTCCATTGGAAAACAACACCCTGTATAACCAACTAGTTGTCTGTCTTCTTTATTTGACTCATACTCGACCTAATATATCTTATGCAATGGGTGTGGATTCCAGACACATGGATCAGCCTCATGACATCCATTGGAGGGCAACAAAAAGAATCCTAAACTTTGTAAAAGGAACAAAAACTCATGGGATTCATTATGTTGCAGATGGACCAATCAGTTGGTCAAGTAAGAAACAAAGTGCAATTGCACTTTCATCTACATAGCCAGAGTACAGAGGAGTTGTGAATGCAACTACTCAATGTTTGTGGTTGCAGGTAATACTTGAAGAGTTTGGGATCGAGACAAAGACTTCTATAATAATCTACCGTGACAACCAGAGTACCATTTGTATCTCAACTATTCCAGTACTGAGGCAATGAACCAAACACATTGAGATCCATATGCACTACATCAGAGGATTTGTGCATGATGGGGTCATTGATCTACAATATTTCCCTTCATCTGAGCAAGTTGCAGACATCTTCACCAAAGTATTTTAAGAGAGGACTTCCAGCAATATTAAGTCTTTATTTGGGATAGTTGATCATGTTGTGAACATAGATTGAAGACAATATTTCATACATTTTTGTTCATCTCCATGTTTGAGGGAGGATTTTCCCACTTGTGGTTTTGCCTCTTTTCCTTGATTTGTATGGACAAGCAGTATGTAAAGGGTGACTAAGCCTTGTTTCTAGGACCTATATCTCTGATATTTTTCTGATATTGTACTTACAGCCAGGCTTAAGAGGGGGTGCTAGAATAATCAAAACACATCCCAAGACTTGGGATAAAATAATTAATCTCTTTTGATTAATTCCTAGGTACTACACTAGCTAGTTTGCACCCAAACCCATTTTTGAGGTCAAACTTGCCAAAATGCCTCATGGGGCGAGTTAGAAAGATTCTGGATAAGATCTTGCCAACCCACAAGCTGCCCAAAATGGAAACTGCGCATTACTGCTTTTTCCCGTCTTTCCATCTTTTCTGCAGTTTTAAGGCAAAAGTTAAAGCTACTTTTAAGGTAGATTGCCTTGTTTTTTGCACCAACTCACCTTCCTTCTTTTCCTCATCTAAAAGCATGATAAATTCAAATTTTCATCACTTATGATTGGTACATACTCATTCAGCGAATTAGTGAGCCTCTTCACTGATTTGGAAAGTGCTTTATCCACCTATGGGGGATTTTGACTAGTTTAGTAAGCCTGCTTTTGTACTGATTCGAAAAGCCTCCTAAAGCTTTTGAATTCTGGAGTATCTATTGTATGAGAAGCCTACATATATTTAATGATGACTGGTGTAAATTGATATCATCAACAGTTTGTCGATTATCACAAATTCAACCTCCTTCTTGAGTGTTTATTGCATATTTTCAAGCAATTTTGTGAGTTCAATTGTTCCAAGCTTGGGATTAATTTCCACATTAATATGGGAATGAGAACCTACATGTTGAATCTATTTCATGGCCAAAGAGTTAGAGCTAGTCTCTTTCCTTTTATTAGTATGTGCATATGACCGATATCCTACATTGATGGGCCCATGAACTTTAGCGTGAGGCTACATGGTACAAAGGATTGGGAGGGAGGATTTTTATGATTGCAAACCGATAAAGGAGGCAAGCGTGGCTAATATATAGGAGGTTTCTCCTAATATGACACCGACCTCTGTAATGGAATGTTGAATGGAACTAGAGGACAAAATTACACCCAAACCCTCTCTCAGGTTCTATTTGACTTTGGGCTAGTTTGACTTATGCTTTTGATGAGGGAAATCTATGATAAGGTGATATTGAGCTTAGTACAGATAACATTCATTAAGGAGACTAAGATGTAATACCTTCTCTTGTTTAACCCATTCTATAGTGAACATTGAAATTAATGGAGAGAGCTTCCAATTCAAAACAACCTCCAAAACAAACACATGTTAGGAGATAATAATAATGCAGAAAAACAAACGCATAAGAGGAACACGTATTTTTATGGTGGAAACCCTATACAAGGAAAACCACCACCAATTATATATTTATTTGTCTATACTCATTTACATTATCATTAATTCCAACTCCATAAAAAATGTTATAACAGTATCTGATGCAAGAACATCCATGTGCTTCTTCACTTGCATCCATCTCCACTACAATGAGCCGAATCAAACACTCCTTAACTGGGTGCTTCTTGAGTAAATGTTCTTGCAAAAACAAGCACATAAGAGGAACAAGTGTTTTTACTATGGAAACCCTATATAGATAAAACCACCACCAATTAGATATCTATTAGTCTCGATTGCTGCCAACATCGACCACTTTTGGCATCTTACAATGGAGTTACACAATCCTTTAAATAATCTTCCTCACATGTTAAAATCATGATCAAATACCATGGATTACCCAAAACCATGGGCTTTTATACTACCGGTGATAAACCCATTATTGATCGAAACGAGGTTATCTTTAATCACTTTATAACCAAGACAATATTAACCTAACAACAAAATGGTTGGCCTTAAAGGAGTTGTGACAACCATTTGTGACTAATACTTTACAAAATCATTTAGAAAATATATCTACAAAAGGTCAAAGGTCACCAAGGAGCACACAGAACTTGATCCGTAGTGGGTGGTGATTGTGAGAGCTATCCTTAGTGTTACAATCAAACTTCTAAGACTAGCATAAGCTAATAACAGTGCAATGTTACATATGTCATATTGTAGTACATTTCATGTTGCCATATGAGAGTTAAACATAGGACAAATTTACTTGGACTTCTACCCCCGATAAGAGTTCAATGACATCAATTTGGTTTCCCAATTCAAGGGAACCTATTTAATAAATGCCTCTTAATTTAACAGTTTGTAGAGGGAAACAAATTGCTCCCTTGTGCTCCTATTCATATTCCTTGTTATGATTCATGAAAAAGTTGAAATTCACATAAAGGTCTAACTAATTAGCTTGGGTTGCACCATGAGTTGGAATTGAGGACTTGGTAGGATGCTCAAAAGAATATGGTGGAAATTTTATGGATTCCATAGCAAGTTTCTCGGGATGAGGGACCAACCCATGTGATGAGAGCTTTAGAACCATATTTGAATCACCCCCTCATTAGTTTAGAATGTTAATAGACATAGTAAATGAAGAGTTATTAGTCTAGGTAGCCTAAGTCTTAGGAATTCATTAGAGGAATTTTGGGGTCTAAAATGGGCCTCCTAAGGAAAATAATAAAATAATAGTGAAAATAATAAAATAATAGTTAAAATAATAAAATAATATTGATTAATTTTGGAGGAAGAAAGAAAAAAACTACTTTTTGTGTTCGTATTTTCGACATATCTCATTGTGTTTTTACTCAAATTTCGATCGGGAGAGCTCATTGGATGCGGAATTTGATTCCGCATCCAACGAGTACCCACACTGCGTACTTTTGACGGACCCCGCTACCCCAAAAACAAGAAATACCTGAAAAAACGTGATGATGACATCGAAATTTGAGTAAAAACACAATGAGATATGTCGAAAATACGAACAAAAAAAGTAGTTTTTTTAATGACAAATATGCTAATTCAACCATTATGGTTGACTTATTTTATTGAAATTCTATTGGTTCTTGAATTCCAACTCACAAAAACTTATTTTGGCACATTTTCTTATAAGGCCCATTTTAGACCCCAAATTTCCTCTAATGTTTAGTTCTAAGTGCATCATTATTGAATACTTCATAAATTACCATTACCAAGAAACATTGGGTGAGACAAGGCAAGGGATTCAACCTCCATCTTGATAATTTCCTCCATATCTAGCAAGGACCCAATAAAATGAAATTGTTGCTATAAAAACATCGATCCAAGAGGCAACACTAGACCACATGTGGTAAATCTCTTCAGATCAAGCATGGATGTGCAAGCAATGCCAACTAACTATTTAGTGACCCAAGCACAAACTTCTTTGGTTCATCCTCATTCAATTGAAAAAACTCCTAGATTAAGTTGTGATCTTGAGATATACTTCTTATAACATATACTACTTCTTATATCATATACTACTTTCTCATACAATAGGTTATTCACTGAACACCAATAAATATCATATATTACCTCATCGATTTACAATGAGAAAAGTAAAAGATCTTGATATGTTTTCGTAGCACTCAAATATCTTGTCAATGCCCTCCTTTATCCTATCACCCCATTCCACAACACTAACTCCTTCATGCGCACCCTCTCTTACTCCCCCACGAGCCTCCTCTTCTTTCCTTCCTCCCTTAAGGGTATGCCCACTATCACCCTTGTAGTTGCTATCATCTTCTATGCCTTTAGGACAATCCTCTTCCTTATATCCCCACACACACCTCACATTCCTCTTAAACACAACTCCTTTCCTCCCTCGTGGAATATCACTTAATTGATTTTTTCACATGCCATTTATGATAGTTATGTATATAATGTTGCAAGATTTTTAATGTTGAGATTTCATTTTCCATCTGACCTTGGGTGGACTTAGTGTTTCACCCAATGTTATTCGAAATGCCTCCTCTTAAACACCTAATTGCAAATATAGCTCTTTGTATAGTAGTTATGAAGTGAATTGATGTGATATGATTAGTTATGAATAGTATTGTAAACTTTAATTTAAAAGCATTTTTAATAGCAAGTTACATGTTTATGGTGCCATGATCCTTTTTGCTTTAGCATTAAGAGGTTTGATTGGTAGACTTAATTGGTAGACCGTCACGTTTCGACTTATTATCACTTATTAAAATGGAAGTAGTTGACTTATTCTCACATGCAAAACTTGTGGTGGACATATGAAGTGTTGATCCTAATATCAAAAGTTTGAATTGTACATTTGATAATCTCACTTAAATTATACAAAGTCCTAATTTAATGCTACATTGATAATTTTTTTTCATTAAAACATAAACACCTACCTGTTATTCCCAAGGAAATCAAGGTGGAGTCAATACAAATGGATACATGTCAAGAAGTCATGAGCATAACTCAAACTTGAGCGGAAAGGAAGAGAAATGGAAGTCTTGACCACGCAACCAAAGCTCAACTAACATTACATTAATAATCATTTTCCCTCTAGTAAACCAAGAATATTGTTTTCATTTTTATTAATAACTATGTACACGTTAACTATAATATAAATATTATTTTTAAAGTATAATAATTACATTCATTGTTTGAAAGGTCATTTTCTATTACTGAGAAATTTAATAAATAAATAATAAAATATTGCATCATCATATTACGTCAATATCTAGTCATAGTTTCAATTGACCATGGCTTATATTTCTCGTTTCCCATGAAGCTTGACGGCATTGCAAATGAAATTCACCTAAATATTCTAGAAAATGTCGAAGAAGACGATTATGCAAGGTACATCCGCAAGCGAAGATGAGATTTCAAAAGATTATATAGAAAAGTTGCAAGGGTTCTATGTTGGAAGATGTAGAAAAAGTTGGGGCTTTAATGGAGTCAAAAGGCTAATTTACTTATAAAGGCTTCCTCGTTGATGAAAGATTTGCAGAAAATGATATGAAGTTTATGGAGTTGATATTGAAGAAGGTTAAAGCCAAAGGATTTGTTTAACTACTTTGTATGTTTTCAAGGTCTTTTTATGATACTTTTACTTATAGATGTGTTTTAGTCATAGATGTGATTGGTATTGTATTTAGGGTAGAGAGAGAAATTTCAAAGAATTTGGTTGAATATAACAATTTAATTTAAATAGCTTTCAACAATTTGAGAGTCAAATTATTAAAAATGATGTTTGGATGATAGACAATCTCTTCATTTCAAGGTTCTAGATCAAGATTATTACACTAAAGATATGAGAACAAAGCAAGTTTTGTATCCACAATGAATGTTGACTAGTAACTATTGAAGATATATTTTCTAGTTACAATTAGATGGATCTTCTTGCTATAGTAATGCATAATACTTACAAGTAGGTGAACATTGTCAATATCTATTCTTCATATTTGTTGAGGTAAAGCTAACTTGTAGTTATGAGAAACAACGTTAACTTGTGGATATAAATAATCATGTAATGTATATGGTTTTATTTTTTTTGCAAAGGCATTAGGAATATAAGGGAAAGGAAAAGAATGTGTTTTTTCATTGAGGATAATCTCTTCACAACCCCCATTTTTCTATGTTGAAATTGTAGAGAATGGTTTCTGTTGTACTATAGCCTATATCAAATATTGAATTTATCAAATAATGTTTAACAACATAGTTGAGGAAAGGGTCTATAACATTACCACTAGTAGCTCACAACAAATTTATTTTACATACAAATTAAACAACATGGATAGTGTTTGTTTCTTGGGTTTGCATGCAAATCAATGATATATGAAGAGTTGTATTTTAGTGTTGCTTATGTATCTAGTTTTTTTTACTCCATTTGTAAGTATTTATATCTAAAAAGTATAAAATGTCTTGAAATTGTGTAGTTTTATGTTACGGCGGCAACTTCAGTTATTTGTTACTATCTTAGATTGTTCTAAATAGTTGAATGCTTCATCTCCCCCTTACTGGGTTGTAGAGCAATTCAACACTAAAACTACAAAATAAATCCATCTTAAACACATATCTATCAAGCACCATGAGGGATCAAATTTCTTGAGGTGCAAATCTTTTTCTTGATGTGTAAAAAAATTATACCTCATGAAATTTTATTCCTCTTGGTGCTTCATAGATATGGTTTAAGATGGATCTATGTTGGTTTAAATTTTGTTAGCGTTTGTGCAAAATTTAAATTGAGCCAATATAAATAGTTTTATTTATTTTGTTGTTGTCATATACATCACAGGGAAACATCTCCCCCGTACTGGGTTGTAGAGCAATTCACTACTCTTGGTGCAATAAATTAATATATTAGGGGTGGCAGGTGCAAGGGGTCCCTCGTCGATTTCGAAGGAAGTCAACAAAGTAGTTGTTTGTGGGCTTTTAGAGAGGCCTCCAATAATCAGGTGCATGCCTATGCACTCCTCTAGGGAATCAAGGTCACTTCTTCATCAATAGTAAGGAAACTAATGGTGGTTGGGGACTCCACTATGGTCATGCAACATTTGCACTTCAATTCCCCACCTAAAGATAGCACCATGGCACAAATCTTCAAGAGAATAAGGAAAGAAATGCAAGGTATATTGGAGATATATTTCTACCACGTTCTTTTTTCCATCAACACCAATGGCCTCATCATCCAGCCAACACGGCCACAAGGTTGGATGAAGGTATATTAAAAAATAATGGGGCATCAACCTTCAACCTCATCCCCTAAATACCATTTAATATCATGCATATGAATTACACTATGGGAGGGCCTTGTCGCATCAACATTAATGCATATAACAAATTGTGCGACAAAGCATTATGGTAGCTTGACCTTCACACGTGCTCAAGGTTTAGGGAAATTTAGTTTATCAAGTAGTGGGTTCCATCAATGTAGATGCATTTGGGATTTCTCCTTGTTACTAGTCTTCCATACGGTCTCTTGTGGTAAATCATGGTCGATCTAAAGCTTCTATATTGCTCTCTGGGTCAGTTCGTTCGTTCCTCAGTTTTGTGTATTTATCTTCACAAGATTTGGTTGGTGAATGTTGAGCTCTTAGAGCTTGTTCTATGTTTTGACTTGGTAGGTTTCTTTAGCCGCTTGAAGGTTGTCTATATATGCTTCATTTTTAGCTAGTATCTCAAAAACTGGCACTGTTGTATTATTTAGAGTTAGGTAGAGAATTTCCTCAGCCTTGAGGGCGCTCTCTTGTTGGGGTTCTGGTTTGTTTTCTATTTCTAGTTCTGGTTTTGTTTGACTATTCGTTCACTTTGGTCATAGGAGGGATTTTTGGAAGCGGTATGGATAACAACTACCATTCCTGTCATTGGGACATCCAAAAATTTAAAAGGTTCATGAGATATCAAGATGACCTCATTATCCACTAAGTTACACTTAAATGGATTTCCAGTGATCTGCCAAAGTTTTGAACAAGTCACTTGTTCATATCTAGTGCTCAGAAGTTCATAAGTCCTCTCAGGTCAATTCTGTCCCCTTTAAAAAAAATTGCATATTCAAACCCCTCGGGGAAATTGTGTCAATGTTTGAGCAAATATTGAAGATGCTTGAACTTTAAAAACTTTTCTTTAATACTTAATCGCAACATACATTAATCTCATAAACAATTCAATCACATAAGACACAAGATGTACCTTGGGAAAACCCTCCAAATCCGGAGGATGAAAAACCCAGCAATCCTTTGAGTATGATAGATAATTACAGAGAACGATTTTTCAATACATGAGCAGATTGCCTAATAAGATATATCAAAGTGATAGTAGATAATAGAGATAACTAGGAACACTGTATATATCTTTCCAAGTGCATAGCACTTTAATAACAAGCTTACAATCATATACAAGAAAAGGTAGCAAATGGTTGCATGCTTTTGGTGCACTATGAACATTGTGGGCACCAAAATTACTTTACCACACCAAACATTAGAACCTTTCTTGACTTGGTGTCAAATTGACACCACAAAATCTCTTCCATGCAGAAGATATGCGCCTTTCTTCTTTCATTGGGAGTTAACTACCTTTAACTGAATGTAAACTGATTGAATTGAATGTGAGCATGATTGAACTGAACTCAATCATCAACTGGCTTCTTGGACACTAGTTAGGAGTTTAACTGAATGTCTTTAGTGTTGCAGAATAAGTGTCATGCATGAATAAACACTTTGCTTAGATTAAAGAGAGATTCCTTAATTATCTGAAACTTGTTTTTTACAATTGATGTCTTAGTAATTCAAGTTCAATGAAGATTTGTCATAGGAAATTCGAATCCTTGCTCTTTCTCTATGTTAATATCATTTATCATTAATTAAATACTACATGGTCCAATTGTATATCAATTGATTTAACCATTTTATCATACCATACTGAAAAGAATTGTTCCACACTATTACTTATGATCACACATATTACCCCGAGCCATATAGTCACATGCTAAAGTATATCACTCTAGGGGTAGCTAAGACCTAAAGAAGACTTATAAGATTAACTGACCATGACTAGTAATACATCACATAGTATAACCACTTTATACAGTAAAGTACACCACCACACAACATGAAGATATTTGTAGGACTTGATATTATTCACAAGTATACTATATTGATATTACTCACAAGTCTAATGTATTGATATTACTCACAAGATTGAGCTTGATATAACTCACAAGCTTTACAACATCAAAACCTCAATCATATGAGGATATTTGTAGGACTTGATATTACTCGCAAGTCTATTGTCTTGATATTATTCACAAGACTAGAGAATGACTCTCGATGTTGTAATCTCAAGACTCCCTCTCAGTGAGGGAGGCTTTCTCTTCCATACCAACCTTATCTCGAAAGTGTTTGAACTTCGTTACTGATAGAGGATTTTTCAACACATCTGCAATCTGCTCATCAGTAGCCATGAACTGAATTTTTACAATACCTTTTAGGACCATGTCTCGAAGGAAGTGATACTTCATTTCTATGTGTTTTGACTTGTCATGAAATATAGGATTTTCAGAGAGATTTATACAACTATGGTTGTCAGATTTGATCAATGTAGGCTCTAGCTTTACACCAAGCAATCCTCCAAGCAACTTTCTCAGCCACATTTCTTCTCTGCAAGCAATACTAGCAATAATGTATTTAGCCTCTACGGTGCTCTAGGAAATTGAACCCTGCTTTCCGCTAGACCAAGAGATCATAGCAGAACCCAAACTGAAACAATAGTTGGAAGCATTCTTCTGATCAACAATGTTTCCACCCCAATTATAATTAGTAAATCCAAGTAATAACACTCCTCCATTGGAGGCATACCTGAGTCCATAAGAAATTGTACCGCAGAGGTACCTCAAAATGTGTTTACCTGCAACCTAGTGTTTGTGTCTAGGATCAGTCATGAATTGAATCAAAATGCTAACTGCATAGCAAATTTCTGGCCTCGATTTTATCAGATGCATCAACGAGCCAATCAACTGTCTGTATAATGTGGGGTCCATTGGATCCGATCCAGTCTCAATCTCATGGAGTTTCCTCAAATTGGAATCCATAGGAGTATTCATGGATTTACAATCCGCCATTCCAAATATGCACGATAAGTCCACAATGTACTTCCCTTGAGATAGAAATATCTCATCATTCCTCTCCCAAATCTAAAGTCCTATAAAGTAGTGCATAAGACATAAGTCGTTCATGTCAAACTCCGAGGTAAGCTCCCTCTTACAGTCAACAATCAAACTTTCCTCTCCAATGAGGAAAATATCATCAACATATAGAACCAATATCAAGGGTTGCTTCTCCACTACTTTGAAGTACAAGTTTGAATCTGCATCACTCTTCAAGAAACCCTGTTTTTGAAGATAATTGTCTATTCTTGCATACCAAGCTCGAGGAGCTTGTTTTAATCCATACATGGATTTCTTCAATTTGCACACATGGGACTTCTTCCCATGTATCTCAAAGCCCTTAGGCCCACTCAATGTAAGTTCCATGTATCTCAAAGCCCTTAGGCCCACTCAATGTAAGTCCCATGTATCTCAAAGCCCTTAGGCCCACTCAATGTAAACCTCTTCCTCAACCTCACCATTGAGGAAGGAAGTCTTCACATCCATCTGGTGAAGCTTCCGGCCCAATACTGATGCAAGTGAAATAATAGATCTAATAAATGTATACTTGGCCACTAGAGCAAAAGTATCCTCATAATCAATTCCCTCTTTCTAAGAGAAGCCACGAGAAACAAACTTGGATTTGTACTTGTCCACATTGTGATCTGCAACATGCTTTATCTTGTAAATCCATCTGGAAGTTACAACTGAGTTCCTCTCAGCCATGGGAACAATATCCCAAACATCATTCTTCATAATAGAATGATATTCCTCTGTCATAACATCTTTCCACACTTTCTTCTATGCAGCCTCTTCATACGATGAAGGCTTTGAGTCACTGATGCTGCTCATCAATGCAACATATCTTGAATACCTATTAGGTTGCTTGCACTCTCTGGAAGACCCCATTGGTGCTCCATGCTTCTTAGCATCTCTCAGTACATCTCGGCACCATGTTGACCTCCCCTTTGCAGGAGGTTCATCAACCAGTTCAACTGGTTCATCAATGACAAGTACCTTTGTATATCTTGTTGGATTATCCCTCTGAACATCAGAAGGGGAAGAATCATCATCATGATCTTCTGAGATAGGAGCCTTAGCCTCCTCTGTCTCTAGATCACATTCAAGCTCTTTTGACCGCTTGAATGTTTCCTCCTCGTGTAAAGACACATCCCGACTAACATCAACATGTCTCTCACTAGGTATATATATTCTGGATTCCTTGTAGGTTTCACTGTAGCCAACAAAAGTTCCCTTCTTGCTAGAAAGTTCCATCTTGGTTCTTTCTTCTTTTGGTATGTGAATATACACATGACATCCAAATATCTGAAGATGTGAAATGTATGGTTTATCACTAGTGACATTAGGGGAGTTTTGAGGTCTAAAATGGGCCTCATAAGGGAAATTATAAAATAAGAGTTATAATATTAAAATAAAATTTCTAAATTTTGGAGGGGAAACATAAAAACTATTTTTTCTTATTGTATTTGTGGCATATATCCTTATTGGTTCACCCAAATTTCGAGTTTGGGGACTCGCTGCATACTTCTGAGGTACCCACAGCACCCGAAAATGAAAATATCAATAAAAAAACGTATTTTAATGTTGCATACTTCTGAGGTACCCACAACACCCAAAAATGAAAATATCAATAAAAAAATGTATTTTAATATAAAATACGTTTTTTTATTGATATTTTCATTTTTGGGTGCCGTGGGTACCTCAGAAGTATGTAGTAAAATACGTTTTTTTTTATTGATATTTTCATTTCTGGGTGTCGTGGGTACCTCAGAAGTATGCAATGTGGGTATGGGTCCCCAAACTCGAAATTTGGGTGAACCCATAAGAAGATATACCAAAAATATGATAAGAAAAAGTAGTTTTTCTTTTTCCCTCCATTTTTTTATACAAATTTTACCCTTATGGTTGACATCATCATCTTGAATTATTGGTTCTTATAAAGTGAATTTTAGTGGTACAATTTTTGTTTTGAAGCCCATTTTTTTACCTCGAAACTCCCCTAATTACACCTCTTCAAGTGTTTTCTCATCAAGAACTGCATGCGGACTTCTTTTGTGTATGTACATTGTTGTACAAGTGGCTTCTGCCATAAATAAGTAGATAGATCTTGATCATGTATCATGGATTTTGCAGCCTCACAAATAGTTCTGTTCATTCTCTCTGCAGCCCCATTTTGTTGTGGGTTGTAAGGAACTCTTAATTATCTACATATCCATGCATCACTATAAAACTCATTAAAAGCATTTGATTCAAATTCTCTACCGTTATTCGATCTTAGGCATGGATATGCCTACTTGTCTGATTCTCTACAAAGGATTTATATTCTTGAAATTTACTAAAGATTTCAATCTGAGCTTTCATGAAATAAATCTAGGTCTTGGGGGAGAAATCATCAATGAACAATACATAGTAAAGGTGTCCATTGAGAGAAGGGGATGGCATAGGTCAACATACATAGTAAAGGTGTGCATTGAGGGAAGGGGATGACATAGGTCCACATTGAAACATAACCTTTAATATTTGAATTGTATAATTTCTTCCCAATACCGAATCTAGTACATCGGATATGGCATCCTTGTTGCTGGTAGTATCTCTATCCCATGCGCTCATGTCATGAGTGTTTTCATCTCATGAGCTTCAATAATATCTCGATCGCTTGCGCTTATCTTTAGAAACAATTTTGCCATCAAAATTTAATGGAGTAGTTTATTTGTTGGATGTCTTGGACTTTCATTATTTTTTGGAAATTTGGTTAATTTTTTTTCCCAAAATCTAAATTTTGAAGTACTCCAATCATGTTTTTAAATGTATTAATAAATCACATATGTTTTTAAAAAATTAATCTAAAATTTCTATTTAATACTCATTAAGAATATTAAGTATTGAGAATGAAATTTAACATGTTGCAAAGTTCTTGTGATCAAATCATTTACAAAATGAGAGATGCCTCACCGGAGATTTTCATGATCAATAAAAAAAACAACACCATAACTCCTAATTTAAAAGTTGTGTATAATTTTTTCCCTTGCTTCTCCACGGCAAGCTCCCCATCCAGCAAGCTAACCAGCCAACGATCTAATTAATCCCACCCAGTGAGGCCACCAATCAACCAATAAGCCATTCCGTGCACCCCGCCCCATTTGGGAGTTGCATATATCCTATGGCACATATATGTTAACTGCATATGGTTAAAAAATTGCACATATCCCTATCCATCCCAGGGTTAAAATCGAGTTGTCTAAATAGGAGACTTTTTGGCCTTTGTTTCCAGTTGGTTTTTACCAGTTTTTTGCCATGAATCTTCACAGAATTTTCAAAAATTTCGAAAGCACTTTTAGATCTTATAGAGTGTGGGTGTTGGGGGTTTTCCTATCAGATTTCATTTCTGAGCTTAAAATCGCCCAACAAACAACATAAATTACATATTTTGTAGATTAAATTCATCGAATTTCGGCAGAAAATCAGCCTAAAAATAAAAAAGTCCCCTCGTTAGACAGCTTCGTTTAAAATAGTGGAACACTGTATATAGTTTTGGTATTAGCGCCTTGCCCACGTGCTAGGCAACTCGAGCAACACGTCTATTCATTCTATCGTATGGCGATGGGGGGAATTTCTATAGCTATGATGGTTAACTTCTCTCTTGTCTGTTGTCAACTTGGAAACCGTTGGCAACTTGGAATGATGGAGTTTGGGGATATGCTCCTCATAGGAGTAAGCTATCTACTCGATGATTTGCATCGGGTCCCACCCGTTCGTTAAGCAGATAGCTTACTCCGTTACGTTACTCTATGAGGTAGAGACTTTCCGACCGCCAAGCTTATTGCTAGCTTCTTGTCAAAAAACTTTAGCATTAGACATGGGTCCAACCAACCATCCCTGTAAGAACCCAACCGATTGCGATCTCTCATCAGCGTGTTTGAATTTTGAATATAGCTGTCTTTCCTTGCATCGTGACTGCACTCTCATAGAGTAAGCACGTCCTGAACTCTAATCCAAGGAAACCTCGACAACAATCCACCAGTTTGGTTTTCTGCAGCAAGTAATTGCGTTCAGTTATGCTATAGTACTTCTCTTTAAAACCATTGCGAACTGTTTAGGATTCATGCTTTCATGCTTACTACTCTTACAAAACCAAGATTCATGCTTTCATTGTGAACTGTTTAGGATTCATGCTTATTGCTTAATACATACTCTACTGAATTCAATACATTCCAGCTTCCTTCCCCCCTCTATATATATTGCTATTGGTTTTGAACGGTCTTCTCTCATATGTCTATTGGTTTGATCGCTCTTCCTTATTTCCTTCTTTGTATTTTTCCATGTTTGGGTTTTTTTTCCTTATTTGTGTTGATTATTAAGCTTGTGTTTTTTTTTCCTGTTTGTGTTGGCTTCTTAAACTAGTAAATTTCATTAAAGAATGGTTATCTCGTTGACGAAATTCCAAACACACCGTGAAGAAGGCCAAAGGCGAGAAAATAAGCACAATTTTCTACTTTCCTGCCATAAGTAAATTATGCCGACTATAAATTAAAAGCATCATCTACTGTCCATGCTGTTTCTGGAGTTGTAATCTTGTAATATCTTCATTTGACTATGGAAAGGGAATCTTGAAAGCTATGTTTCTACGATATCATCTTTCCTTTTGACTCCATCAATTAGGATAATGTGGAAGAAAAATTTAAAATACGATAATGTTTGTAAGCAAGTTATTTTTAGAACATATTTCTTCCGTGATAAGGTGTTTTGACTGAAACTTCTCATGGAGCAGGATTTATTGTTTAATTACCTTCCTTTACGTCAAAATATTCCTTACGATTAAGTTTTAATAGTCTTTTATTGATTTTTTCTTAATCTTTGATTTCTATTTAGAAGTTTAAGAATGTTTCCAATTCTCAATCTTTGTTTTAAAAAAGGTGTGAATACTCACATTAAATAAAATAAAATAAAAATAAATCCCACTCCATGAGAAGGTAATTAAACAATAAAGAAAGAGCTTCTCACTGGATCCAAATGTTACTTTTTGTTCTTTATAAAACCCCATCCCAAATGTATAAAGCAATATAATAAGAAAATAAGATGTGATAAGGTGTTTTGACTCAAACTTATAAAGAATATTGTGAAAGCCGTAAGACAACTTGCTTACAAACATTATCGTATTTTAAATTTTTCTTCCACATTATTCTAATTGATTGAGTCAAAAGGAAAGATGATATCGTAGAAACATAGCTTTCAAGATCCCCTTTCCATAGTCAAATGAAGATATTACAAGATTACAACTCCAGAAACAGTATGGATGGTAGATGATGCTTTTAATTTATAGTCAACATAATTTACTTCCCGCAGGAAAGTAGAAAATGTGAGAAATTGTGCTTATTTTCTCGGCTTGGAAAATAGGAAATGTGAGAAAATTGTGCTTATTTTCTCACTTTTGGCCTTCTTCAAGGTGTGTTTGGAATTTCGTCAACAAGGTAACCATTCTTTAATGAAATTTACGAGTATAAGAAGCCAGGAAAAAGAAACACAAGCTTAATAATAAAACACAAACAAGAAAAAAATCACAAACATGAAAAAATACAAAGAAGGAAATAAATAAGAGCGATCAAACCAATAGACATACGAGAGAAGAGCTTTCAAAACCAATAGCAATATATAGAGAGAGAGGAAGAAAGATGGACTGTATTGAATTTAGTAGAGTATGGATTACAACAGAAAAGGAGGGTAAGAGGGTGTTTTGATATGAATTGATTATTGTATGGCGATGAAGAAGTGGAGATATATAGGTAGAGGTCGCGAAATGTGAAACTTGGTTTGCATGAAAGGCAATTGAAATGAATGGAGTAAACTATCTACTCAAGACATAAGTACAAGGGAGATGCCAGGTTAAGATACCTCTACGACATTGTATAATCATCCATAATGGAATGTTTTTGAATACCTGGTTTTGTAAGAGCAGTAAGCATGAAAGCATGAATCCTAAACAGATCGCAATGGTTTTAAAGAGAAGTACTATAGCATGACTGAACGCAATTACATGTTGCAGAAAACCAAACTGGTGGATTGCTGTCGAGGTTTCCTTGGATTAGAGTTCAGGACGTGCTTACTCTATGAGAGTGTAGTCACGATGCATGGGAGGAGAGCTATATTCAAAATTCAAACACACTCATGAGAGATCACGATCAGTTGGGTTTTGACAGGGACGATTGGTTGGACCCACGTCTGATGCTAAATTTTTTGGACGAGAAGCTAGCAATCAGCCTGGCGGCCCGAAAGTCTTTACCTCACGAAGTAACGTAACAAAGTAAGCTATCTGCTCGACGGACGGTTGGGCCCCAATGCCCCAATGCAAATCTTCGGGTAAATAGCTTACTCCCTCCTCATATGGCAACAACACAGCTAGAAAACGACACCATAACTTCTAACTTAGAAGTGATTGAGTTGTGATAATTTATCAATATATATTATACTCCATTAATCATGTCGAAACTAACAAACTATAACGCATTTTAATTACGTATAATATGTACCATTGTGAAAATCTACGAATTATCTATAATAAATAATATAATAATAATAATACTTTTCGAAATGCAAAAACTCTAATTTCCAAGTTCAAATGGGGATACTCTTACCAGCCTGGACTGGAACAGCATTTGCGTTTTCGGTTGAAACGTGACAATAATAATCGCTGCAACGGAGCCATTGGAACAAAATTTAATGTAATATTTTCATATAGTTCCAAGGTCGCGAGATCGAATCATAACCAAAACACTCTAAGGCGTATTGTTCATACACGTGTTCTGTGGACACAAGAAACGCATAAGACACCTCCGAATGGCATTAATCAATTTTCGAAACAGGGTGAGATAACTCTTCGAACTTCTTCCATTCGCTTCCATTCGCTTTCTAAGATTCACCCGACTTAAACGATATGTTTATGGCCATTAATTCTCGGGACGAAATTATAAAAGCATAACGGCTGAATATTCGTTAAAACAATATTTAGGAATTTGCATGGGACTGAGATTTTTTATTTTATCAATATAGTAATAAAAATCAAGAAACCAAGCGCCTGGTGCATTGTAAGTATCCTTAAGGTGTAAATCCTTTATTCTTTAAAGTATACAGTAAAGGATATCTTGCCTGGTGCATTCCCGTAGCGGGATTGGTTGAAATGAATAGAGAGATCCATGGTCGAATCCCTCGCCTATTGCCTCGAAAATTAAAATTAAACCCCTGTCTCGCCAGAAAATAGCAGCGGAGTGTCTGCCACGCATTTCCTTCTTCTTCTTTAGCTGTGGCAGAAACAAATGTGGCCGAATCACCAGATTTGGGGATTTTCCTGTGCGAATCTTGAATTTCTGGATGCGAGTTAGAGCGATAGCCATTGCCATGTATTTTACTATCTCGCCGTCTGGCAGATGCAGTTGGATTGATGAATAAACAATGAGATAATGAGTGAATTTATACATTGACGAGGGCAACTTCCTTGACTATTAGTGTCGTGAAATCAAAGCTTTGGAAATTGGAAGTTGCTTCTCATAGGACTGGTTACATAGAATAGACTTTCCTGACAAATATTAATTTCATTTTGGTATGTTACTATTTTTTTATTAAAATAGAATAAGATTCATTGAATTATAGTTAATGAAGTATGACTACAATTTTCAAGACAAAAAGTTGAATCAAATTTTTTTAATATTTTTCTTAAATTAAATATATTTAATGGAAATGAAAGTTTTGAAGTTATTATAGCGAAGTTAAGTTACGATATTGAATAAAATTATATTTTATATTATTAAGGATAGAGTATAATAAAATCAAATGGTTACTATCAATTTTTAATTATGGGATATTAAATATATTTAATGGAAATGAAAGTTTTGAAGTTATTATAGCGAAGTTAAGTTACGATATTGAATAAAATTATATTTTATATTATTAAGGATAGCGTATAATAAAATCAAATGGTTACTATCAATTTTTAATTATGGGATATATAATATTTATAATAATTATTAATTTTATAAAAATCATTAGAAATTTATCTATTCCAAAGCTTTTTTTATAAGAAAATATTTGTTTGAAATCTTTGAAATATTTTTAACTATGAGGTATATAATATTTATAATAATTATTAATTTGATAAAAATCATTACAAATTTATCTATTCCAAAGTTTTTTTTGGTAACAAAATATTTATTTGAAATTTTTGAAATATTATTTTAAAATTAAACAATGTATAAATGAAAAATAGTAAAATTATAATTGTTTTAATGATATTAAAAGTTAAGTTACTATAATGGATAAGGTTATATGTCATCACCACTTTATTTTAGCTCCTTTTTGAGTTTGTAGGACATAATAAACTAATTTGTAGTGTAAGTCCTTATAGTTTTATTCATAGCCCATATCCTTTCTAAGCTTTAAAAGGTAGGTATCCTATGCATGAGCCATGTCCCTCATTAGTCCTAAATTCCGATCCTTCATCCATCCTTGACACCAAAGAGAGGTATGGAAAGGATTATGCACCATGTTAAGAGCACATCTCTCTAATTCTTGAAGGTGAAATGTCAATTTTTTGAGAGGAAGACCCCAAGCCACACCAAATCATTGCATCCACTTTGATCCCACCCATGCCCCATCTTCAACCCTCCATTTCAAGTAAATTTCAATCATTGGAAAGGTTAGAGTCATTGTATTCAATTGATTAGATACATAGTGAATGCTTTTCCTTTTCATCTTGATCTAGTTTAAGAGAGTGCTTGGAGCAATGTAATTTTGTACAATTATCCTCTTCCATAGACTATATCAAGTTATCAAGTTCCACAATGATTTTGCAACTAGGGATTGACTAAAAAAATGGATATTCCTTAATCCACATCCTCCATGAGCCTTGGGGGAGGCTATAAGAGTTCACCTAGCTAGATGAGAACCTTTGAATTCACTTCTACATTTCCATAGGAATATGAAACAACACTTCCTAAGTTTTCCAAAACACCCTTAAGAATATGAGCCAACGTATGCCAATAGACATGTATTACCTTCAGGACAAAGTTAATCAAGAGTAATATGCCTCCATGTAAGAGTCATCCATTACACCAGAAAGAACAATGTTTTTGAATTCTTGAGAGCAACCAACACCAATCAATGTTCACATAAAAGTTGGATTATAAATTAAAACCCAAGTATTTAATTCTTTCATTTAAGTCTAGATGCTAAAAGGGAAAGACTTTCTCCATCTTCAAAGCTTATTGTGCATAGAGCGATAAATATACAGGGAAAAATTATTAACATTACCTCCATACCTCTAGTTGCATTGTATAACCAAAGAGTTCCCTTAAAACAAAGCCCTTCAATTTTATCTAGCTAGAGCATAAGAGGAGGACATCATCCACAAAAAGGGGACGAAAGACCTCACACCTTCCCACCGTACCCCTTGGATGTTCTCAATCTTTTAGCCTCCATAATTACTTCACTTAGACCCTTAGCTACAGACATAAATAAGTAAGGATACAACTTAGGGAAACCTTATCCGTAGAAGATTTTTAAAAGCCTAAAGTTGAACCATATAATAATACTACACCTGATGTGGTTTTCACACACCCCATAACCCACTTAACCAAAGTGAAAACCCAATATGAATTAGCAATAAACACAAATACAATAAATAAATTATGTCATATGCTTTATAGGGGTCCAATTTAATCACAATAGAATATGAGAAGACGAATGAGTAGTTTTGATGTGTGGATACCTTCATGCATTGTACCTATGGCCTCGTGAATTTGGTTCCCTTCAAGTAAACAAAATTGTTCATGAGATATGAAACATATAATACTTGACTTAGACTATCACCTTAGAGATGGTTTCGTATATGTAGAGAGACATGGGTTTGGACCCATCAAAGGACTTAGGACAATTAACTCTAGGGATGAGGGCTATAAATGTGGAATTGAAATTCTGAGGCACCCTTCCACTTAGCCTAACCTTGTTAACCACCTTTACCAAACCATTCCTCTTGAGCTCAAATAAGAGTAGGTAAATTTCAATAGTCCACCCTTTCACTTAGCCTAACCTTGTTAACCACCTTTACCAAATCATTCCTCTTGAGCTTAAATAAGAGTAGGTAAAATTCAATAGTCCACCAATTAAAGCTTGGAATTTTGTCTTCTTGAAAGGAATTTAGGACTTTCAACATTTCTTTCGTGTGACTTCCTTATACACCTTTCATTATCCTCTTCATTGATTAGTCTAGGAAAGTAAGAAACAAACTTTAAAATCTCACCAATATTGGCTCTGTTGTGTTCAACTTACTTGCAACACTCTTTGATGTGAATTATAATCTACTTCCATTGAAAAATATATGAAATAATATATTCATATAAATAAATTTAAAATTGAATTGTGTATTTTTTATTATCTTAAATATTAACAAAATAAAGGAAATAATTAATAGAAATGTAAATGGAATTCGAATAATATTTTATTAATTAAAAATTGATTATTAAACAAACACAAATTAGTGAACTCAAGCTTTGGTGGATAGAATGTGTGCATGGAGGGGAAGGGTTCATGGTTAGCGTTTACCTAACTCTTAACTCAGGAAAATTTGTAGATTTGGATGTCGACCTAGGAACATTTCCAGATCGAGAGTGATATGGATTCTTTGTTGAGAGGTAGGTTGTATCTTTGTTTGGACTATGTGTGATAAAAGTATTTTCAAAATGGAGGCGCTTTTGAACAGGTAGTTGTGGCCTTTTGCACACTGGATGACTCTTTACCTTTGGCAAGGCCTTCACCTTAGGTTTTTAGATTTGTTAAAAAACTTAGAAAGATCCCACAACTTTAGATTACACCTAAAGGCTTGATGAAGAAAAAAATTACCCTATCCAACCAAGTGTTGGTGGGGAAGTTTATTGGTTTTTATGTCCTAGCCCTAACCCTCTTGAAGCATGGATCGACAAGACATGGGATCATTTGCTTGAAACTAAGGTAACTATTCTTGTGAATAAAAGTTACTTCTCTATTGTTTAAAACCAACTCTTAGTGGACTCCTCTCTAGTAGCACAAAGGGAAAAGGAAATGGCTCTATTGCTTAAAAAGGTGTTTTTTTTTGAAGTATACACTACTAGCATAATATTTTCTTTTGTTTTATATTGAGAGTCACTAAGTTTTATACCATTAGATACAATAGCATGAATCATACCATTAGATACAATAGCATGACATAAACATAATCTTTTTGGGAGAGACACCAAATTGGTGTATGAGACCCCCTTGTTTGTGGGACAAGGGAGNAGTCTACAGAGGTGTACATACACTACCCCCCTCTGGATTTGAACCTGTGACCTCCTAAGAGGAAACACATGCTCTTAACCATTAGGCCCACTCATGCTGATACACCTCATACCTTTAATACACATCATATTTCAATTATATATATAATTTGAATCAAGTATAATTTTTTAAGATCTTATACATAAATAAAATAAATAATTATTAAAAATATAATTAAAAGAAATAAGTATAAGTTTTATAAAAAGTACTTAATACTAATAATAATTAAATTTAAAGAAATAGAAATATTTTTATTGAAATAGAAATATTTTTATTCTGAATAAAATTTAATTCTTACATGGTTCTAGTGACCAAAATATTTACACAATGATAAAAGTTTTACTTATAGTTTATAATGAAACTTGTTTAAACAACAACAACTACTACCAAAGAGTTGTATAAAATTTTTGACAAATGAGAAACTTTTATCCATATAATTATGGATATGTGTTTTTAAAATTTGGAAAAACTTCCTGGATTGTATATAGATTTAATTTTATGGTAGTTATTAAAAAAATATAAAAAATAATTAGTAAACCATATGGTAGCTTATGTATAGATAAGCATTAGCTTATACATAGGTAACTCTTAGCTTAATTGGTTTAACTAGAAAAAATAAAAAAACAAATAACAAATTAAATTGTGAAAAATAATTTATGGTATATAATATTCACTCATTTGTATTTAACCTTACTTAAAATATAATCATAATAACAAAGAAGGGCATACAAACTATAATGACAAATTACTTAACCTTACTTAAGTAAGTGCATAATTTTTAAGACTGAACTGAGATCTCGAGGGACTAGTAAACTTTAACACATTTTAACTATGTGTAAACATGTGTAATATGTACATTACTGGTTTATAGTAAATAATATAATAATAATACTTATAAAAATGGTTAAACTCTAATTTCCAAGTTCAAATCCTGATACCCTTACCAGCCTACAGGATACACTTGCCAACCTGAACTGTAACGGGAATTGCGTGTTTGGCTGAAACGTGACAGTAATAATCTACGCAACGGAGCCATTGGTTTATAATAAATAATATAATAATAATACCTTTAAAAATGGTTAAACTCTATTTTCCAAGTTCAAATGGTGATACCCTTACCAACCTGGAGGATACACTTGCCAACCTGGATTGGAACGGCAATTGCGTGTTTGATTGAAACGTGAGAGTAATATTCTATGCAACGGAGCCATTGGAAAAAAATTCCAATCCATTCTTATCATATGGTTCTAAGGTCGCGAGATCGAATCACAACAAAAACACTTTATGGCGTTATTGCTCATACACATAACACAGAACACTTCAAGTCTGTCACTTGCTGTCACAGAAGAGCATAACCGCCTCTGAATGGCATTCATTAATTTTCGAAATAGCGGTGAAACTCTCCGAACTTCTTCCATACGTTTAACATTCAGAGACTTTGACGATAATATATATGTTTATGGCCTTTAAATCTCGGGACGAAATTATAAAATTGTAGCGGCTAAACAAAAGAGAGAGGACCTTTAAAACGCCATGGAAGTGCTTATAAGAATATGCGTCTGAATTTGCATCTCACGGAAGGGGAAAATATAGATCAAAATAGTAATAAAAATCAAGAAACCAAGAAACGGACCTTTTAAACGCCATGGAAGTGCTTATAAGAATATGCGTCTGAACAATAAAGGAATTTGCATCTCACGGAAGGGAAAAATATAGATCAAAATAGTAATAAAAATCAAGAAACGAAAGCGCCTGGAGCATCTGTAAGGCGTAAGCTTTTTTATTCTTTAAATTAAACGGTAGAGAATATCTTGCCTGGAGCATTTCCTTGGTTGAAATGGAAAGCGAGATCCATGATCGAATCCCTAGCCCGTTGCTTTGAAAATTAAAACTAGCCCCCTTTCTCGCCGGAAAAAAGCAGCGGGGTGTCTGCCTCGCATCTCCTTCTTCTTGTTTAGCGGTGGCAGAAACAACTGTGGGCCGGATCACCAGATTTGAGAATTCTCCAGGGAGAATCTTGAATTTCTGCATGCGAGTTGCAGCGATAGTCATTGCCATGTATTTTTATATCTCGTTGTCTGGGCAGATGCAGAGAATAAATATTTGGACAGTGATGCAAGGACAATGGAATAATGATTGAATTTATACGGTGAAGAGGGCAACTTCAATCGTGAAATCAACGCTAAAAACAATTTGCACGGGTTTGGAAATTGAAAGTTTCTTTTCAACGGGTCGGGTCAGTTACGTAGAATAAATTTTCGTGAGTAACTTTACTCTTAATTTTACTAACGGCACACGTTTCATTTAGTATAAGATATTTATGGACAGTCAATTTTATTTTTGTACGTTACTATTATTTTATGAAAATAGAAATAGGATCATCGAATTACTGTGGATGACGTAGGAGTCCATAATTTCATTTTTGTGATCATTGAACTACTGTCGGTGACGTACGAATATAAACAGAATAAAAAGTTTAAATTTTATTTTAATAATTAAATATAGTGTAAATGAAAGTTTTAGTTTTGGTGAGATATATAAGCTAACTTTGAATAAAGTATTTACGATTTTTTTCTTTGGAAAAAAAAATAAGCTAACTTTGAATAAAATTATATTTTATATTATTAAGAATAGAGTAGATCTAATGGAGATAGTGTGAATTTTTAATTTTTTTTTATGTCATGAATTTTATAAGTTAGTTTTTTTTTAATAATTTTATTATAAGAATGAGTATATATTTTATAAATTTAATTATTTATTTCAAAGTAATTTTGGTAACTAGTTATGAGTATTGGTTAGGAATTTTTAAAAGGTTATTTTTATAATTAAACTTTGCGGATTATTTTATAATTAAACATTGTGTAAATGAAAGTAATAAATCATAATAGTTTTAGTAGTATAAGAAGTTGAGTTATGATATTTGATACAGTTATTTATTTTGTATTATTAAAGGTGCAACATATTAAAATGAAATAATATTTATTTATAATATTTTTGGACAATTTTTTCATTATAATGTATTTTATTAGCTATTAATTTTATTTATTATAGTTATCAATATTTATTTTTTAACATTATTTTATAATAAAATATTATAAAAATCAAAATATTATAATCAAAATGGTTCTCTTAAGATAAAGAATTAAATCATGATACTCTATAAAGTTAATTTTTATAACTTTATATATTATTAACATTTGCACCAAGAGGTGCAAAAAAAAGTCTAGAGGGTAAAAATATTCTGTCTTTTAGCAAGCTAACCTTTGTTTTTTACCTTGCGAGAGTGCATATTAATAGTGAATTTTGAAATTTTAGGTTAAGACATTTATAATTGAGTTTTTTTGGGGTTTTGATTTTGGATTATAAAGTGTGCAAGAAATAATTGATGTGATGCACTTTGAATATTTCCGAATTGGAATACTTCCAGTTGCACAATGTGTCCGTTTTAGAAGTACCAATGTGTAAGTACAACAGATCCCATTTCATTATGACACAGGAGCCCAAATTTTACATAGTAAAATTACTTGGTAAGACTCTTAGTAAAACTTAAAGGGTTTTATTAAGATTTTATTTGATTATTGGGAGACTTTAACTTACCCAATTTCCAAAAATTTATGTTTGATATATTTGTTTTGAATGCAGAATGATGAATTTTTGTTTAAATTTTTTTAACATCTCCCAACTCGCAAATCTGCAACTTGCCGAGTGCGGCAAACCAAGTTTCATTTGTGGGATGCGGGAGAGTTTTTATGTGTTAATTTTAATCAACATGCATCCCGCATCATGCAATGTAGTAATGTCTTGTGATTATTGTTTCTGTGCTGTGATTTTTGCAGAGTAATGTGCTGATCTTTTTTACCAAGTTTCAACAATCTCAGCTTCAGTCATATTGTTTGTGCATAGATGTATATATATCAATCTTTGTCTTTGTTTATGTTCAACGTAGAGGTGGTGTGGCAAGGAAAATGGTTGAAACACTGCTAGTGGAGGTAGGTGGTGTGGAAAGGCAAGACAAAAGGATGAAATGTCTTGGCGGTGGCCGTGAAGGAGGCGGCGATGGATTGAAATTTCCTCTTGCGGTGACTGTGATGTTTTGAAGTTTTGAGAGATTCTGATTAAGAATTTTCTTTGTTTATGCTCCTACAATGGCTCGTCTTATGGAGAAATCGAACAGTTACGGTGACGAATACCCCATGAAATGCAGGGATTCCTTTACTCTGCCCCCTGCTTTGTTTTCTTTTTATTGCTGCTTTGTCTGATTATTAGTTATTTTAATGTATTTTATTTTGCAGTTTCTTATGCCAAACTGATTAATGGACAAGGGTTAGCAAAGCTAATGAACGATACAAATCTACAAGTAGTTGGCATAAACGCAATTGAAGCTGGTGAAATAAAAAAACCAACCAGAACAGGAGGCGACATATGTCAAGGTGCTATCACTGATCCCCATGGTACCTGAATATATCTCATTTGATGACCATAGAATGCGTTCCCATTCATTCATAGTTGGGTTGGTGAATTGAAGCAATCATTCTACTAGGTTGGTCAAGTTCCAAAGCATTTCTATGGAATGAGTGTAGGTCTAGTCAAGTAAGGTGGAAAGCCACCAGCAATATTGATGTGGTGAAATTATGCCACTTTCAAGTTGTTCATTCTTATGTTAGCTTACATTATTTTTCTTGGTATTAATGTATTGTGGTTTCCCTACATTTCTCTCCATGACACCTAAAGCATGTAATTGTGATTTAAGCTAGAATGAAAATTACAAATTTATTTTGGAAAAAAGAAGAGTTCAATGTATTCTTATTGACCCAGTTTAAATAAGTGTATAAATGTTGTTTATGTTATGCAAATGTCTCAAAATACAGTTGAGAACTCTTCTTAGAGTTGTCCATAGACAAATACATTTTCAGTACTGCAATGTCTTCTTATTTGTAAATCCTTTTGTAATTATTGTGTCTCAATCCTCTAATATTTCTCAAAACCCGCATCCTGCATTTCTCAAGTTGCGGGTAGTGACATCTTGTAATTTACCGCGAAGACAAAATACATCAGGATCAGCTTTGCAGGATGCAAGATCAAAACAAAATTTGCAAGTTTATTAATTGTTCCGCAACCTGCATTCCGCAACTTGCGGGTTGCGGGATGCAGGAACAAAAAATAGTACAAACTTGATTCAATCAGCTCCGCAACTCGCAATTCCACATTTTGCGGGACGTGGGGTGCGGGCAGACACAAACCAAACGAAAATAATAGGAACTCCGCAACCCGCATTCCGCACATTGTGGGATGCGGGATTCGGGTTGATTAAAATTAACACATATACAAACTCTCCCGCACCTCGCATTTGCGAGATGCGAGTTTGAAAAAGAAATATCAAATGAAAGGTTTGCCACACTCCGCAAGTTGCGGATTTGCAGGTTGCGGGATGTTAAAACAATCCAAACAAAAATTCATCATTCTGCATTCAAAACAAAGAAATAAAACATAAACGATGTTGCAGTTGAAGCTGCAAATAAATTTATTAACACACATGTGACAGTTTAGAATCCTCATGATTCTGAGTTGTGCAGAACTAAGGATGTCCAAATTCTTGATTTGGTACATCGTGTTACATGTTTAGAGAAAATACTTGTGGAAATTGAAAAAAATAATTATAACCTTTACAAAAATGTAATTACTTAAAAAACCCTACTATGATAAATAAATCAAATGTTTGCAAAAGTCTTTTCAATCTTTCTTCTATTTTGTTGGCGTCTTTGGATATCTTCACATACCAAATTGGCATTGCCATAGCGTCCGTTTTCGTTTGGATCATTGCTATCAATAATGCCATTAAATTGCGAAATTGAGGAACTGATGAAGGAAAAGTGTGTACATTGTGGAAATAAAGTTGTGGAATAACAATTTATTAATTTGTTATTTTTTTAGCTTAAAAAACAATATAATGTATATTCGTTCTCCAAAAAAGTCGCAGGTTCATAACTTATCCAAAAGAAAGCTTCGGTTTTAATGGTGCTTATGTTTTTTCTTGAAATTGACCATTGTTCTTACATTCCATGGAATTAAGCTTCTACGCTTGCTTGAGAACTGTGTACATCTTAGCTTTAGTAAGAAGGAATACAACTCTATTGCTTTCGCAAGAAGTAATACCGTTGTTTAATGTTTATTTTAATATAAATAGAGTGGTATGATTTACATGTTTATATTAAGAATATGTATTTTTATTTATGGAACCCTTTTTAACTTCAAAATTCTTCAAAGCACCTATTCATGAAGTCTAGAAGATTCATTAAGAAATAAATCAACTAGTGCAACCTGAGGTTACGTTATATTGATGCAGGATGCGAAAATGTTTTTGTTTGTGCGAGTCTGGTGGTTTTGTGATTCCGCATCCCACAGCTGTGGAGTGCGGGATGTGGGATGAAAAACTTTGAAAATAGTAAAATTCAAAATCCCGCAAGTTTTTAATGTTTTGATGGTTTTTATGAATTTGAGATTCCACAAGTAAATTGTAAGATCTACAGTAAAATCCAAGTCATCCAAAACAACAATTGATAGTATTTTCCAATTTTTCATGGCCAGAACTAAAAATGCACACCAATTCCAATTGAGGTACACTGTAGGTATGAAATTTGGAAGTTTGCATACAAAAACCTAATTAGACTAGTATATTTTTAATTTCAGACATAAATTAAACTTCTATTATGAAATAAGAATGGATCCAACATTTGAAATGAGAACATAACAATTGTAAATGTTGGTTTCTTGTTGACGAGTATCATAGCTTGGAAACCAATCTCATGGCTCTGCAAGTTTGTATCCTGTGTTTCCTTTTTATTATAATATAAATCATCATCATTCGTTGCATAAATTAATAAATGAGAACATAACATATATAATACATTCCGAGGAAAAAAATAGGGATAATGCAAAAATATAATCAAATCGATACTGAAGAAAGTTTTAAAAGGGGCCCAAGAGCATTTTTGATTATATTATGCTTTCATTACAGAGCATACAACTCCTTCAATAATAACTGTCCCTACTACTTATTAAATCCTATTTATAGACCTCAAGGGTCGAATTGACCATGTTACAAGTGGATTTCATTTGAGTGAAACTGAAATGTTGATTCACCCACGAGCCAACTCCTCCTCTGCTGTAATTTCCTGGCTTCAAACGAAGATACCAACTACTGTGGAGCAAGGAAACCCTGACAGTGCAACACAGGGGGGAAAACAAGGCTGAAGTGGTCATGTTTCAACACCAGGGGTAGAAAGGGAGTAGAAGAAGAAGTTGCATTTCAGTTATCTGGATGGGAGATGCGAGCAAAGAAGAATTATAACAAAGATGCACAATGCGTGAAAGGTATCTAAGGAGAAAAGGGAAATTCCAATGAAAGAAAAATGGGTAAAGAAGAGAGAAATGCCACATACAAATATGGCTCAGTGGAAAACAACATGCAATACCCATTTGGTGTGGACAAATTAAATGCTGGAATTGAAGAAATCAATCCTGCTATGCCACCGAGAGGGAATGCTTGGGTTGTTGAAGAGAGACAGGTGCTGACTCAGTGTAGGAAAGACTTCACTGAGTGATGGGAAAGGAATCTCAAACGAACATAAAAACAATAAGATTGAATGGAACTGCCAATGAAATCCACCGAACCTGGATGAGATTGTCCCCAATTCTTTCCAATTCTACCCATTTCCCATTCCGGCCTTTGGTATCACCATGTTGGCAATTTTTTCTTCGACAGACAGGAGAAGGGAAGTAATGATGCTGAAGAGCCCAATTTTTGTGCATATAAAAATCCATAAATGAGGTCCAAATGATATTTGCCTCAGTAGGAGGCTCTATTTATTCACTAAATATTACAAATGCTATCATGAGTTTAGGATTTTCATGATGTAGTATATATATATAACTTGGGATTAATGTGATCTGTATATAATTCCATTATCTCCTGCAGACTACGAAAGGTCACTTAAACGGTGATATGAAAGCCCGCAAGGGGAGGATAATCTAAGATGTGAAATATGTTGCAGTTGAAAGATTTGGTCTTTGGAGCCCGCGATATTGATGATGATTTAATGATTAACCAAGATATTTCATATATAATGATTAAGCAACAAGGATATCTTTATACCATCATAAAAAGACATCGATAAAGTGACAAATGTCAAGTTTACACACTATGTGATAACTTAAAGCTAACAATGGGTCTGTGAATCCAATGGATTTGCACGATGGATTGAATGTACCCAGGATCGGGAGGTCCAGATGAAGGAAGGTTCCAGATCGAGGGTTTGTGTTGAATTAAATTCTGCAGATAAAGATAAGAAGCTAATCCACGGTGAATATAACTGGAGAAGCAAATGAAATATATGTGCTTCAAGATCGGCTAATGATCCAAATCTCTCACCGTGGATGAAATTTCCTGATGAACATGGTACATAAAGGACATTCCCACGTATGATATGTTTTTTCTGATCAGTAATTGAGTCCCCAGACACCATTCGCAACATTCTATAGGTCAAGATTATGTTTCTAGCATCGTCAGTTGTCCCAACTACGAGGATCCATCATGAAATTTAGATATTTGAAACAGTAAATCTTGCCTCTACATGAAACAGAGAAACGCAGCTAGTCGAATTTGTTCTTATCCCACCCGCAGCATTTGCGAAAGGGCAAGGAAGGTCAAGTCCAAATGCCTTGACCCACTTGGATAACAACGATGGAGAACACCCAAGGTCTTATCCATAGCCAGTATAATAATTGAATATCAGAGGAGATGACTTGACTAAACTTTCTGCAAGGAGTGAAGATCCTCGCTCACTTGTCAATTGTACTATTGTTATGATTGCTAGTTGTCATGTTTGCATCTATGTTGGTAAGGTATTTTCTGCTGTGTCTGGCTCACGGGATGTGGGAACGCAAAAAAGTACAAACTTGATTCAATTAGCTCTGCAACCCAAAATTCCTCATTTTGCAGGATGTGGGGTGTGGGAAAACACAAACCAAATGAAAATAATAGGAACTCCGCAACCCACATTCTGCACATTGCGGGATGCAAGATCCAGGTTGATTAAAATTAGCACATATACAAACTCTCCTGCACCCCGCATTTGAGGGATACGATATGTGGGTTTGAAAATGAAATATCAAATGAAAGGTTTGCCGCACTCCGCAAGTTGTGGATTTGCGGGTTGTGGGATGTTAAAACAATCCAAACAAAAATTCATCATTCTGCATTCAAAACAAAGAAATAAAACATAAATGATGTTGCAGTTGAAGTTGCAAATAAATTTATTGACACACATGTGACAGCTTGTAATCCTCCTAATTCCCAGTTGTCCACATCTGACTCACAACATTCTACTACAAAATATCGGTGCAGTGTTGCATCACCATTGACATTTGCATCAAACTACTCAGTTGACTTTGAAGAACTTGTCAATTTTGTTCAAAGGCACACCAAATTTTCAAAGTCAATTTTTGGCTATGTGCACAAGTCCGCAACTTGTAATGCAGATTGTGGGATCTTGAAGTTTATAATTTGTCAAATTTTCATTCCGCAATTTGCTATTTGCGGCATGCGGGTTGCGGAATGTCCGACTTGTGCACACACAATATCTTCGAATCCCACATTTTGTGGGATGTGGGACGACAAAATTATCAAAATTTGTTTTTGCGTGTTCTCGCAACAAAAATCAAAAAATAAAAATGAGATAGTTAATAAAATTTACAGAGATGCTGTCTTTTATTTCCATTCTCTTTTTTCACCTGTGAGAGAGGTTGTCATTTATTTCCATTTTCTCCTTTCTTCCATGAGGAAGGGTCTAATTTCTTGCCTCTATTGTATTTTTGAATTTTGTGTTATTTAAATTATTGTTCTGATTTAGCATTTTAATCTTTATGTTGTGTGTCACTTCATTTCTTATTGAATTTCATTTCCTTTTATAATTGAGACAAATAGTGCCTAGACAATTAAGTAATACACCGAGACACAAACTCGAGGCATCAATTTATTCGTTTGCACAAAGCAACAGGCTTCTAGAGGTGTTTGAAACATAAAACCTATTGTTCAATTTATCAATTTATCAATTTAATTTAATATTATATTATTAATTTACCATTTACCATTTAATTTACCGTTTACCATTTAGTTTCCGCAATCCGCAAAGGTAAATTGATAATCAATTTACTTTTCGGAATGCGGAAAGAAGAAAGTGGAAAGGCAAATTGATAAATTGATTATCAATTACCTTTCCACTTTCCATAGGATATACTGAGAGACTGCTATACTGAACAGGTTAAGTTGTTCAAATGTTGGATAAGTTGCGGTTTTTTAACAGTTCAAGAATTGTATTTCAATATGATTTATATGGAGAAAAGATTTGAAACGCTGGCATTGGATAACTGATTGTTGAAGTTCAGAATTTGTGAATCAACTATCACATAAAAACACATAAAAACTCAAAAACGAATGTTGGCTTATGCAAAAAAAATAAAAAAATTGAACACAAACCTACCATACCCTAATGTCCAAAATAGCAAATGAAAGTACAAGAGCCATAAAATACATTTTAAAGGTGGAGATTATACACATGTTTGTTGAACACTTAATTCTTAAAAACGAGCATTTTTTAAAATTTTAAGTAAATTCAGGATGCGTATTACAACATTATGAAGGTACATAAGCAATATAAGTCACAACCTTTTTTTTATAGTTTTGCGACATATACAAAAATACTATGTGTTCAAATACAAACATGTCAATGTTCCTTTTTAAATTTTCAACAATTCGGTACTAGGAAATCTATGTCGTAAGTTCTGCAACAAGGAACATACTAACATTCAATATCAAACTTTGCAACATAAGCAGAACTGGAATCTCAAAACTGGGAAATCGAAAATCTGTTAAATAGGAGAAAGGTCATCTTATTTTTATGAATGGACACTCAATTTATACACAATGATAATGTTGAACCAACTAAAACATGGAAACATTTGATAGGTTTCCGTAGGTAATAATGCTTTAGCAGTGTAAAAGACTTGATGCTGAAAAGACTTGGAATGGAAAGATGCTTAGTTGGGGTATTTCGGTGTAGAGAAATCTCCATCTATGAGAAAGAACAAAGCATTTACACTCCCATGTCTCTCCAGAAACTATAGGCCTTTCGTTGCAAGTAGCAGTGTGAACTTATCTTCCCATCTCTTCCCATTTCGGGCTTTGATATCACCACACCGTGAGTTTTTTCTTTGGAAGCCATGAGAGCAGAACTAATGATGCTGGCGAGTGCAATTTTTGTGCAAATAAAAATCATAAATGGGGTCCAAATGATTTTTTCCTCAATAGGAGGGTCTATTTATTCACTGAATCTTACAAATGTAATCATGAGTTCGGGAATTTCCTGATGTAGTATATATCTATAACTTTGTATTAACGTGATTTGTATATAATTCCCTTATCTCCTGCAGCACACAAAAGATCACATAAACGGTGATATGAAAGCTCGGAGTGGGAGCAGAATCCGAGATGTTAAATATATTAGATTTGAAAGATTTGGTCTTTGAAGCAGGTGATACTGACAATGATTTAATGATCAAGCAAGTTAGTTCACATATATTACGTCATCATATTAATTGCAGAAGTGGTTGTTACCCTCATTCTTTGGAATTTTGCTCAATGATCTTAGACAAAACTGTTTTATACACAATTACAATGTTGAAGAAGCTAAAAAAGAACAAAATGCGTCAATAATCATTATTTTTATAATACAAAAAGGTAGTAAACATGAAATTGTAATGGTACAAAGTGATGTGTTGGACATTTATCTGCGTTACAATTCTCACCCATTTTCATACGTTTTTCTAGCTAAATTTCCAAACATTTTCCTAGCTAAAGTGAATCTGTTTTTGCACTTCATTTGTTCTTTAGCCCCTTCTTCGAAAGTAGAACTCCCAAGTTATCTTCCCATCTCTTCCAATTCCGACCTTTGGTATCACTATGTTGGCAATTTTTTCTTCGGCAGCCATGAGAGGGGAAGTAATGACGCTCAAGAGCCCAATTTTTGTGCATATAAAAAAACATAAATGAGGTCCAAATAATATTTTCCTCAGTATGAGGCTCTATTTATTTACTAAATATTACAAATGATATCATGAGTTCAGGATTTTCATGATGTAGTATATATCTATAACTTGGGATTAATGTGATATGTATATAATTCCATTATCTCTTGGAGACCGCGAAAGGTCACTTAAACGTTGATATGAAAGCCCGCAAGGGGAGGAGAATCTAAGATGTGAAATATGTTGCAGTTGAAAGATTTGGTTTTTGGAGCACGTGATATTGATGATGATTTAATGATTAACTAAGATATTTCATATATAATGATTAAGCAACAAGGATATCTTTATACCATCATAAGAAGGCATCAATAAAGTGACAAATGTCAACTTTACACACTATGGGTTAACTTAAATCTGACAACAGGTGAGGGTCTATGAATCCAATGGATTTGCGCGATGGATTGAATGTACCCACGATCGGGCAATCCATATGAAGGCAGGTTCCATATCGAGCGTTTGTGTTGATTCCATTGAATTAAATTCTGCAGATAAAGATAAGAAGCCGATCCATGATGAATATAACTAGAGAAGCAAATGGAAATATATGTGGTTCAAGATCGGTTGATGAACCAAATCTCTCACCGTGGACGAAATGTCCTGATGAACATGGTGCAGAAAGGACATTCCCACATATGATATGTTTTTTCTGACTAGTAATTGACTCCCCAGACACCATTCGCAACATTATATAGGTCAATATTATGTTCCTAGCATTGTTCGCTGTCCCAACTCCAAGGATCCATCATGAAATTTAGATATTTGAAACAATAAATCTTGCCTCTACATGAAACAAAGAAACACGGCCAGCCGAATTTTTTCTTATCCCACCTGCAGCATTTGCGAAAGGGCAAGGAAGGTCAAGTCCAAATGCCTTGATACACCTAGGCAACAATGCAGGAGAACACCTAAGGTCTTATCAATGGCCAGTATGATTATTGAATATCAGAGGAGATGACTTGAATGGAATTTCCGCAAGGAGTGAAGATCCTGGCTTGCTTTTCAATTGTACTATTGTTATGATTGCCAATTGTCATGTGTGCAACTATGTTGGTAAGGTCTTTTCCGCTCTGTCTGGCTCACCCTATATAGCGCCACTATCCAGAGCTGCTGAAAAACGAGGATGAATGAGCACTGAGAGAAAGGCCAAAAGTGCAATGGCTGTATGGTTCCACAAGCTCATTTGTCAAGGGGTATTGATGGTTGGCAAATATGAAATTATGTTCCTTTATCATCCTGGTTGTATGCACTAGGAAATTGCCAACCATCAGGGCCTGGATGTGATGCACTTTGAATATTCCCGAATAGGAATACTTCCAGCTGCACAATACAACGCTTTTCCTGTCTCTGGAGTGTGTCCCCAGAAATCCTCAAAGAGGTCAGGGCTTCCAAAGTCCTCCTGCATGGGGACCATGTTCAGTGACATGCAGTAAAAGCGAATGCTCGTACTGGAATGGCGCGTTTCTGAAGTCTTCATCACCTCATTTATAATTCCCACTTGCTAATTTTCTCTAAGGTGGTGACGAGGTTGAGGACATACTCCACTGTATTGCCTGTTGGAGAGCGTATTTAATGGGAGGTGAGGAGAACAAGAATGCTTGTCTCTAAGAGCCCTCACACAAAAATGTTACTAGCACATAGGGGAAATGGGGACAAAGATAAGCAAAAAAATCACATAAAGTCCTTTGGCAGTAGGAAACCACGCAGAAAGGCACTGTTGAGCATGAAAGACATAGGCAGGGAAGGACACATGGCTAAATCAATTGATACACGAGTGGTTGAGCCTAGTGTGCTTATTGCATCCAATGCTATACCTTTCTATAATTTTATGCTAATAGAGTTGCAAATTCATTATAATTAATACATTTCACAAGAATTTGATCGTTTCGGGGTTTCAAACCATAATCATCTCATAATATTAGTTGGTTAAGGTTTGTTTATCATTAGTTTATTCCAAATTAGTGCTTGCTTATAACAATAATATTAATAGTTTATGGTTAAACTTGTGGTCATAATAATTCAATAAAATAGAAGAAAGATTGAAAAAATTTCTGCAAAGATTTGATTTATTTATTAGAGTAGGGTTTTTAAAGTAATTATGTTTTTGTAAAGGTTATAAATAATAATGTTCCGCATCTCAAATCCTGCATCCCGCAATGTGGGTTGCGGGAGCTTGAAATTTATTATTTGCAAGTTTTCCATCCCGCAACCCGCATCCCTAAATTTCAGAATGCGGGATGCGGGATGGAAAACTTGCAAATAATAAATTTCAAGTTCCCGCAACCCGCAATGCGGAATGCGGGATTTAGGATTCGGGATTCAGAACATTATTATTTATAACCTTTACATTATTATTTTGCAATGTTTTCTTTGAAGAAATTCAATGGAATTTTATCACATGCATTCAATTTCTGAGAAAAAATTGTCAAAAAGAGTCTGTGACTTATCATCGTTGCCGGTTTGGTGAACCCCCCACATCGAATCACAAATACTTTTCAGATGGCATATTGGCATCATACTAATTGAAAAATGAGAATGATTTGTTTTGTAATTATGGAAAAGGATTTGTCATTTATGTGAGAAAATCATTTCCTCTTTCAGTGTCATGTTTACATCTACATTAGATATCAGATTAAGTTGCATTATGGAACTTCATAGCCTTTTAACATGTCAAAATTATAGTGAGCTCACAAAGCTTCTCTCCAAGCTGTTTGAGTATAGAAAGACAATTTTAAAACAAAATAAATAATTAATTTTTTTAGGTCCAATAAACCAAAGTTTGGTCTAAAAATACGTTAACTATCATCATCATCAATATAAATTCTGTATTCCATAAAATATGCTGGCTGTTTTATATGTAATTTGCTTATGTTTCGTTTTCTTCAAGAATCAATGGGTGATGGGGTTTTGTTTGTGGGATAATTGGAGGATGTTGAATGGACAGTCCTTTATCTTAGTGGATGCCAACAGAAAATTAGGGGGACTTCTTCTAGGTTGGAGGCCCCGAACCTTCCATTTATTGAATGCATGGGATGATCATCGACCAACCTGCATACCACTAGTTTTTTGGGCTTACTAGCTAATCCCCGACAATTGAGGGTGATCACGATCATAAGGAAACCCTAGCAGGGTCATCACGATCGTTTTCTTATTGACATTAAGTTTGGTCCAACACCATGTGAACTCTATATGAATAAATATTCCATATCATATCATGCCCAAGAAACATTGTGTTATAGTGACATCATGGATATTTGTTAACGTCCAAAGGCACTTCCCTCTAATTATTTTTTGGGTTCTTAGACTTGTTTATTTATACCGTTTTCAGATGGGATCTTTCGTTGATAAACAACCTTCCCGACTACATGAAAATTTCATTGGAGATTTTCTTCAAGACATGCAATGAACTGATTACTGAAGTTCTGAAAGAGCAAGGGCGAGATATGGCAACCTACATACAGAAAAATGCAGTATGTACTGTTAATTATGAAGAACATTTTGTTCAAAGCCATCAAAACTTAAAAAACTTGCGGGATTTTGAATTTTAATATTTTCGAAGTTTTTCATCTCGCACTCTGCAACTGCGGGATGCGGGATCACAAAACCACTGCACTCGCACGAACAAAAAAATTTCGCATCCCGCATCAATATAACGTAACCTCAGGTTGCAGTAGTCGAGTTATTTCTTAATGAATCTTCTAGACTTCATGAATAGGTGCTTTGAATAATTTCGAAGTTAAAAAAGGTTCCATAAAAATACACAAGACAATTTTCCTACTAGTGGATAATACCACATCCAATTTGATCCATCACCTCATCAAATTGAACCAGACACAAGACTTCAGATCGAGAACTTTTTGCAATGTTAAAGCCTGAGTGTTTTCAGAACATAGTTCAATTGGACACACCATGGTACAAAATAAAGCCTGAGCATTTTAATTACATGCCGCTTTCTTCCGTATTTGTTGGATCACGGGATATACTAACCGGAAATTTTAACCATAGAAAATTTAAGTCGCCAATCAAAATGCGACATGTGTCGGAAGGGTAATGGCCAGGGAGACGAGGAATCTTTGAGATTGCATCTCCATAGAGAAAATGCCTTCTTCAAGACATCCAATGAACTGATTGCTGAAGTTCTGAAAGAGCAAGGGCAAGATACAGAAACCTACATACGCAAAAATGCAGTATGTACTGTTAATTATGAAGAACATTTTGTTCAAAACCATGAAATTCACAAAACCATCAAAACTTTAAAAACTTGCAAGATTTGAATTTTAATATTTTCATAGTTTTTCATCCCACATCCCGCACTACGCAACTGCGGGACGCGGGATCACAAAACCACCACACTTGCACGGGCAAAAACTTTTCCGCATCCTGCATCAATATAACGTATCCTCATGTTGCAGTAGTTGAGTTATGTATTAATGAATCTTCTAGATTTCATGAATAGGTGCTTTGAAGAATTTCGAAGTTAAAAAAGGTTCCATAAAAAAACACGAGTTTGCTTTTTATATATCTTAATTAATCATTTGCATTTCAAATTATCTTTACCCACTTCTTTTGGTAAAAGAAAATTATTTTTAATGCCTTGCCTGGCATTCATGAATAGGTGCTTTGGAGAATTTGAAAGATGAAAACGGAGGGTTTTTTTGCAATTCCACTGGTGATCAAATTGAATAAGAAGATGATAAACGAATGAGAAGCATGTTGTCATTGTTTCAAGATTCTAACATTTCATTTCCCGGAGAAAAAGTGATTCCCAAAACTTCACTTATACTGGAAGCATGGATATTTGTTAACGTCCATATGCACTGCCCTCTAATTTTTTTTTGGGTTCTTAGACCTGTTTATTTATACCGTTTTCAGATGGGATCTTTCGATGATAGACAATCTTCCCGACTACATCAAAATTGCGTTGGAGATTTTATTCAAGACATTTAATGAACTAATTGTTGAAGTTCTGAAAGAGCAAGGGCGAGATATGGTAGCCTACATACTGAAAAATGCAGTATGTATTGTTAATTATGAAGAACATTGTTGTTGGAGGTCCTTGATGGTAGTGACTTTACGAGAACGAGAGTGAGAGGCATTGAACTTTCGGCTTATCGATGGCAATGCTGAACGAAATCCATTTTCATGAAACCAGTTTTGGAGAATTGAAGTTTGTTCAATATCTAGGTTTATGAAAATAGCAGTGTTGGAAATAGTTCCAACAGTTTTTCCATTAAATTATGTACCACAGCCACCTTTGATTGCTATAGCTGTAGGCGTAGGCAAACCACAGAGGCTGACAAGTTTGGCTCCTTCAATTTGGAAATGGTCACCCCAAAGTGTTATGTCAATACTATTTCTTGACATGTCACGGAGTCCAATAGTGCGCCTAACAGTCTCAACGCCATCTTGTTTTTGTATTGTGGATGATCAAGAAACTGAAATTACAAGGCCAACAAGGTCCACCATGGAATTGACAGGTATAGTTTGTATCTCATGAATAGTTTTAAAGTTAAAGCAAAAAAAAGGTATTAAGGGTTATTCATTTAAGCATGGTTGTATGGTTGAGGAGGAACCTAGGAAAATCTCATTATGGCTTTTCAAATGGTTGAAAATTGGATTGGATGCTTTCACTGTGCCATTTGATACTATGTACATTATTCCTATATGTATTTGTTCATACAAAGAGAGTGCCAATTCATTGAATGCAGATATATGTATTTCATCGTGTGAAGCATTAACAATGTCAAATCCAAATATTTTTCCAGACCCTCGTTGGTTTCCATATTCGTGTAGCTTTGTCTTGGCAATAACTCGACCTTGAATGTTCCATACTTTTCTAGAACAAGTCAGTGATGTGAATGGAATAGTTGATGCAGCCAAGGCAGGGTTATCATTTACTAAGCTAGGATTCACTGGAACAGAGGAACAACTCTGCAAGGGAGAAGGTACAGGTAAGTGGTAAGGTGTAGGATCTCTAATAATTGATGCATCCACTGTGACAACCTCGAGTGCAAGCAATGCGATAGTCCTGTGAGAAGAAGTATGTTAGAGTTGAATAGGATAAAAAAAACACTAGATGCATGAACAAGGTGAAAACGATCAAGTGGACAAAGATAAAATGGAAATTAAACATATGTTACACTATGTACACTTGGTAAGTTTGATTATAGATCCTTCTTTGAGTTGTCCAGTTTCTACAAGACTACTATATATAGTTGGAAGTAATATCTCATGCTTGTGAAGCTCGTCTGAGATAGAAATTCGGAACCGAATAGATGATGAGTTCAGTGAGTTCACTTGATTTAACGAGGAGACTTGTACAAGTGGGCAAATGTTGACAGTACCATGCAACAACAGTGATATAGAATCTTCAGTTAGCATACTCTCCATAGTGCGACTCAATTTTTTTCCCGTGAAATGAAAAAGGCCAAGAAATAATCACTTTGGAGATTGATTCTATGGTAGTTGTTCAAAATTTGCAATAAACATTAATAGATTAATTTGTGTTGTATTTCAATTTTTCACTATAAATATTGTAATTCTTAAATAATTTTGAAACTAATAGGAGCACTATCAGTAGTGATTTTTTTTTTCAAACTTTGTGAGAAAATATGTACTTTCACTATAAATATTGTAATTCTTAATTGTATTCATTTAGTCTTCTTAATACAGTATATAGATTAATATATAATCCACTATCTCGCAACCAGCACCCCGCAAGTGCGGGCTGCGGGATGCGGGGTATGGGATTACTAAATAATATTCCATTCACCACCCTCATCCCGCATCCTACATCCTGCATTTTCCCAGGCGGCAACGCCAATCCTGCAAAATGCAGGTTGCGGGGTATAGGATTACTTAAAAATATTTCATTCACCACCCTGATCTTGCAATTTCCCAGGCAGCAACAGGCAATCCCGCAAAATGCAGGTTGTGGGTTGCAGAAACACTAAAAAAAATCCTAAATCAAAGGCGTTTGGAATTTGGAGCTTCAGAGTTGCCTTATTTAGTTGAACTAAAACAAAGCAAGGATTATGTCATTCTCTTTCAGTCAAAGAAGCAATAACAACAAAACAAAGCAAGGGTGTTGAAACATCTCGTAATTAGACTAAATGGATATTCAAAAAAATTCAGCAGACTAAAGGAATACTTACAAATTTAAAGAAACTGCAAACTGCAAAAGAAAATACATTAATAACTAATAATCAAACAAAGCAGCAATAACGAAAAAACAAAGTAGAGGTCAGACTAAAGGAATACCTGCAAATTTAAAGAAACTACAAACTGTGAAGTGTAAATAATATTCCATTCACCACCCTCATCCTGCATCCCGCATCTCACATTTTCCCAGGCGGCAACGCGCAATCCCGAAAAATGCGGGTTGTGGGGTACGAGATTACTTAAAAATATTTCATTCACCACCCTCATCCCATAGCCCGCATCTCACAATATCCCAGGCGGCAACAGGCAATCCCACAAAATGCGGGTTGTGGGTTGCGGAAACACAAAGAAAAAAATCCTAAATCGAAGGCGTTTTCCGTTTGGAGCTTCAGAGTTGCCTTATTTAGTTGAACTAAAACAAAGCAAGGGTTATGTCATTCTCTTTCAGTCAAAGCAGCAATAATAGCAAAACAAAGCAAGGGTGTTGAAACATCTCATAATTAGACTAAATGAATGTTTTAAAAATTTCAACAAACTAAAGGAATACTTGCAAATTTAAAGAAACTGCAAACTGTAAAAGAAAAAAGCAGCAATAACAACAAAACAAAGCAGGGGGAAGACTAAAGGAATACCTGCAAATTTAAAGAAACTGCAAACTGTGAAGTGTAAATAATATTCCATTCACCACCCTCATCTCGCATCCCGCATTTTCCCAGGAGGCAACGCACAATCCCACAAAATGCGGGTTGTTGGGTACGGGATTACTTAAAAATATTTCATTCACCACCCTCATCTCGCATCCCGTAATTTCCCAGGCAGCAACAGGCAATCCTGCAAAATGCAAGTTGCGGAAACACACAAAAAAATCCTAAATCAAAGGCGTTTGTCATTTGGAGCTTCAGAGTTGCCTTATTTAGTGAACTAAAGCAAAGCAAGGATTATGTGATTCTCTTTCAGTCAAAGCAGCAATAACAACAAAACAAAGCAAGGGTGCTGAAACATCTCGTAATTAGACTAAATGAATATTCAAAAAATTTCAGCAAACTAAAGGAATACTTGCAAATTTAAAGAAATTGCAAATTGCAAAAGAAAATACATTAATAACTAATAATCAAACAAAGCAANAAATATGTGGTTACCTGAAGGTCTGTTTATATGCGCAAAGCAAAGGCGGTGCAACAACAAACATGACAAATGCAGTATTGTAACATGGTTTTCAAGATCACCATAAGTTGAGCAAAGATGAAGATATTGACCCATGTCGAAATCATATGACAAGCTTTCTTGCATTAATTGAGCAATAATGCATTGATGAAACATTAATGCAGTGGATAAAGGGACATGGGAAAATTGTATTGATTTCAATGAAGCGCTAGTAAAACGGAAGCTCGGCCAAATTGTGAGCGTAAAGACATAAAACTCATCCAGAATAGCATCTGCTAAATCCAAAAAACCTAGTAAAGCGAAACTCTGCAATATCATCGAGAATGAGTTTCCTGATTCGAGATAAATGAATCACAGGAAAGGACTGTAAAATCCTATAAAACAAATCGCCCGGACCAGTGGTTTAGGACAACAAGTGGAAGAGTACAGAATACACGCAAACCATCTGTCAGGAAAACACAGTAAACAACAACTACAAAGAATGACCCGCAACTGCCAACCAATCCATCAATCCATTCACTTGCAGCAACGACCGTAACACACATGCCAACAATGGTTTACGGGGCAGAAGTTCACGTATCGAGATGGAAGAATTGGGGACCCAAATAAAATGCATTAGCTGAGCACCAAATCCAAAGAATGACCTGCAACTTCCAATCAATCCATCAATCCATTCACGTACAGGAACGACCGTAACACAGAGGACACCAACGGTCTACGAGACAGAAGTTCGCGAATCGAGATTGCAGAATCGGGACCCGACTAAAATGGAGAGGAAAAAAGTTCTCATTGATCAGCACAATAGTTGTCCACAATCAATTGTCTAATCCAACACGACACCTGTCGAACTGTGAATGGCCAGGGAGACGAGGAATCTTTGATACTGCGTCTCCATAGGGAAAATGCCTTCGATGTAATTAAGAGTGAAGCGCATTGGAAGGAAATATCTAGCATCTTCAATATCTTTTGTCTTAACATCAAAATATTAAAATCAAAATGGTCTTATTAAGATAAAGAATGAAATCATAATAATCTATAACTTTAATTTTTAGATTATTAAGAATAAAGCTTATTGAAAGGAAATATTTAGCATCTTCAATCTTTTTTTCCTTCCTTGATATTCATAAAGAATCAAAGGTAACAGGTTACATCATCAAGCAAACCAGTCAATTATAGTTGAAAGACAAACATTGGAGTCAACGAGGATTGTGTATAACATGGAACAAAAAAAATCTCGCTCTGCACCTACTGAAAAAAAGAGCCGATTATCAGAAATACAGTCACTAGAGAAGATAACTGAGAAACCGGACATATGATCCAAAGGGGGGCTCTGGGAATAGTTTATCATCACTCACACAGAGGAGAAATTCAGCAAGCTGAAACATAAATGGAAATCAAAATCCATACTCAATAAAAGGAGTATGTCAGATAGAGCAATGTTCATCAAAATAATTGTATAGTAGCTTCCCCAATGACTATATCTTCAAAGAATTCCCTAAAGGATAGTAGGTCTGAGGCTATACTAAGCCCTTCTTTGGATAATATGTCTTCCTTCTCATTATATTCCCTATAGACATGTTTGTAGTCAAGATAAGAAAAGGAAGCAGTAATTTTTTTATGTTGTTACACCAAGCCTCCAAGTTCAGAATAGTGAGGTCTGATCTAGCATTTGCCTAGTTTATAACCACTAAAGAGTCTCCAAAAATGTATAAGCTAGGAAGCCCAATTTCCTTTGAGAAGTACAGAAGGGCCCAAAGTGCAAAGAGTTCTGCTTGAGTGTTTGAACTTTTACCACAACCCATTTTGATATGGAAGTAATGGCATTGAATGATGTATAGGCAGATACCCACACCTCCCTTTGAATTTGTAGCAGCTCCATAAAAAAAACCATAGGGGTATGTTATGGTTGGTGGGCTGCTGATGTTCCATACTTTTTTCCCTTTCATCCGAGGTACCTTGTAAGCCATTACATTTTGTCTGATATTGTGACACATGTGGGACATATCAAGCAATTTCCCTTCAAATATGTTGTAATTCCTGGTTTTCCATATGTTCCAGATGAGAAAAAATGGAAGGTACAGTAAATCATCTTTCCTTTAAATCCATTTTTCCAGATTCTCCAAGATTGAAGTATCTGTCAAAATCAGATTGCAATTATAGGATATGTTAAGGCTGATAATAGATTCCTTTACAAAAAGACAATCCACGAAGAGGTGTTTTATAGTTTTAGCATTGCGCTTGCATAGAGCGCATCTATTGGGACCCATCCATCCTTTCTTTTCCAGATTATCCCATGTGTTTATCTTGTTATTGATGACCATCCATATAAAACATTTTATTTTTAGAGGTATGTTCAAGTGCCAAAGTTGAGTGTGAAAGATGAGGTGTGCCAGAGTTAAAAAAGATGAAACTATAAGATCATATGCTTTCCTTGTTGTACCCATGCCGATTTTTGTGTTGAACATCCACAGGAGTGAATCCTCGCATTCTCTAATATTTATACCACCGTATGTAAGACCATTAACAAAATCATTCTAGTGATCATACCATATACCTCCCAATTTTAGATATGATGCAAAATACCAATATGACAGGCTGTGAGGATCCCTTTTAAGATTCTGTGCTTGAGCTAGGTAGGTGATACCGAGATCAGTGAGGTAATCCCTTAGGTATTTAGGGAGAATATAGGATGCATTGAGTCTGACAATTGGATCGACACCCACTCTGATATGCCTCCCATTACCAACTTTCCAGCCAAGTTCACAAGTAATCCAAGACAATGCTCGAATAAATCTATTCCAGATATATGAGGTTCCTATAACCGAGAAAGATTGAGATCGGATCCATACATCATAGGTTTGTCCTTTAAATATTTATGTGTAATAATATGATTCCAAATGCCCTTACCCATCAGTAAATTCCACGATATTTTAAGTCTGAGAGAGGTCCCAAACCAGTCAAGGTGATTTATATTCCAACCTTCGTATTCATATGGGGCATAAATGGATTTCCATTCAACTAGGTGAGATCTCTGATGTCCATTGACGCTACCCCATAGAAATGTAACTATATCCCATCTTATAGAGTTCAAGATAGATGTGGGTATGCGAGCCAAAGCAAACCAATAGACACCTAACCCTGTGAGTACAGATCTGATAAGTACGACTCTGCCACCCAGTGAGAGAAATCTGTAAGTCCAATTATTGATTTTGTTCTCAAACATAGATAAATCCATTTCCAATCATTTGACCGATACCCCAGAGGTTTTAAGCGGTATCCCAAGTATTTGAATCTTGTAATAATGTGCTCCATATTATATGGCAGGATAATAGAGATGTGTCTCCTGATATCATCATCCACCTCGTTATATAAGAAAGAAGATTTTTCATTGCTAATCTTCATACCTGTAGCAGAGAAAAATAAGTCTAGGGTTTCTTTATATGCACTCCATTCCTCCACATTGCCAAGACCAAAAAGGATTACATCATCAACAAAGAATAGATGTGTAATATATTGTCTTGGAGTGATGTGAATACCTTTTATTTGACCATTTCTATGATCATTATAAATTATAAGACTGAGACTCTCTATGATCAAAATGAACAATAATGGTGATAATGGACAGCCTGGGTGAATTCCTCTTGTGGCATGAAATAAATATAAGGGCGTCGCATTAACAAGAACAATAAAACATGAGAAGGATATGCATCCCATGATCCAATTGACACCTTCAAGAGGTATACCAATCTGTAATAATACCAATCTCATAAATGTCTAGTTCACATGGTCGAAAGCCTTGACCAGATCCATTTTTAACACCATGACCTTAATATTCTTGGTTTTTATAGTATGAAGGACCTCTTGTGTAATACCCACATGTTCCTGTGATTTTCCTATCTTTGAGAAACCCAAATTGTTGAGGAGTAATGGAATTGTCTAGGATGGGATTAAGGCGTAGGGAAACAATTTTGGAGATCATTTTGTAGACCATATTACATAGAGAAATGGATCTAAAATCTACACAGGTAAGAGGATTTTCACACATAGGAATCAACATAAGAAAAGTGGAGTTTAAAGCACTAGTAACTTTTCCTTCATTTCTAGCTTGTTCAGCTGCACAGCGCAGATCCTCCCCAACTAAGTCAAAGAAAGCTAGGAAGAATTCGATCGACCATCCATCAGGACCCGGGTTTTTAAATCATTTCAAAATAGATTCAACTTCAGAGAGAGTGATAGCCATGAGGAAGCTATCTTTTTCCATCTCATTGACATATGAAGGAAAAAATCTAATCACCTTTAGTTGGTCAGATATATTGGTGCTACCATCATCCTAAAAAAGATGAGAGAAATGTAATTTGCCCAACTTTTTCAGAGGTGAGTCTTTTGTGACCAGGTTGAGTCTTCTTGACTTGCCTTTTAAAAATAATATTTAAAGTCTTAAAAATAATCTTCAGTCTCTTTGTTCTTAACAGTTTTATAACTTAGTCTCTATTTTAGAGGTTTTATAAATTTGATCATTTCAAAACACTTTTTGCAGCGATCAATTTGATGGTATTTAATTTATTTAAATGTTTGTAATATTTTAATTTGATATTTATTTAATGATTTTATTTTTATTTGATATCTTATTGTTAAATTTTATAGAAATGGTAATACATTAAGATTTAATAATTTATTATTAAATTTTGTTAGAATATTTTATTATTTTAAATATTTTTGACAGAAAGTAAAAAAAAACAAATATAATGAATTATTCTTTTATTAATAAAAGATACTCAAGGAGACATAAATGAAATAGCTAGTGAAGAGTGTTTGCTGACCCACAAGAGGAAAAGACAAGTGTTGTAGTTGCTGAGTGAAAACTTAAGGTGCAGGAAGCATCTTCCCCAAAATCAAGTCACAATTCTTTGTTGAGTGCTAAAGAGTGGGAGGCTTATATATGACCAAGTCCTTGGAAAAATACTATTTAATAGTATGTCCATTAGAAAGCAGGAGGCTAGCATTGGACATGGATTGAATCTGATAATGCAAGAGATGGTGCATTAAGTGGATTTTGCTCTTGTGGTTCAGCGAACAGGTTTGGGGTTTTTGGAGCAAGTGATTTGGATGCTCTAGGAGATGCTTGGGAGGAACGCCTATTCCATTTCTGTTTTCCTAGCAGTGGTGCCAGGTTCTTATTATGTTGCTTATTATTAAATCTAATTACACTAGGATGTTTATCTTAACTTGAAGTGCAACTATATTCTTTAGGCATAAATGCTTTCTGCATATGTATAGGACATATATCTATGTTTTTGTATTTTAATAATGTCTGTAAAATGTTAGATTAATTATTTATGCACTTCAGATCGGGCATCCATACCCGGATGAAAGATTTCTAGTAATGGGTACTATTATAATAATTAGTAAATTTTGAGCATAATCGTTTTAAATCTAGTTATTCTTGTTCCGTTTTCGAATCTCTACACTAGCTGAATTTAACTAATTTCATGTCTGTTAAATTATTCACGCCAAAGCCATTCTCACAAGGTTAATCAAAGGGACAAAACTAATGTTTTAAACAAATCAACATTTATTTTAGAATCTGGTCAAGAGCAGAAAGGCATTAGAAATTTTATAATATATATTAAATGCATTGAATACCCCCTGAATTAATAATGTATTATTAATTCTGCTAGAAAAATACTTTAATTATTATTTTTATTATTTCATTATTTTTGACAGAAAAGTCAAGAATAAAACATTTTGTAATTAAATATCTTTATTTAATAAAATATGCTGAAGGAGGACAAAAGTGGATATAATTGTTAAAGAGTGTTTGTTGAACCACAAGAAGAGAAGGCATGTGGAAGAAGCCACTGAGTGAGAACTTGGGATACATGAGGCATCATCGCCAAAAACAAGTCATAACTCCTAGTTGAGTGCTAAAGAGCAGGAGGCTCATAAATGGCCAAGTCATAGGGAAATACTATATATTAGTATGTGCATGAACAACAGGAGGCTAGCATTGGACTAGGATAAAATCAGTGAATGCAAACGATGGCACATTGAAGGATTTTTCTCTTGTGGTTCAACGAATAGGCTCAAGGCTTCTGGAGCAAGTAACTTGGCTGCTCTAGGAGTTGGTTGGGAAGAACAACTTCTCCACTTTTGTTTTCCCAGTGTTGGTGCCAAGTTCATAATATCTGTTTAAATATTTGCAGGATATGTTTTAATTTCTCGATCTGAAGAATATTAATGTAGATCCTAGTCTGTATCAGGTTGCCTAATGATGCTATGCTTGAATGTTTAGAATTCTAATTCCTCTCAAAATTTGTATTCTGCACATAATATATTTGCAATTGTCTATTTCTAATTTGTCTCATGTATCCCTACATTTAATCGTTTATTTCTTGCTTTTGTCGATTATTCCAAAATTCTTCATTAGTATGTATTTACTAATTTAGATATAGATTGAATCTCTAATCATGCTAGAATGTATCTACTTTTATCATATTTGATCCATAGTAAGGTTCCATAAAAACTAATAAGTATATATAGATAGAGTATCATCATAATTCCTACAGTATATATATCTGGGTTATAAACGTATTGGGTTATAATCGTTGTTCTTAAGTATATATCTGTAGTACTTAGTATATACAAAGGGAATCCGCTTAAATAATATTAACATTATTACAACTCATAAGATTCAAATTGAATAAGATCTACATAGCTAATCATGAAAAATCAATGTTGTTATCTTAGGTATACATACATAGACATAATCAATTTAAATCCTACACAAAAACCCTTAATCAACTTAGCAAGATTATAGAGATAAGTTTTTCAATCATGTACAGAGATCATGGAACTGAATCCCTTTAAAATATTTACTTGACAGTCCCATGATAAAATAACTCATAGTTTAATAATATTACAACTGTGGAATCATTGTTCATTCCAGTATTGGTGAAACCAAACCTACAGATCGAAGATCCCATTGTATTAAAATCCACAAAGGATGTGCAAGTTAATAAATAAAACAAATCAAGTCTTTTATTGACTGATATACTAGTTTTCATAACTACTTCCACGTCATCACAAAACCGCTATTGTTACCATCGACAACTGAGTTTTAACACACAAAGATCTTAACTTCGGTTAAGATATCACAAACCCTATGGGTCGTATTCAAATAAACACAACAAGCACCATAACTATAGGGTCGTAATTCCACAATGTGGCTACCCTAAATTTATACAGAGGTAGAGCCTCGATCAAGTATACACAAGATTAAAATACGCTACATAGATCGTGAGATCGAATCTCTTAAAGGAAAGTAGTTAAATTATAGTATGCTGATAAATAAAACTAAACCAAATACAAATAGAATTGCAGGCATAACCATTAACTATATTACACATCACAACACATAATTATTATGGCTATAAGCCCATATCAAATGGACGCCACCACTTTGCAAACAAGCGATCCATGTTTTAAACAGCCATATACTCTACGGGGTATAATAATCTTAAAATTTTTAAAAATGTATACAATATGGTTGTAAGCCCATTTAATAGCTAACATCAATTTACACAAGTTTACATCCACGTTATAGACGAGAATCATCACAACAAAATTATCAAATAAAACAACATTTATTTTATTAACCACAATCCTTACGGTCGTAAGACCATCGAGGATTGTTGTTGTGTTTCAAAATAGTTTTTGCACAGGATTAAACTCTTAATAGAAATTGCACAGACCCCAGGGACAGGTCTTTCATTCTTTCACAAGCTTATACAAGAGACATAAGAACAATAATTACATCTATGCTAATGGTAGATGCATAATGGTCGTAAGGCTTCTGCATTACAAAGTTAAACCCTAGGGGTTTCTAGTCATAACATTGCATTCTTTTAGGAGAAACTTATCTTGTTTGCAGCAATGGCCATCACCCTTGTTCCCATTCCCATACTCAGCTTCACCTATGACCAACCAGACAAGAGTTTTAAACTGCATATTTTAACCAAAGTCTAAAGACTAATAAAAAAAGATTTATTGAGGTCGGGAAGGAAGTTTACTTGGGCGTTTGGAAACACAGGCCTGGTAGGAGGTGACCTTGTCTTTTCCCTCTCCGGTGTTGAAACCTGCAAAATTTTCATTTGCAGTTAGAACACATCACATTTTAATATTTTTAACCAACTAATGAACTTGAAGCAGTTTTAAACTCTTACTGTGGTTGTTGGAAGGGAGAGCCAGGGGTCATCCCCTCCAGAGTACCATTATCCATACGCAACCTGCAACCGCTAAAACATTTCAGTAATTTTATAAAAACAACTACTATAAACTAATTTTCAAAAATGAAAAGTGAAGTATCAATCCTCACTCAATTGTCGAAACAGACTGGTCACATGGTAGAAATGTTGGCAGGATCGTCAAATATTTGACGATGGAAGGGTAGATAGAGGAGGAATCCTTTGAAAATAGTTACCTCATTAGAACCAGACAATGCCATTAATGCAGTAAGTATGATGTAGAGTTCACCACCAAGCCAAAGCCATTAACACAGTAAACCAGAGCAAGAATCATGCAGAGAAGAGCTCAGCCTCAACCGGCCTCTGACTAGACAACATCACCAAATGGGGGCTAAATACAGAGTAAAGGGTCTTTTACAAGCCCTAAAAGATTGTAAAATATCACCATGCAAGTGTAGGGCTGAGATCAAAATCTCATTCCAACTTAGAGCTTGGATGCGCTGTCAACTCCCATCCAGGTTAGTTATTTAATTCAAGCCAATACCATATTAAATCACAGACATAAGATTATTAAGACCAAATCATTGCATACCTTTCGAACCATGGGACATGGTTAAGAGCGCACAACTCTATACTACACCATGGAAAATCTAGCTTATATATTTATAACCATAGCTATAATAAAACCATAGTTAAATCTTCTTTTTAAACAGAAATTGAGAAAGGAGTATAATAAAGGGGTTGTGCACAACCATTCAGTACAAAATTATACCAGTATGAAGATTCTAGAAGTAAGATAGAAACTAAAACAAAAATGGCCATAACGAGGGTCTTCTAGTGCCATTGTAGGAGTTACTATTCTAACTGTTCATAGTAGTAGTATAAATTCGTATAAACTGTTGATTTTTAAGATAATACAAAAAAACATGAGCTAAGGGATGATCATTTTGGTTTTCCTGGAAACCCCACAGGATGGGTGATAGAGTCTTCTACCATTCTTTGAGTGGCTGCTCTTGGATTTTCTTGAGCGTGAATTCCCTGGTTCAACTGTACCAAATTCTGAGGGTCTTCCTATATACGATCAATTTTTCCCATCATCTCTTTCATATTCATTTCATGTTCGTCAATTCTTGAATCATGACAACTAGTTTGGTAGGATACTTAACGAACATCATCCACTAACTGCTTGACCTCCTTTGCAGTCTCCCTATTGTCAATAATTTCAACGGCCATGAAGTCTTCCAGATGCTGGATGTTGACCTTCAAGTCATCAAAAACTTCTTTGACACTTCGCTAAATAAGATCCATACCTCTATGTTCAATGCGCGACACAAGTGGTAGAATTTTACTGCTTAAGCTCTATCTGAGCTCGAACATGGAATGTTGTTGCATGAAATCCCAGGAAAGGAGAACTCGTTCAATAGAAACCCATGAACTATGTATGTGACCAACAAGCACGAAAAAAGGCCCACCCACATCGTCTCTTAGGTGTAGAGAGGAGAAGCGACTCCTAATCTCACCAACAGACAAACACTGATAGAAAATGACACCAAAGGTGGAAAAAACAAACTCAGGACGCATAAATGGCGTGATGCATCCAAGTTCCCCAACGAAAAAATGCACAGAGGGTAGAGCTAGGTTACTTGCCGAATCCAGAGACCGAGGGGAACGAGGACATAGGAAGCTTGAGAGGACCATGGGTATCAACCACCCTTCGCAAAGGTCGGGAGGAAAATAAGACTGCATGCACCTCGTTGCCCGAGGAAAAACCAAAATCCAGAAGGAACAATGGCGAATGCGTGGGAGGGGGACGAAGGTTAAAGACCCAAGGGTGAGCCATAACACAAGCGAGGGGATGGGAAGAAGCGTGAGAGCTGAACGCGCAATGAAGTTTGGAGGGGACGGTCTTAAATGGAGTGGGCCAGAGATTTAGGAGGGGGGGTGGTGGAGACCATGTGTCCCTTTGAAAATTGCATGGGCTACCAATGATCAATCAAACCACTAACACTAAAAACCTTTGGTTGTTGTTTAACCCAAGTTTTTGCAATGGGGAAGGAGGCCCTTGAAGAGTGTTAGGGAATATGTATAGTGCTAACCTCTTCATCATTCAGAGAAATGTAACCTTGGAGGAGAGATATTAAATTGATCACATAGATCTGTAAACAAACACACAACTCATAAAATAGATCACGCAATTTACTTAGCAATTGAAGAATGAAACAGTGCAAAAATGGCTTGCAATTGTGAATGCTTTCATTAATAAAAAAAGTAATCAGATAATAATTACAATGAAATACAATGGCTTTAATAGCCACATGAAATTCGAATCCACATGAGGAAATTCGAATTGATAGACTCTGCTTGACTGTAGGTAACTAAGACCTTCTCTAAATCACTATTGGAGGACTCAATAGTTAATTGACCTTATCTAAACCATAACTAGAGTTCATTGAAGCTCTAAAACACAACTCAAGTGTTAAATTCAATGGTGACTAAGGCTAACTAACTGTGGTAGGTGAGAAATGCACCCCTCCTGAGTGCAGTCATGTAAACCTAGTGCTAACTGAATGTAGAGGACTAGAACTGAATGTAACTGACTCCTAACTTAGGTTGACTAGTCATCAACTGAACTGAACTGACCTTTGTTGGTTTCGACACTCCCAGTGGTTCCCAAATTATAGGGATTGGTCTAGAAGGCTCCTAAACTGATGCAATTAAGTGCAATTAGTGGTAGTAAGCCTCAATTAGTGTTCCCCACACTTTAGTAACTAAAATATGTGCCTGAATTAGGCCAAGTGGACCCAATGGTGCTAATGACTAAAAATAGACTGGATGGACTCCCGATTTAGACATGACTCCTGATTTAGACATATGACCAAATTGGACAAGGGAGGATTAATAATCCTAACACCCCCCCTGAATGATAACTTGGAAAATCTGTGGGCCCTGGTAACTAAGACCACAGGTCACCCATTACATCAAGTAAAATAAAGTAACTGCTTAATACGAGGAGCTGGGGCAAAAACCACATGGGAAAAAATCCCCCCCTCTATCTAAGCAGGTAGAATCAGGTCTCAAGTTTGAAAAACTTGAAAATATGTTGCTGCAATCTTCATCTATGTGATGTAGCGAAGCAACATGCATGGTGTGTTGTGCACAGGTATCCTGGGGCCTGGCATGTAGAATTCTCCTTCTTCTCCAAAAATGATGATGGAAGGAAGGAGGAATGTAACCTTTGTCTCTTGCTGAATGAAGAGGAGTATGATCATATCCATTATTTTGATTGTAGTGAGATTGAGCCCTTTCCATATAGCATCTTACAGGGATTCTATTGCATCTCTCTGAAGGAGGCAAGATTGCATGGTATAGTGCAAGGGTCTTTCCTTTCTGAGTGTCAGGTGAGTTTCCAGTCATCTTCCTAGCTTCTGGTTTGGAAGTAGGGACTGAATCTAGATCTGAGTCACCCTGAATCTCAATCTCATAAACTGATAAAGATGGATCTGCAATACTAGTAGAAGCTGTAAAAGAAGTAGATGCAATGATTTTACCTTCCCTTGCAAGTGGCTGCTAAGAGTGCACTGGTTCTGAAGGAGGTATGAAATGTGAGAACTCATATGCTTTTGAAGCATGATTTGTAGTACCCTTTGCTATGATGCTCCCAGCAGAGATATCTGTGATCTCCACTGAGTCAGGACCAAAGATCACTCGCTTAGGAGATCCAGTATGGGTCATCTGATAGACAAATAATAGGTTTGAAGCTAGGGAGGGAACACATAGCACATCTTTGAACCTTCCATGTTCAAGCTTGATAGATCCCTTCCCTTTTGTTTTGAATTTACTATTATTTCCCATATGAATACTGGGACCATCAAAGGACTGAAAAGAAGAGAATGATTCTTTGGATGCAGCCATATGGTTGGAAGCTCCAGAATCAATGAGGAAGACATGTGCTGATGTGCAGCAAGCCTTCAGTGCATGGCCTTTCCATTGGTATTCTTCATATTCTTCTTCTTTAGAGTCATCCTTCCTTGCGCTAGAAGGTACATAAATGTTATGTCTCTTCAAAAGAAGAGCCATTTCATCAAGTCGCCTTCTCATAGAGGAGCTTTATGAATGAAAGCTCCTTCCACAGTAAGAGCAGAGGACCTTGCCTTTGCCATTCTTCTTGCTTCTGTTCAAACTTGAAGGCTCTTTTGACTGCTCTTTCTTCATAGGTGACTCATCTCTTTGCTTCCCTTTGTCATTCGCTACCTTATCTCCTCTTGCAACCAGAGCTAGATCTTTGGAAGATCGAATGATCCCCATTTGAATCAATTTATCATTCTCATAAATAAGAGATTGGATGAAGGCATTAAGAGTGGGCATCTTCCAATTTGGAGTAGTGAGCCTGTTTGGAAGGTGGATACAAAGACTGAGTAGTCTGCATTGAGATTTGTGAGAATGACAAGGATGAGCTGATCTTCATCCTTCTCCACTTTGCATTGCTTCAACTGACTCTATCGGGTTCTTGAACTTTGTGAAGAATTCATTTAGTGATTCGAAGTTGGATGGATTAAGAGTGATCAGATCATTTTCTAGCTGATGGATCCTCATCTCATCCTACTTATCAAATAAGGAGGTAAGCTTGTCCCAAGCCTCCTTGGGAGTCTTCAATCCTTGGATGTGGAATCAAAGATCTCTAGAGACTGAGGAGAGCAAGTGTCCACGAGCTTCATCAAGCCTGTTCCCGTACTTTTCTTTGTCATTATCTAAAAATGGCACTGCCTCTGTTTCTTTTATGATTTTGAAGAGCTGCTTGGTGCAGAGCATTACCACCATGTATTCCTTCCACTGGTGATAGTTCAAGGGAGTGAGAGGCTCTACTGGATGAGCCATTCTGAATGCAACAAGAAGGACTGAGTTGCTGTAGTGAATGCAGTGAGAAGAAAGAGATGCTTGTATCGAATGTTGTAAGAAAAGTTGATAACCTGTCACACAATCAAACATACAAAGTAAGGTCGACAGTCTGCACTTTTGGAATTTCCTTCACACCCAGCATAGTTGATCAAGCAAGCTTGATCAACAATTTCCTAACTTGGGATATTAAGTGGTAAATTCTCCGCTTTTGGTGTAGTACTGGAAGGAGCAATTTGCTAAAAAAAAATGATCCAACTGGAGATCTGAGGAGGAGAGGCGTCTTTTCCATTGAGGCTCTGATACCATATTAAATTGAGCACATAGATTTGTAGAAAAACACACAACTCACAAAATAGATCACAATATTTACTCAGCAATTGATGAATGAAATAGTGCAAAAATGGCTTGCAGCCGTGAATGCTTTCATTAATAAAAAAGTAATCAGATAACAATTACAATGAAGTACAATGGCTTTAATAGCCACATGAAATTCGAATCCACATGAGGAAATTCGAATCGATAGACTCTACTTGACTGTAGGTAACTAAGACCTTGTCTAAGTCACTATCGAAGGACTCAATAGTTAATTGACCTTGTCTAAACCATAACTGAAGTTCATCGGAGCTCTAAAACACAACTCAAGTGTTACATTAAGTGTTGACTAAGGCTTACTGACTGTGGTAGGTGAGAAATGCGCCCCTCCTAAGTGCAGTCATGTAAACCTAGCGCTAACTGAATGTAGAGGACTAGAACTGAATGTAACTGACTCCTAACTTAGCTTGACTAGTCATCAACTGAACTGAACTGACCTTGGTTGGTTTCGGCACTCCTAGTGGCTCCTAAATTGTAGGGATTGGTCTAGGAGGCTCCTAAACTGATGCAATTAAGTGCAATTAGTGGCAGTAAGCCTCAATTAGTGTTCCCCACACTTTAGTAACTAAAACATGTGCCCCAATTAGGCCAAGTGGACCCAATGGTGCTAATGACTAAAAATAGATTGGATGGACTCCCGATTTAGACATGACTCCTGATTTAGACATATGACCAAATTGGACAAGGGAGGATTAATAATCCTAACAAGAGAGGCACCTAAATTTTCCAAAGAATTTGCTTGAGCATTGTTCGCTCTTAGGATATGGTAGTAGGCAATGCTATAAATAAGCGGAATTTGAATGATCCTGTTATAAATCCTTCTTCATCTAATGGAGCCTACTGAGTAGCTAGTTATCACCTTGAGGATAACATGTCGCGAGTCCTGAAAGACTGGTAGACTTGAGATGATTCTGTTGTCTAGAATTTCTAATCCTTGAAGAAGATCCAACCACTCAGCCTCGTTGTTTGTCTTGTATCCCAATCTCCAAGTGAAGGTTTTTATTGTTTGTCCTCTAGGGTCAAGGATGACCCCCTGTACATGCCTCCCCTGAAAACCATAGTTAAATCTTATGATATATGGCGTATGCAATAAAAATTTCATGGTGATAGGAATGGCATGTAATGCCTTCGTGGTTATGCCAAGGTCCACACCCTTTTTCCACTATAACCATAGACTATGTATAATAAAAATACCTTCGAATCATTCTATCACATGGTGCTAGGTTAGACCAAGACAATACTATGTTTAAAAAATATCAAAACTATATTGCTAACATAGTTTGGGTTTACACTTTGAAATATTTAAATCATATTAAAACCATATGATATAGCATGAACACCATGAACATCAAGGACCATAAAGAAATTCATCAAGGCCAAAACATGTAGTATCATGCCAACAATAATGATTTAAACCCCACATTTTATTGATAACAAGTGTTATAGCTGATTTCACCACTCCAGGTGAATCACACTTTGTATGGCCTTCCCCCATCCCGCTGCAGACTCCTTCGACCCAATGGACCATTTTTTGTCCTTTGATGTTTCCTTGATCATCCCTAAAAACATGTGAAAAATGATACACGTGACTTTTAAACCTATAAGCACGTATATACACGGGTTTGACCACTAAAACCGCGTACATCGGGATTTGTACAAAATCCGAATCCTTTTGGAGTTTTCCTTGACATGGATCCGACTCATTTGACTCCTAGCCTTCCATATGCCTTGAGATCGCTCGGATTCGACCTTTCATTACCCCTTTGAAAAACTATATAAGGAACCCCTTGATACATTGAAGGCATAAGAGAGAATTAAGAGAAAAGAAACTATAGTCCATTTTTGTCGGAACTTATGCTTTAGTCTGCATCCCTTTGTCCCTTGGAACACTTTTGTGTTCTTCCCAAGCTTCCCTTTTGCTTGTGAGCTTGCTATCTAGTGATGGAGGCCCAAGTGGGGGATTCAGTTTCTCCGGTTCGCAGACGTGCCATCAGAGGTTGTATCTTGTAATCTCTGATTTATATTAATAGAAATATCTTTTCCTGTCCAATAATGTGTGTTTGAATGAATATTTTATCCATTGGATTATGTCAAATGCTTATACATTATTGATTATATATGCTAGAATAGATCTAACACCATGATATATAGAATGCTTGTATTGTTTACTTGTTGTTGAGAAAGTAATCTATCAATTCAAGCTGAAGTTGGAAAGCTCAACGGGGATCTACTTCAACCGTCCAGAATAATGTACGAGGTCTGATCTTTTAGTGTTAGATATTTTATTTCTATTGCATATTAGGAAGGATTGAACTCTGGAGTCAAGTTGTCTGTTGTGGTACCCCAATCCATAGGAATTTCTCTCCATAACAGAATTGGCGACTCCGCTGGGGAGTTCCTAGTAGTTGTCCTTTGGGGGTTGTTTTCTCGGCATTCAATGAATTTGAATTGCTCTTTCTCTCTTGTTTATGTGTCAAAATTGGGGGCATGAATGCTTGGTAGAGTATGATTGGTGTGAATTCTGTCATAGCCCGTCTGTTTGCCTTGATTTTATGCACCTTTCTTCCTGTATGCAGGTTTTTTAGTCACAGTCACGTATACACGCGCGTTTATCTTCAATTTTCGCATATACACGCAGGTTTATTGCGAACAGTCGCATATGCCCTTGTTTTTGCCTTTTTTTGGAAGTTAAATGGTTGTTGGGTGAATTATGATACTTGCTGAGTCTCCTTCGGCATTGCCTGAGTCTGTTTATACCCCTGTTTCTGACCAGAAACGTTTTGTTAGGCTAAAATTTTTCTTTTTTAAGAAGGTTCTTGTCATGGCATTTTCGATTTTTTGTTTGAGATTAGTGCATTAGAGTTCTTTTACCTTAGTGCTTTGCTTGAGTGCTGTTTATGTGTGCTTGCAAAGTCTGGGGGTTGTAGAATCATTCTTTTGCTTTTTGCATCTCATTTTATTTCAAAAAAATCCAAAAACATTTGCTTATCATCATGCATTGCATTTTGCATTTTGCATTGTACTTGCACTAGATTTGCTTTGGAGTACTAGTTAGGACTTCATATGGGAAAATTTGTTTTCATCATTTGAAGAGAAATTGTGCATTACACGTAGTAGCATACCCCTTTTTCATGGACACAATGCATTTGCATTGATTGTTAGGTGTACATTTTACTTCATGTTGCATCATAACTCCATTAGTTGCACGACCATATCCCATTTTTGAGTAATAAAGCCAACTAAAATCAACGCTAAATTAAAATGAACTACGCTCTTTTCTTTTACAGGGTGCACCAACAAGCTTAATTTTTAGGATCTTGGAATAGTTCATTGTAAGTCAATTATCCAAGATCACTAAACAACAACATGTATGTGTTTGTCCAAATGAGTGTGTGAAACCCTTGGTATAACTAGTGTTTCTCAGGATCCTCCTCTCAAAAGGGAGTTAAGCATGAGGCAGTGTGAGCGGTTATTGATTGGGATGACCCCTAGTCATAACTGAGTAGCACCGGAGATATTTCCAGGATTGTATTCGTATCTGGGGGCTCTTTCGAGAGTTTTGGGCTTTGCTACCCCACCCATATGGTCAATCCTACCTGCGACTGTCCGCCAGAGCATTGATTATATTGAGGTGACCTTAGTGGCGTTACCTAGGATATCGAGGGGGTACTTTGCAGGGGTTATTCTGCAGGTGTCCCAGCCAGGTTGGGGTCGAACATCATAGTCGCTTTATGTGTTGAAGCTGAGGGCCACAATAATTGGTTACATACCTCTGCTTGTTGTGTATGGGAGTCTCAAGCCTCTCCTAGGCGAGACATACCCACTTCATTCGGGAGCTCACTTATCCAGCCCTTGTTTGCTTGCATTTGGCTTTAGATTTTATTAGTGATTGCTCTATGCACGATAGTTGGCCTAGGGTTGACCTAAATAGAGAGTCTTTGCTATTTTTTGAGTCATTGTGGATTCGGGTGCGACTCCTCGCCGTTCTCGTTGTTTAGCAAGACTTACGCCTTCTACTTCTCCTCCTCCTTTGGGAGAGAGACCTAGACAGTCCAGGTGGACTATGTCACACATTGATTCAAACATCATGGGAGATTCTTCAGAAGGTATTCCTGAACCACCTCCTCCCATTTGTGTAGACGATGGGGAGTTTACTCCTACTTACGATTCTTCACCCGACTTAGCTGAGTTAGGTCCTATGATTTCTGAGCTAGGAACCATGCATGATAGACCTACTCACTCTAGGGTTGATTCCCCATTGAAGCGTTACCGATATGGAATGCCAGAGGATGTCGAGACTCATTTTGAACCCGCCACCACTAGCTATGGTAGTTATGGTATGACTGGTTTTCCTACACATGATTTGGCATTTCATGTCAAGTCTGACTTTGAGCCTAACACTATGCCTGGGGGCACTCTCATTCCTTACCATGCGAAGAGGTTTGGGAGCACTAGACACATTGCACCTTCCGTCCCAGTGGTGGAAGTTACATCTTATATTCCTCCTAGGTCTAGGGTTAGTGATCCTATTAGGATACCAGATTCGAGATGAGTGATGATAGGGAATAGTACATACTTGATTACTTAGATCCCTTCATCCTCTATACCTAGTTCTTCAAATGTCCACCCTCCACCTTATTCACGTGGTCCTTCAATTCGGCACATGGCTATGAGTCACGTCCGTACTGTGGTTACTAGACCGATTGTGTCTCAAGTCCACATACCACCCATTGCTTCGGGAGGTTATGTTCATGCTTATAGAGGTCACATTACTACTTCCGGTATGTATATTCCTACTTCCGAAGCGTATCTTCCAACCTACGGAGTGTCTCATGGGGCATCGCATGCGATGACCTATGGACCCTATTATGGGACACAGTATGAATAGGGTTCTTCACCTTATGGAGTTGGGTATCAACAACCCGCTTACTCTCCTAATTACGGCTTTGTAGCTCCTACTAGTCAAGGTCCAACCCACTATGGTGCTTCTACGCCACCCTATACGGGTCATACGGGAGGAGGGCACTATGGCCAAGGCCATGGTGGTAACCAGACCTATATGAATCAGGGAGCGGTCCATCGACCTCATCATCCTAGGCTCCCTTTCCTTGCGATGCTCAATATTCCTGACTTGTCGATATTGACGAATGATCCTGTGGCTCACGACCCGGCTTGGCCAGCTGTCCCTACCAAGATTCCTTTGGACATACCTAAGTTCGAGGGAAAACCGGGAGAGGATCTGAGCGAACACGTTACTACGTTTCACCTATGGTGCTCTTCGAATTCCTTACATCAGCACTCAATCCATTTGAGACTATTTCAACACACCCTCACAGGGCCTGCCACGAAATGGTATATAGAGTTACCTAGGGGTGCTTTCGCTTTGTTCAACGACCTTGCAATGACTTTTCTTAATCACTTCCAGCTACCAGTGCGTTATGATGTTGGTACTGAGCTCTTGTCGACATTTTGGAAAGATAAAGCCACCCATATATCTGATCATATTCAAGAGTGGCATAGACAGAAGCAGTTAATTAAAGCCTTTATCCCGCCGGAATTCCTCCTCAAGTGGTTCCTCAAGTCGTTATTGATGTATATAGCGAAGGATGTCTCTACATCCGGAGTGTAGAATGAGGAACAAGCGATCTTTAGGGCACAGGAACTAGACTTGATCTATGCTCAGTCTAGTTTGTTGTATGAGATTATTCCCAACGCTCCGCGTTCCAGTTTCGACCCCAAAGTCAAACCTAGACCACATGCCAATGGCATTGTGGGTTGTGCAAGTGTGAAACCTGTAGATTCAGTTGCAAAACAAGTTATTCAATTGTCAATCAACCAATCTGCTTCGGGACAAGCTACGGCTTCATCCCAACCCACCCAAACGACGAATGTACTTTCTGTGCAATCGTCGGGCCAGAAGGGTAACCAGCAGCCCAGACAGAATAGAAAAAAGGGTAAGAATAATCGTAAGGGTGGGAATAAGAATGAGAATTCTAGTAATAATGACAAGAACGGTCGGAATGCTGGGGGGGACAAGCAAGCTAAACGTAAGGTTAAGTTCCCTTGCAAGTTATGTAAGGACGATCACCTCACTTACTTGTGCCCTCATGTTGAGGAAGCTTCGAGATTCTTGGCACAGGGCCCAGTTGTGCTAACTAACCCTTTACCGCATAATCAAAACATGAACTCGAAGTCCCATGACTAGTTTGGTGATGATCATGATCCACTAGAGACTAGTGGTCGTGGGTGCATTAACATGGTCCGTGCTACGAAAGTTGTGACGCGTGGGAAAGATTATACTTCGTCACAACCCAGCACAGGAAAAGAACCTGATCCACCAGGGTCCCCTTTGTGTATTGAGAAACCTATGGATAAACCTGAGGCTGCACCTCACATTCCTAAGGGATTCCTTAAGCGTTCAGGGCATAATCCAAATGCTCGAGCCACCCATAATTATTCAGTTGTCGAGGATTTGGGCCATACTCCTTGTGCAATGTCTGCATTGGAAGTGCTTCAGAGTTGTCCTTCGCAAAGGAAGGCGTTGCTTTCTGCCCTTTGTGTGAATGATGATGATTCCTCCTTTGTGATTAAATTTGAAACCGTAGGACTTCAGCCTCGCTTGCCCTACTATGTGTCTCTTTTGGTGCACGTAGTATGTCTTAATATGATCGTCAAGTGTACTATGATTAACGAGGGCGCTGCTGCTTCTGTTATATATTTATCCTACTGGAAGAGTCTGGGTTCCCCTGAGCTGTCTAAATTAGTGACCATGTTAACTGCGTTCGATGGGAGATCGTTTAGGCCGCACGGTATCCTTCCTTCCTTTAAATTCCGTTTGGGAGGGAAGACCGTTGCGATAGAGGTCGAAGTGGTTGATGCACCCCTTGACTACAATCTCTTGTTGGGTAGGAACTGGATGTATAGTATGCAAGCCGTTGCTTCTTCCTTGTTCCACGTTGCATGCTTTCCACATAACGGGAAGATCATAATGATTGATTAAACGACATTCAAGAATCTGTCTGTTACTGCATCTTCGGGAGCTTCGATCCCGATTGTTGAACATTCTTAGCCAGCAACTGGGAGTGTGGGTGTAGGCATGTATCCATCCCTTATGGGAAGCTTTAGTCGTCCTGCACCGATCCTCATGGTAGGATCTAGTTTCGATGAGGTTTTGACATCTACGAGATCGGTGTCCTTTCGCACGAGTCATATGGAATATCCTTGGATTCTTCCTGCGCCGAGTACTTTGAGTGAGCCCATCGTGACGGATGTGCCGTTGCCTACAGTTATGATAGATTATCAAGCTAATCTCAAGTGTGCTACAGAGCCTAGTCCTTCCTCTTCGTGGATAGAGGAGGAGGACCCTTATTTGCTGCCGGCATGGGCAGTACAGTCTTCTCATGCGCACGACTGCCTTGATACGGTTTTCCCTTCAAATGAAGCGATTATCGAGGCTATGTCGAGAGTTGAGCCACCATGGGAGGAACTCCATCATAGATCGTACTTTCTTCCAGAGCTTGACCGCTTGGAGCATGAGGATTTTAGGGCGGTTCTTAGTTAGAGAGTTGGTAGTCCTATGGTTCCATTAAGCTCTCCTGTTCAGATGGCTGATGGAAACATGGCAAACATTTCTACAATGATTCCTATCAACATCTCTAGCAATCTTGGCACGATAGAGAATGTCTATATTGGGGTAGAATGTTCCCATGCCGAGATTCTTGAATATACCAAGCTATTTAAGTAATTCCATGATATTTTTGCTTGGTCTTATGATGAGATGCTAGGTATTGACCCTCGGATTATCGAACACAAGATTAAGACTTACCCCAACGCTAAGCCTGTTTGACAGCGTTTACGCGTGGTGAATCCTAGGAAAGCACCCGCCATTAAGGCAGAGATAGAGAAGCTGTTGAAAGCAGGTTTCATCTATCCCGTTCCCTTGACGGAGTGGGTTTCAAACCCCGTTCTGGTGGATAAGAAGCAGGGAGTGATCCGAATATGTACTGATTTCCATGATTTGAATCGTGCCTGTCCTAAGGATAACTTCCCCACACCATTTATTGATCATATTAAACCTGAGGACCAACATAAGACTGCATTTATCTGTCCTTGGAGAATGTTTGCATATCGAAAAATGGCTTTCGGCCTTAAAAACGCCGGAGCTACGTTTCAGCGGGCGATGACTTTGATCTTCCACGATCTCAAGTCAATTATTGAAGTATTTTTGGATGACCTCGCTGCTCATTCTCGTATGAGAATGTGTCATCCCTATCACTTGAGATTGGTATTCGAAATATGCCGGCACTATTCAGTTCGATTAAATCCTAATAAGTGCATTTTTTGCGTGAATTCAGGTCGTTTGTTAGGATTCATTGTTTCTAAGGAGGGTATAAGAGTCGACCCTTTGAAGGTTGAGGCAATACTTCAGTTGTCTCCACCAAAAAATATTCGTCATCTTTAGTGTTTGCAAGGCATGGCAAACTTCTTACGAAGATTTGTTGTCAACTTTGCCAATTTGACTAGAGGCTTCATGCGTCTCTTGAAGAAGGACACCCCCTTTTATTGGGATGAGCGAGCCCAGGAGTCCTTTGATGCACTCAAGCGAGCCCTAGCATTGGCCCCGATGATTAGTCCCCCAGACTATAGCCACGAATTTCTATTATATGTGGCCACGTCCTTAGAGACGATTGGTATGGTTTTGGTTCAAGAGGATGAGGAGCTCCAGGAGCATGTCATATATTATCTGAGCTGAAACCTTATTGATGTAGAGATTCATTATTCTCATGTCGAGAAGCTTGCTTTTGCTACCGTACATGCGGTCCAGCGGTAGAGACATTATATTCTCCTTCGCCAGACCTTGGTAGTGGCCCATGTCAATCCATTTCAATTCATCCTCACCAGAAGGATGATTGGGGGAAAGTATAATAAATGGATTGTCATTCTACAAGAATTCGACCTCGAGTTTGTTTTGGCAAAATCGAAGAAATCTTTAATCTTTGCAGAGCTTATATCGGATTTCCCGAGCGAGGCCGAGGAGTTGGTTTGTGAAGATATGTTTGTCAATGAACACATCTTCTTAATCTCAATGTTAGACACATGGTATGGGGATATCATAATATATTTGCAAACATAGAAGACCCCTACTCACCTCTCGCGAGATGAACCATGATGATTACGTCACGTCTCTAAGAACTACCTTATAGTGGATAACACCTTGTACCGCCATGGGGTAGAATCCATTTTACGACATTGTTTAACTCATGAGGAGGCTGAGGTAGTGCTGATTGATTTCCACGGAGGGGCGTGTGGTGGTCATTTATCTGGGTTTTCTACAGCTCAAAATATTTTGAGAGCGGGTTATTTCTGGTCGTCGATCTTTAAGGGTTGCGTTGATGCGGTCAAGAGGTGCCACCCTTGCCAGGTGTTTGCACGTAATATGTGCTCGAAACCTGCCCCATTACATCCCATTATCATCACCGGTCCCTTCACTAAGTGGGGGCTCGATTTTATGGATTGCAACCCAGCTTCGGCTGGGGGGCACCATCATATTATAGTGGCTGTTGATTACTTCACGAAATGGGCTGAGGCTATGCCTACAGTAAAATCCGACGGTGAGACAGCCGCCCACTTTGTATTCAACCAAATTATTACTCAGTTCGGGATTCCGAAAGAGCTTGTCACTGACCATGGCTCGCACTTTCAAAACCGTATGATGGAAGAGTTGGCATCAAAGTTAGGGTATAAGAAAGAGCATTCATCTTCTTACTACCCTCAATTGAATGGATAGGTAGAGGCAATGAATAAATCACTCAAATCCATTCTACAATGAACCATTGCACAAAGCAAGAACAATTGGCACATCATGTTATATCCTGCTTTGTGGGCATATCGAACCGTTGTTAAGACTTCCACTGGTTTTTCTCCATATCAACTAGTACATGGAGTGGAGTCGATATTTCCAGTTGAATGCAAGATTCCTTCATTGAAGCTAGTTGTGGAACTCTTACCGGACACTTCACCTTTGGAGGAGCGTTTGGTTCACCTTGAGCAACTTGATGAGCAGCGTCGGGATGCCTTGGTGGCTCTAAAGGTTAATAAACATCGCGTAAAGGCCCAGTACGATAAGTTTGTCCATCCAAGGGAATTTAGTGAAGGAGACTTGGTCCTTTTGTGGGATCAACTGAAAGAACCCTTGGGGGCAGGGAAATTTAATCCTATGTGGCGTGGTCCTTACGTGGTCAAGCGCGTGTTAGAGAAGGGTGCCTATGAGTTAGTGGATTACTAGGGGATGGCCTTAGCGGAGCCTAGAAGTGGGCTCTATCTTAAGAAATACTATGCATGATATTTAGCCAAGGCTGCTTATTGTATATTAGTGTACAGTTTTGCATAGTTAGGTCTTTTGCTTATAGTGATAGGGTTTGTGATTAGTTTCCATTTCTTTCGGCAGATGTCAATGGAATCTTCCACCTACATAGGATTCGCGGATGGTGCAAGTCGTCACACTTAACACTCATCCTCTGCTGCTTGGGTGATTTATACTCCTATGGGTCAGGTACTGTCTTCAGGAGGTGTATGTCTACGGCCATCTTCCAACAATGTTGCTAAATATAGTGCCGTTATCGAGCTTCTCCGGGATGCCATTTTACATGGTGTTCTCTCTCTTGAGGTACGTCTTGATTCAGAGTTAGTAGTGTCACAGCTCAATGGTTTGTACCATGTTAGAGATCCGACGTTATTGAGAAGATTCTTACGTGTGAGATTGTTAGAACGACAATTTGACAACATAACATATATACACATTCCAATAAATAATAATCAAGTTGCTGACTCATATGCTAACTACGTGTTAGATTGGCATTTGTTTCATTCACAATAAATTAATCACAAACACAATTTTTACTCATGTAAATAAATAAACCGATCACCATAAAACTTTTATATATACATCCAAAAATGTGAGAATACATAGTGTCATGATACAAAATTGGGGCTTTTGAGCCACCAACATATAATACACGGTAATACAAAATGTATACACTCCCAGGTATCTAATCCTATGGAGGAGGAGGAGGGTTGTGATCATGGAAGGTCACTACGGCTCTAGCCAGCCATCGGAATAATTGCACCCATGCACGTGGCACACCCACCACCTATCGCTGCATAGCCTCAGGAAAGTCCTTGACTTGCACCATGGGAACTCTATGAGTCAGTCTCACAAAGTTGGTATGAATGCTCTGGAGCCTTCGCTCCACATCCACACCCATGATGTCATCTCCTCTTCCCCTCTGTCTATGACAAGGGAAGCCTTCTGGCCACCGTGGTCCCACATCTACACACAAATGGTAGATGTCACTATGTATTGTCGCGCAAAAACATGTCTTTTTGATTCCATATAATCAAGAAAACACAAAAAAAATTAAATAACTTAAAAAACTTAAAAAGAGAGGGTCGAGATTCGTCACCTATATCACCGTATGCCGATCCTCGTGGTAGAGGCATGTTCAGGTTCCCCCGAAAATCTATCCCTGCATAGGAGTAGTCATCGATGGAAACTATCTGTCGTTGCCACCATGGAAAGAAGTCAGCTGGATATGGGTTGGCCACCCTACCACCCCCCAGTCTATGCATAGCATCTGCCCAACGCCGTTGGGTCAGATCTCGAACCCCGTGGAGAGGAACGTCCACTCTAGGGCTCAATCCTGGAACACGCTCGAAGAAAAACGTGCTCAAGATACTGCTGAACCCGAAGTTCTGCACTCTACCTGCCTTACACTCACTGAGCTGATGTTTCATGTTGCTCAGTAGTGTAGTGCTCCAATCATAAATCGTAGGTCGCATGCACTCCACTGCATAGAACATCAGAGGCCACGAGGCCTGGTGGAGTGATGCTAAGCCGACTATCCCGATCAATGTCAAAAGTATGGCCTTTAGGCCCAGCACCTGTATAGAATTGGTAGGGACCTGACTCCCCACCTTCTGAGTGTCTGGATAACAATACACTGTAATGTACTCGTCGATAGTTAGGCCACCTCCTGGCCCACCTTGAGAATGAAGGTTCACCACCTCCCCTCATCTAGAAATCCCTGTAATGAGATATATGTCCTCCACCTCTATGGTGAGGGACATCCCATCGATAAGGAAGGACTCTGAGTCCGGATCCCAATAATCTACCATCATCTGTAATAGTCTTGGTTTGGCCCTCAAACCACCAAGACACCAAAACTTGTAGATTCCGCATGCACGTAGAGCCTGTTGAGCCATTAGATCGGCCCTCACTGCTTCCTCTACTTCACCATGCTCATGCTCTCTCCACTCTAGGACCATCCTGCACAAGAAATTGTAAATTTTCCCATTAGTTTATTGAAAAAACCATATGTGCGGCCTCATACACGACTGTTTTCAAAACAACTGCGTATGTACGCAGGTTTGAGGGTGTTTTCCGCGTATATCCAGCCCTATGCACTGAAAAAACCTTGATTTCCATGTGGGCTGCAATGCCCATTTTCAGTCGGCCTAGAAAGCTGTTTTCACCATGGAAATTCCTAAAAATTATATCGAAATGAAAGAGGAGAGCATGAGAAAATACCTGGAAGAAACAGTAGTGGATTCCGCTGGCTGGATCTCCTGGAATTCGCTGTTGAAAATCAGAGCTCAAATGGGTAAAGTTTCAAATGATTTATAATATTTTGAATTTTTTACTATTTATAGAAATTTTTCAAAAATTTGAAAATTTTTACCCCCTTTCCTATAGTTTTGACAGTTTCTAACCATTTTGGACCGTTTTTGACATAATTCATGTTGTAGAGGACCTTTTTCAGTGCCGTTTCAGCCGTTGGATTGACCCGTTCATGCTGATCTCAGGTATCATGTCTAAACTGGCATATAGGTTAGGTTTCACCACTGTTTGCATTTTTCATGGCCTTATGACCATATCACCATGACCTTAGGTATGAACCCACTATGTTATGTCGCGGAACCTTCTTGTTGTTTTAGAAGTGGCATGATATGAGTGGTAGAGCTTCAACTTACATGGGTACCCTAGTTAGCGCCTTATTTGCATTTGGTGCCCATGTCGACGTTTTCTCCTTTAGGGTGTGGGAGTCCGTTGTATAGTACTGCCATGACATGTCGCAAGAGCCTCATACTCCTCTTGATCTTATGCTGGCCTATTTCCCTCAGGACTCCCTCGTATCAAGTTGTGAATGCATTATCATGAGCTTTTCCTGCTGTATTTAGCGTTATGCCGGCTCTCCTGACATTGCGTTTCAGCCATATAGCCCGAGCTTGTCTCATGTCTAGCCATGCAAAGCCATTTTTTATATCCTTCGCAGCTTGTTTCCCTTTTTATCAAGAGGGGATTTTCCCCCTATGACACCTGTCTCCTCCTATTCTGTAACTAAAAATCTAGTTTATTCTTTTTTCAAGCTTTTTAAATAACTGAAAAAGTCCAAAAAATTCAAAAAACCAAAAATCCGGACAAGGAAAGATGTTATCTTTGGCAGCTATCGAGTCGCGTTGCCTTCAAACAGAGCACTGTATATCACATCCATTGGTTGGGTTTTAGTTTGACTTAGGAGTTGTACTTGTTTATCTGAGTTTATCTCCACTGACTGGTTAAGCTTCCAGTCCCTATGGAGCCTTTTTCGATGCCTCCTGTGTCGCAGAGATGTCCCAGTTTGTATATCGAGTCTATGCTGCCTTCATTCAATCACCATATGTCGTTATGCTCTTGTTCGAAGGAAGTTGAAGCCTATGTCGGCCATTCCTCAGTTGTCTTGACTTTGCATGTCGACCATTCCCGGTACAGTTACTGGTTCGTGCACTTTATGATCAAGTCCTTCCACATTATACAACTTTGCTGAGTACCTCGTGTCGGATGATGGGGGATGCATTAATGCCCTCCTTCCAGCGGATTTCATCTCATCGACTTCAGATCATTTATTCTGGGATTGGAATCTAGAGTCATTTTGGGTGCCTTGAGACTTGCAATCATCAGTGGCAGGTTCTCTTGCCATCGACAGTCTTTGGGAATACATCAATGTCCCCTGATCGATGGATCCTCTCAAGTGTTCGACCTCAACACATCTATTCACACTTGTTAGTTTGCACTCTAGTACTTTGATTCCCATTTTCATTATCGGTGGGTGATCTCACGTCTGTTAACGGTATACATCAATGATTGGTAATCAAACGATGGACTACTATGTTCGACCTCAAACACCTCTATTCGCATAGTAGGACATGTACTCGTAGCAGTTTATGTAGAAGACTTTCCAGATTGGTGGCATCTCCTATATGCTACCTCCTTGATCGTGCCAGTGTTCATGAGATTTTAGCTCTCGTGACTTGATTCCAGTATATGTCAGATATTTCCAGCCATTATGGAGATCATGATCCTTTGTATATCTTCATCATGGAGATTTTGATCTATGTATAGTGTACATGGCGATGACCACTTATGTGATATCTTGTATCATACCTATTCATGGCCATTGTACTCTTATGTATTCGGTACTGCTATATGTATTTGCGGTTATGTGCAAAGTTGTATTATTGTACTATGTTGATTGGGTGGCTGGTATTTCATTTGGGATTCTTCATCACTCCACTTCTGGGATGAATTTATAATGTATTTCGGCCATCGTATGACCTCTCTAACCTCACACATTAGGGGGCATCTGTTATAGCTGATTTCACCACTCTAGGTGAATCACACTTTGTATGGCCTTCCCTCGTCCCACTGCAAACTCCTTAGACCCCATGGGCCATTTTTTGTCCTTTGATGTTTCCTTGATCATCCCTAAAAACATGTGAAAAATGATACACGCGACTTTTAAACCTATAAGCGCGTATATACGCAGGTTTGACCACTAAAACTGCGTACATCGAGATGTGTACAAAATCCAAATCCTTTTGGAGTTTTCCTTGACATGGATCCGACTCATTTGACTCCTAGCCTTCCATATGCCTTGAGATCGCTCGGATTCGGCCTTTCATTACCCCTTTGAAAAACTATATAAGGAACCCCTTGATACATTGAAGGTATAAGAGAGAATTGAGAGCAAAGAAACTATAGTCCATTGTTGTCGGAACTTATGCTTGAGTCTGCATCCCTTTGTCCCTTGGAACACTTTTGTGTTCTTTCCAAGCTTTCCTTTTGCTTGTGAGCTTGCTATCTAGTGATGGAGGATTGAAGTGGTGGAGGCCCAAGTGGGGGATTCAGTTTCTCTGGTTCGCAGACGTGCCGTTAGAGGTTGTATCTTGTAATATCTGATTTATATTAATAGAAATAACTTTTCCTGTCCAATAATGTGTGTTTGAATGAATATTTTATCCATTGGATTATGTCAAATGCTTATACATTATTGATTATATATGCTAGAATAGATCTAACACCATGATATATAGAATGCTTGTATTGTTTACTTGTTGTTGAGAAAGTAATCTATCAATTCAAGTTGAAGTTGGAAATCTCAACGGGGATCTACTTCAACCGTCCAGAATAAGCTACGAGGTCTGATCCTTTAGTGTTAGACATTTTATTTCTATTGCATATTGGAAAGGATTGATTTCTGGAGTCAAGCTGTCTGTTGTGGTACCCCAAGCCATAGGAATTTCTCTCCGTAACAACAAGAGGTCACCATATGAAGCCACATAAACTTTACAAACTATAATCTTCTCATGCTTAGGGGCAGGTCTTTACGCACATAGTATAAACTATGGTAAGGCCAAGGCCTTGAAGATATAATGCAAATGATGTGTTGGGGTCAAGACCATGAGAAGTATCCAATGTCTTAGGCTAGTTGAGCCTATTATAAAGATAAATAAATAAAGAACATGTATAATCAAAGTATATCACCTGCGTAGACATGGTTGAAGATTTCAGAAGAAGCTAGCCATCACAATCATCAACATAACCTGTCGTAACCAACATGACAAAGATATGAAAAATAGCAGAAGTAAAACATAAAAATATGCTAAGTAAATATAAAAGCAATGATGTAATTTTCCTTTTTTACGATTTTTAGGTGTGTTACATAATGGTATCAGAGCGCGGTTACAACACTAGGCATGAACCACCTCAACACTAGAATTGTCAAAGAAAACAAAAAACTAACTTTTACTTTATTTTTGGTTTAATTCTCTTACAAACAACAAAGAGAAGAATAACTATATTTTGTAGGAGACATGGTAGATGTTGAGATGTATGTAGAAGAAGAACGTCACCCAGAAAATCCTTTAAATCATGAAGAGGGAAACTTAAGGGAGGGGGAAATTTGGGTAGACTTAAACGACAATCAAGAAAATAAATCTGAATTACAAAGAACTATCAAAGAGTTAAGGTCTAAATTAAGAAAAGTTAAAGAATATAGAAAACGGATTCTAAAGGCTCGGGAAGAACTAACTGATATTCTCTTAGCTAAGATACATAACGATGAAAAGGAAAAATATAAGGAATATGAACATGACTTGCTGAAAAATGCACCTTACAAACCTAAGGGCAGGAAGTTGGAATTTTCCAGCCATAAACCTAAAACTTCCAGTGAAGAGTCAGTTAAACATCACAAAAAATAGCAAGAGTCAAGCGAAAGCAGTGATGATAACAAAAGGAAAAAGAGATATAGACCCTATGAGGAAATATATGGGGATTTTAATAAAATCAAACCATCAATGTTTAATGGAGAAATTAGGAAGGGCGAAGAGGCAGAAGCTTGACTGTCCGAAATGAAAAAGTATTTCCAAATATACAACTACTCTGATGAATTAAAGGCTAAAATGGAAATCTATAATCTAACTGGAAAGGCAGATATATGGTGGCAAGATATAAAGAAGGTTAAGGGGATAAAGAAATATATGTCACTTGGAAAACATTCAAGGAGCTTTTTAAAAGAAAGTATTTATCAGAACAATATTATGAAGATAAGGCCAAAGAATTTTATGAACTAAGGCTAGGAGCCATGACGATGAAAGAACTTTGCAGTAAGTTTATAAGCCTGCTTCATTACGTTCCTTACATAATTGATGAAAACCCCAAAATACAACAATTTCACAGTTGTTTTCCTATCATGTTCAAAGAAAAAATTGAGTATGACAATCCAAAGACGTTGGAGGAAGCGATGAGAAAGGAAAAATTATGTTACGACCAAAATAAATATAAAAGGGAAAATATACCAGCTTGGAAGAATAAAAGGCCAAATAATTTTGATCCAAGAAAGAAGCAGAATAATTTCCACAAAAACACAGGAAATAACTATAGGGGATATCATGGTAATAACTACAAAGGATTTAAACTCAGAATTCTGCAGTAAAAGAACCTTCTACTGTTCTTAAGAAGAACCCAACACAAAAAGAACCCTTAAATTGTTGGGAGTGTGGAGGGACACACTAATTTAAATACTTCCCAGAATTATCCTTAAATGTTCTTTATGCTCTTGTTCGTTCTTAGAGTAGATTAGTATGTCGTCTATGAAGACAACCACAAACTTATCTAGGTAGTTACTTAGGATGTTGTTCATTAAACACATGATTGCGACGAGTGGATTTTTCAACCCAAAAGGAATTACAGCAAACTCTTAATGACCATAACGGGTCCTAAATGTCATTTTAAATATATCCTCATCCTTTATTCGGACTTGATGATAACCAGATGTTAAGTCTATCTTTGAAAAGATAGTTTCTCTGCAGAATTGATCAAATAGATAATATATCCATGGGAGTGGGTAACAGTTCTTAATGGTCATTTTATTTAACTGTCAGTAATCTATACATAATCTTAATGTTCTGTCCTTATTTTTCACAAACAAGACCAGTGCTCCCTAGGGAGAGACACTAGGTCAAATGTACTTTTTATCAATTAGTTCTTGTAGATGCGATTTCAGCTATGTAAGTTCTATTATATTCATTCGGTATAGAGATTTAAATGTTGGTACCACTCTGGGTATTACATAGATCATGTAGTCGATTTCTCTTTTCAGAGGAAGTCTAAGAACTTCTTTCAGAAATATGTCTTCAAACTCCTTCAAGACTGGTATGTCTTCTAGTTTCATTTCATTGTCGTTTTCATTATCATTCATTATATAGACATCAAACACTTTACACCCTTTTCTTACTGATCTTTTAATTTGTAATGCATATATTTCTCTGATTGTAACCTTCATAGGGATCCCTTTTACTTTTATATTGTTTCCATTATCGTCTGTACATGTAAAGTTTCTACCAAAACAATTTAGCACCACTTTATGTTCTTCTAGCCAATCCATTCCTATTAACAAATCATAGGATCCAAAGGAAGAATATTTACATTAACATGTGTAATGAAATCATTCATCATCAATTTACAATTCTTAACAAGAATAGTAACTTTACGTTTTGTAGCGGTGGCTAACTGTACTAGCCATAACTTATCAAACGTTTTTGGTACTAATTTCCATAATTCAACTATTCTAGGTGATATATAGCTCAGGATTGCACTTGGATCAATTAAAATAGAGATAGGTTGATTGTTTATCATACCTTCAATTTCAACCATCGAAGTCCGGTGATTTGCTTGTCGGTTTTCCAATGCAGCGCAAATTCTGGGCATGCTCCTTGCCATGTCCCCGACTGTAACTACTTCTTGGATAGAATGAACATTAAAATTCATTTTTCTTACTGGGAAGTCTTTAAAGTAGTGTGTCCCTCCACACTCCCAACAATAACTCTGAGGATGGTGTTATTCTCTAAGGGAAGGTGTATGTAATACCCTCGAAATTAATAATTTATTATTAATTCTGCTGGAAAAATATTTTGATTATTATTATGATTATTTCATTATTTTTGACAGAAAAGTTTAGAATAAAACATTTTGTAATTAAATATTTTTATTTAATAAAATATGCTGAAGGGGGACACAAGTGGATATAGATGTTAAAGAGTGTTTTTTTACCCACAAGAGGAAAAGACATGTGGTAGAAGCCATTGATTGAGAACTGATCAGGATGCATGAGACATCATCCCCAAAAATTAGGTCACAACTATTAGTTGAATGCTAAAGAGCAGGAGGCTCATAAATGATCAAGTCCTAAGAAAAATACTATATATTTGTATGTCCATGAACAACAAGAGGCTAGCATTGGATGGGGATAAAATATGTGAATGCAAGAGATGGCGCATTGAAGGATTTTTCTCTTGTGGTTCAGCGAACATGCTCGAAAGTTCTGAAGCAAGTAACTTGGCTGCTCTGAGAGTTGGTTGGGAGGAACAACTTCTCCACTTTTGTTTTCCCAACGTTGGTGCTAGGTTCATAATTTATGTTTAAATGTTTATAGAATGTGTTTTAATTTCTAGATATGAAGAATATTAATTTAGATCCTAGTCTGTATCAGGTTTCCTAATGATGTTATGCTTGAATGTTTAGAATTCTGATTACTGTCGAAATTTAAATTCTACACATAATATATTTCTAATTGTCTATTTCTAATTTGTCTCATGTATCCCTACATTTAACTGTTTATTTCCTGTTTGTGTCAATTATTCCAAAATTATTCCTTAGTTTGTATTTACTAATTTAGATATAGTCTAAATATCTAATCATGCTAAAATGTATCTACTTTTATAAGATTTGAACCACAGTAAGGTTCCATAAAAACTTATAAGTATATATAGATAGAGTATCATCCTAATTCCTATGTGAATAAAATTATTAGGCTATAATCGTTGTTTAGAAGTATAGACCTGTAGTACTTAGTATATACAAAGGGAATCCAGTTAAATAATATTAACATTATTACAACTCATAAGATTCAAATTAAAGTATTCGAATCGAAAAAGATCTACATATCTAATCATGAAAAAGCAATGCTGCTATCTTAAGTATACATACACAGACATAATCAATTTAAATCCTAAACAAAAACCCTTAATCAACTTCACAAGATTATAGAGATACATTTTTCAATAATGTTCAGAGATCGTGGAACTGAACCCCTTTAAGGTATTTACTTGATAGTCCTATGATAAAAAAATCATAGTTTAATAATATTATAACCATGGAATCATTGTTCATTCCAATATTAGTGAAGCCAAACCTATGGATCAAAGATCTCATTGTATTAACATCCACAAAGCATGTGCAAGTTAAAAAATAAAACAAATCAAATCTTTTACTGACTGATATACTAGTTTTTGTAACTACTTCCACAGCATCACAAAACCGGTATTGTTACCATCGACAACCGTTCTTTAACACACAAAGATATTAACTTCAGTTAATATATCATGGACCCTATGGGTTGTATTCAAATAAATGCAACAAGCACCATAACTACATGTTCGCAAGTACACAACATGGCTACCCTAAATTTATACAGAGGCAGAGCCTCGATCAAGTATACACAAGATTAAAATACGCTACAAAGATCGTGAGATTGAATCTCTTAAAGGAAACTTATTAAATTACAGTATGTTGATAAATAAAACTAAACCAAAAGAAAATAGAATCGAAGGCATAACCATTAACTATATTACAGATCACAACACATAAGTATTATGTTTGTAACCCCATGTCAAATGGATGCCACCACTTTGCAAACAAGCGAGTCATGTTTTAAGCAGTCACAGACCCTACGGGGTATAATAATATTACAAGATTTAAGAATGTATACTAGATGGTCATAATCCCATTCAATGGCTACCATCAATTTACACAAGTTTACATCCACATTATAGACGAGAATCATCACAACGAAATTATCAAATAAAACAACATTTATTTTATTAACTGATATCCTTATGGTCATAAGACCATCGAGGATGGCTGCCGTGTTTCAAAATATTTTTTGCATAGTCTTAAACTCTTAACAGAAATCGCACAGACCCTAAGGCCAGGTCTTTCATTCTTTCACAAGCTTATACAAGAGACATAAGAACAATAATTACATCTACACTAATGGCAAAGGTAGAATGGTCGTAAGGCTCTGCATCAAAAAGTTAAACCCTAAGGGTTTCCAGTCATAACATCGCATTCTTTTAGGAGAAACTTATCTTATTTGCAGTAGTGGCCATCACCCTTGTTCCCATCAGAGTAATTTTTAGGGGATAAATTTCGCCAATTGGTTATTTTTTGGGCTTTTTTCAAAAAATAATTCGCTATTTGGCCATTTTTAGTGTCTAATGTCGCCTATATTTACATAAAATATGTTTTTTTTATCATAATATTCGCCAAAATTTACACATTTCATTGTTAGTTTTATGTCTCACATTTAATATTCTCCTACCTATCTATATACATGTTTTTTTCAATCTAAAACAATCGCCTAGAATACTATACTTAAGCATAATATTAGAATCCTTAAAAAATACACTGGTTCCCATGCCCATACTCAGATTCACCTGCGGCCAACCAGACAAGAGTTTTAAACTGGATGTTTTAACCGAAGTCTAAAGGCTGATAAAAAAAATTATCGAGGTCGGGAAGGAATTTTACCTGGGCATTCGGAAATGCGTTCTTGGGAGGAGGTGACCATGTCATTTCCCTCTCCAGTGCCAAAACCTACAAATTATTCATTTGCATTCAGAAGACATCACAATGTAATATTTTTAACCAATTAATGAACTTGAAGAGGTTTTAAACCCTTACCATGGTTGTTGGCAGGGATGGTCAGTGGTCAAATCCTCCGGAGTACCCTTATCCCTTCGTAGCCTGCAACCACCAAAACTTTCAGTAATTTTGTAAAAAAAACTACTGTAAACTAATTTTTAAAAATGTAGAGTGAAGTATCAATCCTCAATCACTTGTTGAAACAGACTGGTCGCATGGTAGAAACATTGGTAGGCTCTTCGAAGCTCTGAAAATGGAAGGGTAGACGGAGGATGAAGCCTTTGAAAACTCTTACCTCGACAAAAACCAGACAATGCCATTAACACAGTAAGTATGGAGCAGAGTTCACCGCTAAGCCAAAGCCATTAACACAGTAATCCAGAGAAAGAGTCATGCAGAGTAGAGCTCGACCTCAACCAACCTTTGACTAAACAACATCACCAAATGAGGGCTACATATAGAGTATAGGGTCTTTTAAAAACCCTACGAGATTGTAAAATCTCACCATCCAGGTGTAGGGCGGAGATCAAACTCTCGTTCCATCTCAGAGCTTGGCTGCGATGTCAAATCGCAGCCAGGACAATTATTTAAGTCAACCCAGTACCATATTAAATCACAGACATAACATTATTAAGACCAAATCATTGCATACCATTCAAATCATGGGACATAGTTAAGATCTCCCAACCCTATACTACACCATGGAAACTCTAGCTTATATATTTATAACCATCTCTATAATAAAACCAAAGTTAAATCTTATGATATATGGCGTATGCAATAAACATTTCGTGGTGATAGGACTGACATGCAATGACTTCTTGGTTATGCCAAGGTCCACACTAATTTTCTAGTATAACCATAGACTATTTATACTACAAATACCTTCAAATCATTCTATCACATTGCGCTAGGTTAGACCAAGACAATCAAATATCATAGCATAATACTATGTTTAAAAAACATCAAAACTATATTTCTAGCATAGTTTCGGTTTACACTTTGAAATATTTAAATCATATTAAAACCATATCATATAACATTTACACCATGAACATCAAGGACCATAAATAAATACATTAAGTCCAAAACATGTAGTATCATGCCAACAATAATTATGTAAACCCCACCTTTTAATTATAACAAGAGGTCATCGTATGGAGTACCATATGCTTTACAAACCCTAAGCTTCTCATGCTTAGGGGCAGGCATTTACACACATAATATAAACTATGGTAAGGCTAAGGACTTGAATATATAATGAAAACGATGGGATGAGGTCAAGACCATGAATAATCTCCCATGCCTTCAGCTAGTTCAGCCTATTATAAAGATAAATAAATAAAGAACAGGTATAAACAAAGTACTTGCAAAGACATGGCTGAAGGTTTTGGAAGAAGCTATCCATCGCAATCATCAACAAAACCTATCATAACCAACATGACAAAGAGATTAAAAATAGCAGAAGTAAAACATAGAAATCTGCTAAGTAAATATAAAAGCAATGCATGTAATATTTTTTTTACGAGTTTTAGGTGTGTTACATACATCCTATTAAAATAAATCTTTTACGAATCCAAATTTTACATATCTATAATGATGGATCGGGATCATTTGGATCTGATTAAAATATCTAAGAATAATCTACTTATGAAAATTATAAATCTATATACGCAAATAATCCACGATTTTTATAATATAACTCACTATCAAACAAAGAATCGTAAAATATCCTATAGCTATATATATATATATATCATCAACTACATAAATATGCAATATAATTGATCATACCAGTTATGATATCCACAACATTTCCAACTAATCAGGTACAGATTCACAAATGTCTTATCTAATTTATTAAAACTATTAGTCAACACTTAAAATCAAGGCAACCACCATTATCAATACTACAACTTTGAGATAAATAATCCTAACTAATCGCAGCATTGAACCTTTCATTTCCCAAGTATGACCGCGAGCCCATCGAAGGATGGCAATCGTTATTCTATGCAGAGGACTATTACAAACATTCTATTTAATTTCAAAATCAAATCTACAGGCGTATACACTCAAAAACAGTAAATAAACCTTTTCAACTCTTCTATGCGACAATACGTCCATCCCAGATGGCAATCGAGTGTATGTAAACATAAGCATTCAGATCTAAAAAGGATTCTCACAAGAAACACATGCAATTACTTCATAACCACGATTTCAATTGATTAACAAAATATTAATTATTTCTTCCTAGAGATCTCAAAGACCCTATGGGTCGTAGCAAGAATCACAACTTTAAACCATATCAAAGATAATAATAAAATATGATTCATAACAATGTGGCTGTAAGACCATTTGATGGCATCCACAATCGATGTAATGCACCCGAAATTAATAATTTATTATTAATTTCTGCTGAAAATTATTTAATTATTATTTTTGTTATTTTTGACAGAAAGTCAAAAATAAAACATTTATAAAGAATTATTCTTTAGTAATAAAAGATAATGAAGGGGGAGAGAAGTGGAAATAACTATTGAAGAGTGTTTTCTGACCCACAAGAGAAAAAGACAAGTGGCTGAAGCTATTGAGTGAGAAATCAATATGCAAGAGGCATCATCCCAAAAATCAGGTCACAACTCCTAGTTGAGTGCTAAAGAGAAGGAGGCTCATAATGACCAAGTCCTAGGAAAAATGCTATATATAGTATGTCCATAAGCAAGTAGGAGGCTAGCATTAGACACGGATTGAATTTGAGAATGCAAGAGATGGCGCATTGAAGGATTTTTCTCTTGTGGTTTAGTGAACAAGCTCGGGGGTTCTGGAGCAAGTAACTTGGATGCTCTGGGAGTTGGTTGGGAAGAACGGATTTTCCACTTCTATTTTCCCAGTAGCGGTGCCAGGTTCTTATCCTATGTTTTAAATTTTACCTAGGATAAGAACCTGGATAATACATCATACCTAGGATAATACATCAATTAGTATGATGTATTATCCTATGTGGGAATTGCTAAATGTAGCACCTAGTATGCATTGATTAGTATCTGGCATGTATCTAAATAGAATGAAGAAATTGTTTACAGTTCCATATTCTTTCTATTATGTTAGCAACTATATCTAATGGTGTATATGACTCATGCATACAATTACTTTAGTTTTAATTTTAATGTATTGTTGTATTTGTTATCTTCTCCACAAATTTTCCTGGGTTGTAAGTTAAAACTGTTAGTATGTAGGATAACTAGATTTTCCTATGTTTATTAGTATAAGTCTTCATAATTAACGATTAGGAAAGATTGTGATAACAATATCCTTTTACTTATAATATATATATATAGTTAATATTTAATGGTTACAGATTTACAATTTGAACTATCATCCAGCTACACACAAATTCTAGTTTTGAAATCATCTACAATCACAAGTTATTTCTATTTTTATAGAAAAAATCTTATACAATTAATCTCATATGATTAAACCCTTATAGAACGAACATAGTTAATAATTAAACAAATACTTTACGGATCTCAGTAAAGCAGTCATAATGTTAAGAACCCGTGTCAACCCCCCTCTTTATTTTGTTGGTATATTTTGTCGAACGCATATGCTTTGTAAGTCGTCCAATTAGTATGATATATTATCCCACATTCATGAGGAGTAAGTAATAGTTGTTAAGTCGTCTAGTTAATAGGTTTCATTATCCCACATTCATGTGGAGTAATAGTTGTTTAGATTAGACTTAGTATATAAGTATGTGTTGAGGCTATTGAAAGCATCAAAGAGTTATTTTGTATTGAGCTTGCTCAAAGGAGGTTGCCCCCTTGAAGTGGCCCGCGATCAATAAAATCTCTTTTGTGCTCCAATATTTCTATTATATCTTGCATTTTAATTGTTCATTGTAGGAGGCTCTCCACATCTGGTATCAGAGCACTTTCATTGGCACAAGTGGGAAATTATTTTTTTTTCTCTTAAAAAAAAGAGGGAAAAATTGGGTGGTGACTTTTAGATCAATTTATGAAACTTGCTGTATAGAATCAGAAGAAACAAGTTGTATATTTGAATTCCTCTTTCAAAAATGCGCAGTTTCAAAAAAAAATCATCTCATTTGGAGTTCTAAAAGTGGAGATATCGCGGATTTTAAATCAACAAATTTTCAGAATTTCGGTGACTGCCGCGGAAATTGTAGAGCAAAAATATTTTGACTGGGTGCCCAGATTTCTATTCCGATTACGTGGGTAGAAGCAGATTGGTTGTTACAGTTCCAAAAACAGGCTATAATAGCGATTCTGAGCAATATAGATCGAGTTATTCTCATTTTAAAAGTTTTTGTCTCAAAACCCTAACTCTAATTACGGGTTTTTGAGCAGTGGGTGGAATTTCTGCCACATTTTTTTTGGCACTGTGATTATTGCAGTAGTTCTTCTTCTTACAACTGTATTTTTTGTTCGGATCAGGGAATAAACCCTATCCACTTAACTATGGGAAGTACTTGGGCATAGCCCTAAAACTCATTGTGAGGAGTACCACAAGAACCCCGAAGTAGCTGGCCATTGAGAGGACTTGCCAAGCGAAAATGGCAATGACCCCCACCAGATTGACTAGATTCCCATCCATGAGGAAAACCAAAGAGCTGTCATTTTTGGCCAAGCGGTTAGCAGTTTTACCTGCGCCGTGAAGTGAGGGGTACTACCCCAATACTCAAGCCTGAGACAGCCTTGGTGGCCGAGTAACTACCTTTGAACCAATAGGAAGCTGAATATACCTGGGGTCCATCTCTATTTACAGTTGATAACATGCAGAATTTCAAAATTGTCATAGATCATTTACTCCATTTCCTGTTGATAAAAGGCAGCTTCTGGCATCGCCATAGATCAGTTATTAAAAAAAGGGGGTATAAATTTCTGTTTTTTAGCCATATCTTCCTTTATTTAGCTCCGTTTTCCTTGAAATTTCACTGTGATCCCCGTCATACCATTCTGCATATTCCTTCATTGAGGCCCTTGTCCCCAATTTCACTTCCTCAAGGCCGAAATTCCACATTTTTCAGTTTTTAGAATTTGTCATAACTTCTCTGATTCTCACCCAATCGCCTTCAAATTTTTCCACGGTGTTTGTTTTCCATTTCTGCTTCCTTGTCCCTCTCTGACAAATTTTCAAATTCCTTCATCCCACCTTTGAAATTCATGTTTTCTGCTTCTTGTCCCTAAAAATTGTCCAAAACCCCGTAAAACCCCACTTACCCCCCCAAATTTTTCCTAAATAAAAAATCTCATTTTCTAAAACCCTCTCCATTTTTGTTTTCCTACCCATTACCTGATTAAAAAAACAAAACAAAACAAAACAAAACCCTGCTTATGGTAGTCACCCGTGCCAGAGCAAATAAACAAATGGAAGAAGAACTTGCCGCCATCAAGTCCAAACTTGAGTATCTGGATCAAAGATTTCTCAACCTCCATCTTCAGCATTCAACCATGCGCAACCGACAACAGCTTGAGTCTTCTAAAAACACTAAGTTCTCTTCTTCCAGCAGCTTTCGTGGGCCGAAGATTGATTTCCCTCGCTTCAATGGCGATGATCCAACTTGATGGATACACAAGGCAGAACAATACTTTAATATGCATAACACTTTTGCTGTCACCAAAGTCTCACTTGCATCATTTCATTTGGAATGTGAAGCCCTTCAATGGTTTTGTTGGTGCATCAAGGATCATGAAGAGCCCCAATGGACATATTTTTGCCAACTCCTTTTGCACCGATATGGCCCTCATGGTTTTGGTGAATTCACAGGAGCACTCACCAAACTTCGTCAGACTGGCACTGTGAGAGAGTATCAGATAGAATTTGAGAAATTAGTCAAGCACACAGAAGGATTTTTTGATGCCTTCTATATGAGTTGTTATATTAGTGGTCTTAAGGATACAATCCAACCTGAGCTAACATGTTCTGTCCCAACACAATGATGGTTGGCTAAGTTGGCGGAGGACAAGATCAGGGCTCAGCAATGCCCCAAATCCACTTTTGTTCCATTCTGAAATATGGGTTCCCAAAGCCATCCAATCCCTCCAACTCCTACACCCACTCCTATCAAGCATTTGTTTGAATCCGAGGTGCAGGCACATAGGGAAAAATGACTTTGTTATAATTGCGATGGGAAATTCACCCAGGGACATCAATGTACTGAACCAAAGCTCTATCCCTTGGATATGGTTTCTCCGCCTGTACTTGAAATTTGTGAAGCTTCTCAAGATCCAGTAGACAATTAAGTTGACATTTAGCAACCACCTGGTGATCCTCATTCCCATGACGAACACCCCAATATATCTCTCCATGCATTAGTCAGAGTCACCGCCCCACAAACCATGCAGGTCAAGGGTTTCTTCAAGAAGATTCCTCTTACAATACTCATTGATTCTGGTAGCACCCATAACTTCATTGACCCTCAGATTGCCAAACAAGCTGATAGTTTTGTCCATCCTTGCTCCATATTTAAAGGCATGGTTGCCAATGGGAGCACCTTACCTTGCAAAGGAAAGTGCCGCAATGTGTGTATCTCTATTGGAGATTATAAATTGCGCTCTCACATGTTTTCCATGCCTCTAGGAGGATGTGATGTGATTTTGGGAACTCAATGGTTATGCACACTTGGACCCATCTTATGGGATTTTGTTGAACTGTGGATGCAATTTTCAGTCAATGGGATCAAACACAAATTCAATGGCTTACAACCAGGTTCTCTCAGCATCATCAGTTCCCATCCCATGGAAAATATCCTTAAGAAGAATTCACATGGTGTTATTACTCAGCTCCATTTCATTCAGATGCAACCTTCAACAATCTCAACTATTCCCTTGGATCTTTCATTCCAATGCACCTTTCAGATGCCTTATTTTTCCAAGCTCTTCACTCTTGAGAGTGATGCTTACAACAACGGACTTGGGGTTGTCCTCTTCCAAGATGAACATCCCATTGCCTTCACTGACAAATCCAATTCTAGAAATAATTTATCCACCTCTACATATGAGAAGGAAATGATGACTATTTTGCACACAATACAGAAGTGGTGGCCATCCCTCTTAGAGAATCCTTTTAGCATCAAGACTGATCACCAAAGTTTGAAATATTTCCTAGAACAATGGGTCTCATCCCCAACACAACAAAAATGGGTTATCAAACTCAGGGATTATGACTATAAGAAGGCTTAGGACAATCTTGCGGTGGATGCTCTTTTCCACACATTTGATGCCCATGTTTCTCTTTCAGTTATTTCTATGCCTATTCCAACTTGGTTACACTCTATTCAGCAAGGCTATGTCAATGAATCCTCATTATCTGAAATCATCCAACAGTTGGCCAGTAACCCTTCTGTGGTACCATGTCTCTCTTGGGATGGATTTTCTCTGAGATACAAGGGTCTTCTAGTGCTTCCCCAGAGCACAGACCTTAAACATGTGGTATTTTATGAACTCCATGCTTCTCCATCGGCAGCGCACTCTGGGTTCATCAAAACATATGAGTTGGCATGACTTAACTTCTTTTGGAAGGGGTGCAACATGAAATTAAACATATGGTTGCCGAATGTGTTCCTCTTTAGCACCATAAGGGTGAAACTACACTCCATCCATATACCACCTCTTCAATCGCACAAATTTTCATGGACCAGATATTCCTTCTTCATGGAATCCCTTATTCCATTGTCTCAGACTGCAACACAACTTTCACAAGTCATTTTTGCCTCACTGACACCAAACTGCATATGGGTTCAGTTTATCACCCACCAATAGATGGTCCGACTACAGTCGTCAAAAAATATTGGGAAACTTATCTTTGTTGTTTCACCTCTGAAGAACAACATCAGTGGGAAAAGTGGCTCCCTCTCACCGAATGGTGGTACAATCATTCCTACCATACTGCATCTAAACTAACTCCATATGAAGTAGTTTATGGTCACGCACCTCCAGTACTCCTTCCATCTACCCCCAGCAATTCACCAGTTTAGGCAATTGACATGGTTCTTCGAAACCGACATCAAATTCTTCACCTCCTGCAGGACAATATTCACATGGCAAGAGCCTGCATGAAACCACAGGCTGATCAACACCGTTCTGAGCGCACTTTTCAAGTTGGTGATATGGTTTTTCTTTGTCTGTAGCGTTACAAGCAATCCTCCTTGAAAGACAAAGAGAATCAAGCACTCGCTTCAAAGATCTCTAGCCCATATCTAGTTCTTCAAAAGATTGGGTATGTTGCTTATAAATTGGCCCTTCCTTGTTCTCGCATTCAGCAAGTGATCGACACCAACATCAGCGCAAAAATTGTTTTATTAGAATGGAATAATGAATAATCCATCATTTCGAAGCTGGAGGCCATCCTTAATAAGCGCACTTGTCAGCTTCTCTCTCGGTCCATCACAAAGGTCTTCAATTTAGTGGCCCAACATGCAACCAGCGGATGCTACATGGGAACCGCTCCTTCATATTCAGTAGTAGTTTCCACATCTAAAGCTTTGAGGACAAAGCTTTTGCTAAGAGGGAGGGGATGTTAAGAACCTATGTTAACCCCCCTCTTTATTTTGTTGGTATATTTTGTCAGACGCATATGCTTTGTAAGTCGTTCAATTAGTATGATGTATTATCCCACATTCATGGGGAGTGAGTAATAGTTGTTAAGTCGTCCAGTTAATAGGTTGCATTATCCCACATTCATGTGGAGTAATAGTTGTTTAGATTAGACTTAGTATATAAGTATGTGTTGAGGCTATTGAAAGCATCGAAGAGTTATTTTGTATTGAGCTTGCTCAAAGGAGGTTTCCCCCTCGAAGTGGCCCGCGATCAATAAAATCTCTTTTGTGCTCCAATTTCTATTATATCTTGCATTTTGATTGTTCATTGTAGGAGGTTCTCCACACATAACTGGATCGAAGATCCAAAGTAAATAGTTATAACCTGATCGCATAAATCTACAAAATAAGCAAATTATAGATGCAAGGGTGTTCTTCCTAAAACCGATAGTAATCCCATCTATGATAGTCGTCCAACTTTAAAGTTACAACCAACAATATTTTGTTTAAATCCAAATCAAATCTACAACACATCAAATAATCTATTAAAACAACATTGTTCCACATAAGTCACAAGACTCCATGAGACGTTCAAACATTAAATAAAATTATCTAAGTATGGTCGTAAGCCCGTGGTCATGGCTTCCATTACTAAACTAAAGATTTACATTACATACACATACGAAAGCTAAACCAATGTTGCTTGAACCAAAATGAAACCCTCATATAGGTAGTATTAATCATAACTAACTACTGCTCAGAAATTGTAAAGACCCAAATTGGGTGTATCGAGTTAAAGAGTTATGGCTGTAAGTCCCTTTTTGTAGTGGCTGCCATTATAAAAAAACAAACACAATGCACAGTAGAGATAACAGAGTTGTATTTAAACCCTCTTACAATCTCATCGAAATAATCATAATATCATTATTTACAGAGTTAAGGTTTTAAACTTAAAACATTATTAACAAAACATAGCACACTCGTAAGACCATAAATGGAAGCTCACGAACCATATAACAAACACATATACATTTCACGGTAAATACCCTAAGGGTCGTTTACTTATAACATACAGTTAAATAACTTACAACGTGAATACAGGGTGGCTGTAAGTCCATCTATGACGGCTTCCACTTGTTATTTAAAAAAAGACATATATAAAGTCATTGAAACAGAACCAACAGTGTCGAGGTGTAATGTACCCAAAAAATTGAAAATAATTTTTTTTATTATAGGCTAGTAAAAACTACTCGAAGGGGATCATTATTACTCATGTGGAATTACATGCACTACTTAACTTTTGATCTCTTCAGAAATTGCTCATACTATCTTGTTAAACTCTTATCCATTCAGTGATTATTAGGTCGTTTACTTCTTATGGCTTAATTCTGTTATTTAAACTATTTGTACATCTTAGTTATTACTATTGGTGAGTTAATGGATTGTATAGTTCATTGTTTTACTTCTGCACATGTGTACTTTGTTTATTAAGTATAAACGAACTTAAATTTGGCATGCCTATGTAAAACCTTGTTCTCGGCCTTCAATGGCGAATGTGTATAGACATTTGGGATCTCTGTGTAAATAGATGTAAGCATTGTTTTTATAAATTGTAATGGTTTATGGTGTATGCGATTCCTCTTATGTTTTTATCTAGCTTTGTATTAAATAAGCTGGGGTTTTTAATGGACAGAGGCATATGCCTTACCGAATGCTCTGTGCATAAATGCCATTGATTAGTTGGTTAAAAAAATGTCTTGAAAGCGTGGGTAAAGTCCATGTCGTCAATGACATGAGCCTTCCCACAGTGTTGCGATAGATTGTATTTAAATTGTTTACGACAACTGGTTCTTATGTGAACATTGGACTGTGTTTTAAATCGTTGTTTGGCCGAGGTTGTGACTTATGTGAGCATTGTGTATTAAAATGTTATTTGGCCGAGGCCGTGACTTATGTGAACACTTGTGTGTTAGTGGGTTTCGTGGAGGCCAGGGTATGCAGACCCTCGATGGCACTTGTTGTTTTTAAAGAAATTGGACTCTGTATTATAAATTAAAGGGTTTAATTATAACCCACATCCCACATACGATTGTACATCGTGGCCTATGTGAGTGCGATTATAGAATTGGGTTTGTCGTTGGTATATATAATCCGTATGGGTTGTTTTATTACGACTTTCCCTTGGATCTTCACATCCATGGGAATCGATGTCACAACCTTTGTTGGCAACAATGTTTTTAACGTAATGTATTTTGATGAATAAAACAAGCTGGGATTGCATACCTGCGGGATTCGATTCCTACTTCTGTTGCAATAAATGGATTTATGTTATGATGTTGAATTATGTAACTTGGTTTATGGTTATGTATAGATGGATATTATATAGGATTTTTAAAGATATAATACATGTGATTTATGGTATTTAAATATAGATGTTAAGATTGTAAGTTTTGGGGCAGAATCTTGATAAGGACCACATGGATGGTCACGATATCGCTGTGATTAAATTTAATGTTTGATTCAGTTATGTAAAGTACTTTGGCTTTAAATGATTATATGAAGCAGACCTTGGAAGGTCTTTAATAATTCGTTTTAGCTTGGTTATTATATGAACTCTGTTCTTAGTAGATCTAGTTTAAAATATAAACGTGTATAGTCTAGCATAAATAATATTTTAATTAATTATTACTGAACTAGTTTATTTAAAAATTCTAGGGCAAGCCTCTGCTGACAAATGAAATATGTTAGCAGAGTATTAAATACAGAGAACACAGTATAAACATAATACTAAGATCAACACCTATTTAATACAGTAATATTTATGAAGGATACCACCCTGAATATAAACATCATACAATAAAACTTCTCCAGCATAAAATTAGTAAATCATAGTTACAACCCTAGCAGTTTGTTAATCATAAAAGTTAACCCTTAGGATTAGAAATTACATTGCATCCATTACTTAATATAAACTGTAATGAATCTTTAGGAAATAAAATAGAATAGGCTTTCCAGAGTTTCATACCTAAATTTGAAGCTTTGTGAATGGCTAAACCTACACACTTAAATAACCAACATTAACAATTCAATGTAGATCTGACCTCTATTTGATGACCAAATCACTTGGGAACTACCACATTCCACCCAACCATGACCCAGAACCGTTCCTGGTTTAAAACTGGATCCCCCCTAGCTGGACTCCAACACGCAAGTAGCTTAGAGCTCCTAAGGTAGGGTTTCCTATCTGGTAAACAGTTCTGAATAATCCTCCAATTTCAGTATCATTTCTCCAAGAAAACACTTGAGAGCCAAAAACAGGCAAAATAATAATTCTCCAAGGGAAAAATTAGAACCCCAATCCTTTTCTTGGCTTGAGTCTTTATAGGCAGACTTTTTAGTCAAAGGGGCAGTTAAATCAAGAAATCATTGATTTCCTGATTTAACCCTTTTAAATTTACTTGGGTAATTTTCAATTCTTAACCTAGGAACTTTTAACTAGTTCCTAGTTAGTCTTTCATAGTTATTTCGCTATTTATTAGTCCTTTAATAATAAATAATAATTGGTGGAGCTTTTATTCTTTCTTTACTCAATTATATAATTAATCATAATTAATTCTTTATACATACTATGTATAAAATACATAGTATTAAAATACTTGTTAACAATTTGTCTTCGAGCATCATGTGTCATGATCCCTAGACTTAATGACAATTGTTCATGGAGGCCGAGTACATAGAAGGCTTAGGTATACTAGTCTAGGCAACTCTAAACATCCTTGCATGTTGGATTTCCCTCATATAACATGGCAGCTCTTCAGTACTTTGATGAGAATACAGAAATTTGAAATTTCATTTAATCACTTATAAATAAGTATGATGATGATCAATATTTTTCTCGAGCCGTTTTCACTCAGAAGTTATTAAATTCTTTTCAGGAACCCCTAACGCTTACCAGAGCCCATACTCAACTCCTATAGCATGGAGTTACAAACATAGTGCAATTCTAGAGCTTTCGCTCAACACTAAATGCTAGGATGTACTTGCACGATACACCTAGGGATACAATGGCCAAAGATTCGATGCTCCAGAGCTTATGCTCAACATCAACATGGAATGCTCCAGAGCTTATGCCCAACATTTCCAATTATATTTTTATGTGTTCCAGAGCTTTATGCTCAACAAAAATGTAAGTACTCATGTGCTCCAGAGCCTCTCACTCAACACAAAGCATCTCATCAATCATGTGCTTCAGGGTCCACACCCAACACAAACATTTCATCAATCATGTGCTTCAGGGTCCACGCCCAACACAAAACATATATATACATATATATCATCAATAATTGGCTTATGCCCAATATACAAAACAAATAATCATGTTCATATGCAGTGGGGTCTTCGACCCAAAAATAAAACATCAATATAATCATCATGATCACTAGGCTCATGCCTATAAATGGTAGGTTCAAAATTTGGGACGTTACATCCCTCCCCGCTTAGTACAACACCATCCCTGGTGTTCTAGGGACTCTGAATGATACCATGAAACAAGGTGGGGTAAGCCTTTATCATGGTGGCCTCATTCTCCTAGGTATCCTCATCTACCCCAAAGTGCTTCCACTACACTTTCAATTGGACTACAGTGTGCTTCCGAAGCTGCACTTCTCTCTTGTCCAATATATGCAAAGGCTCAGGGTAAAATTCCCCTGTAGGTTCCACCTATAATAAGTACCAAACAATGACATGCTTAGTGTCATAAACATATTTCTTTAATAAAGATGCATGGAAAACATTATGAACTCTTATGTGCCCAGGCAATGCTAATTCATAAGCCACTGGTCCTTTCTTGGCCAGAATTTGAAAAGGTCCACAAAACCTAGGTGCTAACTTACCACACCTACCCAAGATCAACGAGCTCCGTTTTGCTTTTACTTTCAAGTAGACATGCTCACCTACTTGGTAGTCTTTATATTTTCTTTTCTTTTTTACTTTCAAGTAGACATGCTCACCTACTTGGTAGTCTTTATCTTTTCTTTTCTTATCCGTGGAACTTTTCTGACGGTCTTGTGCTTCTTTAAGGTTGCCTTGGACCTTGGTAACTAACTGCTCCAAGTCCAATAACAGGTCAGGCCCTAACATAAGTCGATCCACCGGACTGTCCCAAGTAAATGGGGTCCTACACTTTCATCCATAGAGTACCTTGAAAGGACTCATCTTGGCGAAAACCTGATACCCGATGTTGTATGCAAACTCTACAAGGTGCAAATAATCCTCCCACTTGGTGGGGTTGTTCATGACATACATTCAAAGCATGTCTTCCACAATTTGGTTTACTCTTTTAATATGTCCATCCATCTGTGGGTGATAAGCAGTGCTAAAGTTCAACTGCGTCTCTAATCCAGAGAATAAAGATCCCCAAAAGTTTCCTGTAAACTTAACATTTCGATCCGAGATAATTGCTTTGGGTATCCCATGCAATCTGAATATCTCTTTTAGGAATATATCGGCAATGTTCACGGTCTTGTAGGTTGATTTCATGGGAATGAAGTGTCTTACCTTTGGCAGGTTGTCAATGACTACAAAGATGGAATCATTTTGCTTCTTGCTTTTCGGTAAGCTAGTAATAAAATCCATACTGATAACCTCCCACTTCCATTCCAGAATGGATAATGGCTGTAGAAATCCTGAAGGATGTTGGTGCTCAGCTTTAACTAGATGGAATTCCTGACATTTCGCAATAAACATTGCAATGCCAGCCTTTAACTTGGGCCAAAAAAAGTGTCTCTTGACGACAGATATCATCTTTTGATATCTAGGGTGCCTCGAGTAGGGTGCCCTATGAAATTCTGTGAGGATGCTGGACCAAATGTACCCTCCATCTGGAACATACAATCTATCCTTGGACCATAGTATTCCAAATTCATCCACCTTGTATTCCTTCTGTTGTTGAAACAACCGGTCCTCCTGGACCTTCTTGAGGATTTCCACATAGAACAGGTTAACCTTGTTGGTTGTTCTAATCTTCTCATGCAAATCTGCATCAGTTTGACTTAGGGTCACCTCATATATCATATGAGTTCGTCGACTCAAAGCATCGACAACTTTGTTCTCTTTGCCCTTAATGTGCTTTAGTTCAAAGTGATACTCACTCAGGAAAGCCAACCATCTGGCTTGCCTTGCATTCAGGTTGGGTTGATCAAACAAATATTTTAGACTCATATTGTCAGTCTTAGAAGGAACTTCCTTCCCATGAGGTAGTGCCTCCACATCTTCAGAGCGTGGATAATGGCTACTAGCTCAAGATTGTGCGTGGGATAATTCTGCTCATGCAATTTTAATTTCCGTGATTCATAATAGATCACATGGTCGTTTTGCAAGAGGACTCCTCCAAGTCCTTCCTTGTTTGAATATGTGCATACAACGAAATCCCCATCGAGATCTGCAATCCGCAACATTGGTGCGGTCATCAAAAGTTGCTTAAGCTTTTTAAAAATTTCTTCACACTTGTCAGTCCATAAGAACTTGTTTGCCTTCTTCTACAAATCCGTCATGGGGCAAGTGATTCTTGAGAAGTTCTAAATGAACTTTCGATAATATCCGGTTAATCCCAAGAATAACCTAATGTCAGTGACACTAGTCAAGGTAGGCCAATCCTTTATGGCTCAAATATTTTCTGGGTCCATAGCTATTCCTGCCTCGGATATGATGTGACCAAGGCACTGTATTTGGGGTTTGTAAAAATCACATTTACTAAACTTAGCGTAGAGCTGGTGTTCTCTTAACACCCGAAGTACTATGCGAAGGTGTTCTTCATGTTCCTCTTTATTCTTGGAATAAACCATAATGTTGTCAATAAAGACTAGTACGAACTTATCCAGATATTTACTGAATATGTTGTTCATCATACACATAAAGTTTGTGGGTGCATTGGTCAACTTGAACAACATCACTACAAACTCGTAGTGCCCGTACCTCGTACGAAAAGCGGTCTTGGGAATATCTTCGTCTCAGATCCGTACATGATGGTACCCGGATCATAGGTCAATCTTCGAAAATATTTTGGCTCCTCCCACTTGGTTGAAAGAATCATCGATCCTAGGGTGCAGGTAACGGTTCTTTATAGTCATTTTGTTCAACTCACGGTAATCAATGCACATCTGCATCGTACCGTCCTTCTTATTTACAAAAAAAATCGGTGCTCCCCAAGGGAACACACTGGGTCAGATATACCCTTTCTCTATTAACTCCTCCAACTGCAGTTTGAGTTCCACCAATTCTGGTGCACTCATGTAGTAAGGGGCTTTGGAAGCTGGAACTGATCCTGGGGTCAGTTCAATGGAAACGTCTAGGTCTCGTTTCGGAGGTAATCCAAGGATTTCCTCAGGAAACATGTCCTTGAATTCTTCAAGAATGGGGAATCATTATCATGCATTGTTCTTTATCCGACTCTATGTCTCAGATGTTCACCGCAAAGAACTTACAGCCCCTTCCTAACACACTTCTTCACTTGTAAGGCAGAGATTTGTCTTACAGAAACTTTCTTTGGGATGCCTTACAGAAACTTTCTTCACTTGGTTCCCTTGGCTATCCATACACAAGATAGACTTGTGTAGACAATCGAGCATGACATGGTGTTGTTCCAACCAATCCATGCCGATAATAATATCATACGATCATAAAGGTAGGATGTTTAGGTTTACCTTAGTAAGGAAACCATTCTGGTTTACTTCACATTCTTTAACAATTTTTGAAACCTTCCATTTCGTTTCGGTGGCTAACTGTACCAGCCAAGGTTTATCATGCTTTACTTTTCCTAATTTGCATAAATCAACAATATTAGGTGCAACATAGCTTCGGCAAGCACCAGGATCAATAAGTATTGAAACATAGGTGTTCAAGATCTTACCTTCGATCTCGACCATTGTAGCTTGATGATCCTCCTGTCGGCCATCTAATGTTGCATAGATTCACGGGGTTCCCGCTATATCCTTAACGGTAGGTTCTTCTTGCAGGTTATGCAAGAATCCATTGTTCTTTCTCTTACAATCTCAGGCATAGTGCGGCCCGTTGCACTTCTAGCACTTGATCGCTAAAGGGGTAGCATTGGCTCCACTTGCCACTTGCTGATTCCCATTAGGAGTTGGTACATAAGGCTTTGTACCAGTCTTGTTGAAGTTCTTGTATGCTTGAAAGTTGTTATTTTGCTTTCTATAAGGCAACAGTTTTGACCCAGGCTTGCGGTTATTAGAAATTTTTCTAGACTTTTCTCAGTTTTGGTTCTAGTTTTCTTGACGTAACTGCCCATGCTCATAGCAGACACGGGCCTTGTGTAGTACTGTATCCAGTGTCTTTGGCATGTTGAATTCTATCCTGTCCCAAAAACTGGGAGGAATACATCCTAGGAACTGCTGGATCTTCACCTTCTCTTCTTTGATATATGGTACATAGAAGATCTAAAAATCTGTTTATAAATGCGTCCATAGTCATGGACCCCATGCGCAGTTCATGGAACTCTTTTACCTTGCAGTCAAAGAACCTTTCTGACATGTATTTTTCTTGGAAAATATTTTGGAAGTTTTCCCAACTTATTTCTCGTAGCTCATCTTTCTTGGTGTGCTTTAAATCTCGCCACCATCTTGTTGCCTTACCATTCAGGTTGTAGATGGCAAGCCTAGCCTCATCACACTTGAATAGTTATGAACCTGGAAATACTTACTCGTTCCCAGCAACCATTCTTCAGCCTTTTATCCCGTATTTACTTCACCTTCATAGGTCGGGGATCTTATTTTTCAAAACTCCCCCTGAAGACTGTCATCACTTCTTTGCTTCTTTCTCTGTTGAGAAAGTGAGTCATCACTAGAAGGACTATGATGATCTCCTTTAGTTGCTTCAAGTGTACCTTCTTTTTCAGCTTCTCTTGGGCTGTTGGCCCTCTCATGGTACGGTTCTCTTTTAGATTTTTTGGTGGACTAGGTAGGTTTACCTTGCGGGCTCCCTCCCATCATGTTATGCAATAATGCTTCATTTATAGCTTACTGTTCCTTTCTTTCATTTAGACTGTCCTCTCTGAAACTCTTCAGTTCAACTTGAAGATTGTGCAAAGTTTTCAACACATCGGAGTTTAGCTTGACCACCAAGTTCACTTACGAAGTGGGGGTGGTCATTTCTTCCTGCCAGTTTTTTTCTTCCTCGGTGTTCATAAATTGAACAGTGCTGTTAAAATTTTCTTGTAACACAAAAAAATTTAATAGCATCAAAAATTTCTGTTAGTAACAAAATTTACTTATCATACTTTATTTTCTCTGTGTGAATGCCTGGTGCGCCCATAAGTCTCCCAGTATTGAAACTGGGCTCTGATACCACTTGTAATGTCCCAAAAAAATTGAATTTTTTATTATTATTATAGGCTAGTAAAAACTACCCGAAGGGGATCATTATTACTCATGCGGAATTACATGCGCTACTTAACTTTCAATATCTTCAGAAACTGCTCATACTATCTTGTTAATCTCTTATCCATTCAATGATTATTAGTTTGTTTACTTCTTATGTCTTAATTCTGTTATTTAAACTATTTGTACATCTTAGTTATTACTATCGGTGAGTTAATGAATTGTATAGTTCATTGTTTTACTTCTGCACATGTGTACTCTATTTATTAAGTATAAACTAACTTAACTTTGTTGATGGGAATAAAGTGGTGGAGTGGCAGGACTAGTTCTCCCATGACGATCTGAGAGGTAAGGTATTCCCTGGTTACATAGGCTTACTTAGTTCAATCGAACTAAGGCACCTCTCTCTTCTACTTACGCAGTTTATTACTTGCGATGGGATCGGATGTAAAGTGTGTTGACATCCTTGGTCGTCGATAACCTGCTGCTAATTATTATGTTTCCTATCGACTTGGTTTTAAAACTTGGTAAGTGTTGTTATCGTCAAATTTTCTATTACAGCTAAATTTCCTGTACATTGATTATTCTTCATTATGGTCATTTCAGATGTCATTAATATCTTTTTCGTGCTATGTATATTTTTACTATATATTCTATTTTAACATTTCTTATGTTGTCTTATTGGCAGGTTATTAATGGTTTGAGAGCAGAGCTTTGGATTTGATAGTCCGAGAGATTTACATGTCATACTTTGTATGCCATGGTGCTTAAGCCTAAACACCTTAATACTATGGTATTAAACACTAAGCTCTAAACCTATGGACTAAACCTTATCTACAATCCTAAGCAAGGGTATTAGACTTTGGACTAGTGTAACCTATGACTAAGTATTATGGTAATACTATCATAGTGCAAGCTTGGAAATATATTAATGTTTATGTTCAAATTTTGGGGTGATATGTTATATGGTATAAACCATACATTCCAGGGTTTAAGCGTTGGTATGGAGGGTGGCATGAAACGATACTTTGTAACAAGTCATGACTATGGGAGTGGGTTTATTGAAATGTTAATGGACTCCAGCCTGGTGCATTTAATGTTCTTCATAAATCGTGACATCCTTCCCTTAGGCTTGGCTCATGATAGCTGTGCAATGCACCATCAATTGGGGTTTCGTTGTTTTGGCTCTGCGTAGAGGTATGGCCATGGAGGCGACCTCCGGCTTGTGAGGTAAGCCCGCATGAATTTATAAGTCTGTACAATAGTTTGGTCTACAGTTTGTTAAGATGGCATAGTCCTCATCCCCATTTGGTTGTTGCTTACAGGTGCCGAAAGGAACAGAGGAGCAGTGTGGCTATGACACCATTGGCTCCAAGCGTTGCATTCATGGCCATGGTAAGCCTGCTAATCAAGCTTATGCTTGTTAGCCTTCAATCCTTTGGTAGAGCTATGTTTTTCCTCATTGTTTGGTTGGGGTTTGATGCTGTAGCGAAATCGATTTCGCCTTCAGGCTTTGAATACATACTTGGTTATTTTTAATCTTGAGGTGTTATGCCGTGACTTGATGCTTAGGCCATTCAACTCTATGTAATGTTTATTTCGGTTATGTAAAACATTAATGTTTTGGTTTTGGCCTTTATAGCCATGGGCTGCACCATTGCAAGCAATGGTGCCATAGCCCATTGGCACACTTGTGTAAAACCTTGTTCTCGGCCATCAATGGCGACTGTGTACAGACATTTGGGATCTCTGTGTAAATAGATGTAAGCGTTGTTTTTATAAATTGTAATGGTTTATGGTGTATATGATTCCTCCTACATTTTTATCCAGCTCTATATTTAAATAAGTTGGGGTTTTCAATGGATAGAGGCATACACCTTACTGGATGCTCTAAACGTAAATGCCATTGATTAGTTGGTTAAAGAAATGTCTTGACAGCGTGGGTAAAGGCCATGTCATTAATGGCATGAGCCTTCCCACAGTGCTCCGATAGCTTGTATTTAAATTGTTTACGATAGCTGGTTCTTATGTGAACATTGGATTGTGTTTTAAATCGTTGTTTGGCCAAGGTCGTGACTTATGTGAGCACTATGTATTAAAATGTTATTTGGCCGAGGCCGTGACTTATGTGAGCACTTGTGTGTTAGTGGGTTTCGTGGAGGCTAGGGTATGCAGACCCTCGATGGCACTCGTTGTTTTTAAAGAACTTGGACTCTGTATTATAAATTAAAGGGTTTAATTATAACCCACATCCCGCATACGATTGTACAGCGTGGCCTATGTGAGTGCGATTATAGAATTGGGTTTGTCGTTGGTATATATAATACGTATGGGTTGTTTTATTATGGCTTTGCCTCGGGTTTTCACATCCATGGGAATCGATGTCGTGACCTCTGTTGGCAACAATGTCTTTAATGTAATGTATTTTGATGAATAAAACAAGCTGGGCTTGCATGCCCACAGGATTCGATTCCTGTTTCTGTTGCAATAAATGGATTTATGTTATGATGTTGAATTATGTAACTTGGTTTATGGTTATGTATAGATGGATATTATATGGGATTTTTAAAGATATAATACATGTGATTTATGGTATTTTAATATAGATGTTAAGGCTGTAAGTTTTAGGGCAGAGTCTTGAAAAGGAGCACATGGATGGTCACGATATCCCTCTGATTAAATTTAATGTTTGATTTAGTTATGTAAAGTACTTTGGTTTTAAATGATTTTATGAAGCAGACCTTGGAAGTTCTTTAATAATTCGTTTTAGCTTGGTTATTATATGAACTCTGTTCTTAGTAGATCTAGTTTAAAATATAAACGTGTATAGTCTAGCACAAATAATATTTTACTTAATTATTACTGAACTAGTTTATTTAAAAATTCTAGGGCAAGCCTATGTTGACAAATGAAATATGTCAGCAGAGTATTAAATACAGAGAACACAGTATAAACATAATACTAATATCAGCACCTAGTTAATACAATAATATTTATGAAGGATACCACCCTGAACATAAACATCATACAATAAAACTTCTCCAGCATAAGATTAATAAATTGTAATTACAACCCTAGCAGTTTGTTAATCATAAAATTTAACCCTTAGGATTAGAAATTACATTGCAACCATTACTTAATATAAACTGTAATGAATCTTTAGGATATAAAATAGAATAGGTTTTCCAGTGTTTCATACTTGAATTTGAATCTTTGTCAATGGATGCACCTACACACTTAAATAACTAGCATTAACAATTCAATGTAGATATGACCTCTGATTGATGACCAAATCACTTGGGAACTACCACATTCCACCCAACCATGACCTGGAACCGTTCCTGGTTTAAATCCGGATCCCCCGAGCTGGACTCCAACATGCAAGCAGCTTAGATCTCCTAAGGTAGGGTTTCCTATCTGGTAATCAGTTATGAATAATCCTCCTTCTGTTTCAGGAGCAGTTCTCCAAGAAAACACTTGAGAGCCAAAAACATGTTGAATAATAATTCTCCAAGGGAAAAATCAGAACCCCAAGCCTTTGCTTGGCTTGAGTCTTTAGAGGCAGAATTTTCAGTCAAAGGGGCAGTTAAATCAAGAAATCCTTGATTTCTGATTGAACCCTTTTTAATTTACTGGGGTAATTTTCAATTCTTAACCTAGGAACTTTTAACTAGTTCCTAGTTAGTCTTTCATAGTTATTTCACTATTTATTAGTCCTTTAATAATAAATAATAATTGGTGGAGCTTCTCTTCTTTCTTTATTCAATTATATAATTAATCATAATTAATTTTGTATACATAGTATTAAAATACTTGTTAACAATTTGTCTTCGGGCATCATGTGTCATGATCCCTAGACTTAACGACACTTCTTCATGGAGGTCAAGTAGATAGATGGATTAGGTCTACTAGGCTAGGAAACTCTAAACATCCTTGCATGTTGGATTTCCCTCGTATAACGTGGTAGCTCTTCAGTACTTTGATGAGAATAAAAAAATTTGAAATTTCATTTAATCACTTATAAATAAGTATGATGATGATCAATATTTTTCTCGAGCCGTTTTCGCTCGAAAGTTATTAAATTCTTTTCAGTAACCCCTAGCACTTACTAGATCCTATACTCAATGCCTATAGCAGGGAGTTACAAAGATAGTGCGATTCCAAAGCTTTCGCTCAACACTAAATGCTAGGATGTACTTGTACGATACACCTAGGGATACAATGGCCAAAGATGCGATGCTCTAGAGCTTATGCTCAACATCAACATGGAATTCTCTAGAGATTATGCCCAACATTTCCAATTATATTTTCATGTGTTACAAAGCTTTATGCTCAACACAAATGTAAGTACTCATGTGTTCCAGAGCCTCTCACTCAACACAAAGCATCTCATCGATCATTTGCTTCAGGGTCCATGCCCAACACAAACATTTCATCAATCATGTGCTTCAAGGTCCATGCCCTACACAAAACATATATATACATATATATATCATCAATAATTGGCTTACGCACAATCTACAAAACAAATCATCATGTTCATATGCAGTGGGGTCTTCGACCCAAAAATAAAACATCAATATAATCATCATGATCAATAGGCTCATGCCTATAAATGGTAGGTTCAAAATTCAGGACATTACAGGAGGTAAGACCATCCACAATGTCACCCACAGTATATTTGCGATTTGCATGGATTTATAAAACAAATACACCTAAATCCTCACAAAGAAACAAGGTTGTAAATCCTTTGTAAAACAGAGGGTAAACCCTCTAGGGTTTCAACAAAATAAACTTATCTTATGTAGATCTGGTGTCCTCTCCTCCCATCTCCTCCATGCTTAGGTTAAAGTACCTGCAACATCACATACAACATAAATAATTTAAGCCATTGTTTGATCTAAACCACAATTCGAAAAAAGAACCACATATATTTGGGATTATTTATGTTACGTGAGGCATTTAAAAAGACAGGTCTGGGAGGAGGTGACCCTGTCGCCTCCCTCTCTAGCTCCCTCCACCTGCAAGGATTTCAAGTTATAGTAAGAAACTTATAAATAGCAAAAAGAAAAAACTGAAACAAATGTTGTAAACCTTACAATATTACCTTGGCGAGTTGAAGAGAGGGCCAGAGGTCGATTCCTCCGAAGTTACCCTTATCCCTCCTCTTTCTGCAAATTGCTAATGTATTGTCAGTCATTGCCTTAAACAAATGAATTCATCAAATGATGTTTACAGAGTTCTAGATATTTTACCAGTTAAGCATGGTAGTGTACATGGTTGAATCGTTGGCATAGTCATGGAGGTGCAAATAGCATGTTTTAGACTACCGTAGAAGCCGTGGAAGCCAGGAAACCCTTGGAAAATGAAAAGGAAAATCTATGATTAACACAATGGTAACAAATCTACACCAAGAACCCTAATTTCATAGCCATTTGACATAACAGAGATTTGGCTCTTGTATTTTACAGACCAACGACCAATTTACACTAATGACAAGTTCAAACGCTCAAATGTGACATAATAAAATCCCTTACAAACCCTTGCAATCTCACCATACAAGTGTAAGGTCAAGATTAATTCCGAAGCCAACTCAAGGGACCTAGTTGTGTTGTCAAATTGCAACTAGGACAAACATTTAAGTGAACCAAGGTACCACATTTAACTCACGATCAGGGAAATCATGGCCCATAATCATTACATGCATGTATCAACATCAATTCAGACCATGTGTCAAACTCCAATGAACAAACCATATAAGATATTGCAACAACCATAGCGTAGACCATGTTAGTCGTTTACTCATTATAATATGCCAAAAACACATTGTATTATATTTTATAGCCTTTACATTATATCAATGAAGGTTTTACACTATGTCATTTACCACATGCCTTACAAACCTTACACCATCACGCTTATGATGGAGTGATCAGAAACATACCATGAGCTTAGGCTATGGTAAGGCCTATGGCCTTGTTGATGCTTGAAAGATTCCCAAGTACCGACAGTAGGGATTCTCACCAGCAAGTGATCCCAACTAGATCGTTCACCGTTTGGTGTGGGAAAATCATCTGGTCAGTAGTCCGGCTACTATGGAATTAAAGTGTTTAAGTCTGTTTTACCGGTTGCGGCATGATCCACTGTTTATGCATTTTATGTTTTTAAGGATGAAATGTAAGTGCCTAAACTAAATGCAGGTGATTGACAAATGAGAACCTCACAAGTGAGATATGCAGGTTCGTACCTCTCGCCTCACATAATTCTCACTCCTCACTGCACTTTTAAATTAACCTAATCTAAACTAATCTATCCTATCCCCAAGGGGAGAAAAATTTAAATGGAAAAGAGTAATGTACTGTAATATTGCATATTGAATCCTACAAGTAGCTGTTCAAATTCCAAATACATTGTTACAGCAGAAAATAAACAAAGATAGCTTTGCAATGTTAAAAAATTCATTACTCCATATATGCACAGGATTTCAAATAGAAAGCAAAATCATTCATCATTGCAGAAATAATTCATTAGGTCAGAACGATCTCACACTTGCATAGAAGCTAAATAAGAAGTAATTCAACATTGGCACTCCATACAATCCACGTAAAATCATGTGCAATCTTTCTTGAGCAAAATGTGTTGCTCTTTATTTATAGAAAAAGTAGTTCTTCATACACACAACTCAGCATGCTTGCGCTAGTGAAATTCACTTATATTCTATCTTCTACTCCTATTTATAATACTATTACAAAGGGCTCTTTGCTACCCTGACCTTTTGACTTCCCTGACTTTTTGACTTCAAAATTTTTTCCTCTAGTGCCTTGCACTAGGAAAATTGAAATAAATAAAACAAATTACATAAAGCGCCAAAATATGGAAAAGACAAAATCTCAAGTGGGCCCAGCTGGTCTTTCAATGAATTCACCCCATGCATTAGCTTTCTTCATGATAGTTTTGTAGTCTACTGGCTCCAATAGTCTTACAGTTATCTCATGCACACCCAACTGTGATTCTACTTCGGTTACCTTTGGTGGGGTCAAGCTCAACAAGTCTTCCAGGAGATAGTTGATGACAAAGGCTTGTGCAATCCAGATTTTTACAACTTCCTCACTAATGTCTTCAATTTTCTAGATGCTCTTCTCATCTTTGTGCAATCCGTCCCAGAGATTCTTCATATGTTGATCCTTGTCTAGAAACTCTTTGATCTTGGTTGCTGAAAAAGTATGGAATTTATTATGCGCTATGTGCATTTTCTTGTAGAACTATGTGCATATTTCCAAAGTATTTTCAATTGTAGTGGTCAGCCTCAAACCAGATTTGTTGTCGATGTATAGGAGCGCTAACTCTATCTTCAAACTTCCAACAGTATTTTGTGGCAAGTGTTCAGGATATGCTGAATTGGGTTCCACCCAAGTCAACTAGTTTTGAACCTTTTCCACAACCTTTAACAGTCTTGTTTTGAAATCAATCGACCCTACAGAAATTTATTTCAACCTTGTCTATGCCTGCTTGATTTGATATGTTTCCTCTACAAGTTTTAATAGGACTTGAGGAATATTCCCCTGTATCAAGTAGTCTTGATCACAGAAAGGAGTGATATCATGTTGTTTTTCAATGGCTGTCTTTAACTGAGTCTGCAATGATTGGTTATGTACTTCCAACTCCTCTATTCAGGTTCTCATCTCCTCTATTTGTTTATTTGTTCCAGATCTCTGAGATTCTAATTCTAAAATCTTGCTTTCAAGATCTCTCTTCTCTCCTTCTGTGATTGTAACTAAAAGCGCCAGTGCATCCTTTTCTGATTCTAAATATTGGTAAGTCTTTTGGAGCTTTTACAATTTTGATATTGTAGCCTCATTCTTTCTCTTTGACTCTCATCCTTCTCCTTTCTCTTTTACTATAATGTACTTCATCTTAAGCATCATTTCCTTATAATGTTCAGCATCTCCTACCGACTTGTTAACATTATCTGCATTAGCTTGCGCAGTTGCTATGCTTACCATTGCTAGGAATTGAGGATCCTCATTCGTTCCTTGCATGACAGTCTTTTCAGTCACCGTGACCACATCGAGTTGGTCACCTACTTTTAACCTCTTTTTTTATCTTCTAACAATGATTTTCTTGTTCTTGTCAAAGAATATTGTGTCTAGGCTGGCCATTGCATGTTTCTTGGATGGAGTGAAAGGTACCAATCCAAGCTCTACAAGAGGAATGTGGCCTCTTGTCATTGTATCACCTGATGGGGCAGGAGGATCTGTTGGATTATCTTTGGCCGTGTCCTGCTCCAAATTCTCTTTGTCTCTGTCTTCTTATTCCTTCCTCCTCAACTCTTCAGTTGCTTGCTCAACTTCTTTCTGTGCTCTCTCTTCTGCTTCCTTTTGCATTCTTTCCTCCTCTTCCTTTTGTAGTTTTTCTTCTTTTGTTTTTCTTCTTTGAGCCTCTTTGTCTAATCGTTTCTCAGACTCATCTAGTATATTTTGGGAATCTTATTCACATTTCTTAGTAGCTTCTTCCTATTGCTTCCGTTGTTATGAGGTGTTGTTGTTGCCTTTTCCTCCACTGGTTTTGATCTTCTTTTTGAACCTCTTATTCAAGGTAGTTATATTGTAGGCATTTCTTTATATCTCCTCATCTCTATCAAAATGATGGGAGTATACAAAATGCACTCCTACAAACGCACAATTTTTCACAACCTTGTCACAGGAGTCAGTCTTGTGGAAACTTTTCTCCCCAAAATGGAAACCTTCTAGATCCCTTACAAAATATGGTGCACTTTTTACCTTTATGAATTTATAGCTACCAATAAATAATGGAAGTGGTGGGAAAATTGCTTTCTTCATGTCAAATAAGAAATTTATAAACCCATCTCTAAACAATTGTCTCACTTCCTCCTTATGGACTACATAGTCCGTGGCGTATCTCGACATCAATGATGGAGCTCTAGATCCTCCATACATCCTCAGATACAGACCCTCCTTGGAGAATCAGTAATGTCCATATGCACATACCATATCCATTGCACCTTCAGACATGCAATTGTACTTTTTGAGAAAAATCAGCTCATATAGTGGCATCATAAATTATTCGAAGATGAGCTTGTAGAAACTGAAGTACTTGTGTTCCCACAGAATTTGGTAGGAAACGTAGATGGGAGTCTTGGTGTAAGTCCAAGTACAATTTAGCTTCAGGAATTGGTGTATGTATAAAATACAATCAATCAAATAAGAACCCATGTAAAATTCTGACTTCCTTTGAGTCAAGCCTCATTGTGCAGCAGTTATGCATGATGACAAGATGTTTTCTACAATATCTTCCCAATTAAAGATGGTTCCTTGCATAGCCACATGGTATATCAAGGGGATCCAACTCATCTTGTAGAATTTCCCATTCACTCGACCAAAGATTTTGTTTAACATTAGGGATATGATCCTATAGGGAGTGTGTAAACTAGCAGTTTCGTACTTGCCAGTGGCTTTCTAGCATAGCTATTTTCCTGCTACCATCATCCTCTTAGCACATTCAAGGACATCTAAATTTACATTTCTCACCCATTCGTCAGTCATCAGAGTCTGGGGGGCAGGTAGCTTGCAAGCCTTGGTTATATATGCAAGGGTGAATGAGGCAAAGGCTTGTGCTTCCGCATTGGAAATGATCATGGTAGATGAGTCTATTCGAGGTAGGATCCATCCAATTACCTTGGCACAAGCGAAGAGCTCAGGATGTGTGGATGCCTTTTTTATACACAATTTCCTTATGTTTACATACAAAGATATATCTTCTAGGCCTGCATCCGGGACATTCTGGCCCTTGATCATATGATATATTTGTCCCCATTGAAACTCTAGTTCAACCCTTGTGACAGCTTTCGTATCTTCATAAATGATTCCCATTCTAGGCAAAACCTCTAGATCTGAGTCTTCCTTGGTGACTTTGGCCTTCTTCTTTCCACCTTTCTTTGGCATGTTGTGATGCGAAGACTAAAACCATAGCATGACCACAACAAAAAATTTCTTAGCCATAGCAGCATGCATTCTTATTGACATGAAATAAATAACTAAAATGAGAAGCTAAGATATCAATGTTAAGATTGCAAGATATCGGTGAAAAGCTCAGATAATAAATAATGGTTTATTTCAAAAGGTAAGATTTCAGTCAGTGTTCACAAAGATGCATTTACTAGTTCATACATGGCCAATCAAAAGTAACTCTGTGATGTAGAGAAATCGCTCTCACGGGCTGTCCAGACATTTTACACTTACAATCAGGGTACATATTAGGTCAAAACTTTAAATGAAATCAACAATACAGGTGCAGGTGTTGTTTTGGGAGTTTTACCACTGATTCTAACTGTTTAGGCTAACTTTTTTCATATTTTCTATAGTCTTGGTCCATTAATCTTTAAAACCTTAACACATTGAGAAATATTCTCATAGAATCTCTTCAAAGGTAAGAAAACAATGAATAAACACGGCGAAGGTTTGGTGATTCGAAACCGAAAGCATCTAGTGGGAAAATGGAAACCCTAGATTGAACCCGAAAAACCATGGAAACCTCTTAAATCACAATGCCGACCTCAAAAAAGGATGTTTCCTGAGCAAAACCCCTAGGACAAACTTTGAAACATGGTGGTCCTCTAAGTGTGAATCCACCAACCGCTCCCCAATTACCACATATAAAAATTAACTAGGCAAGGTGCAGTTGGTGAAACACTCGACCTGCTGCAACTCTACCAGCAAAATCCCATAGGTTTGACAGGACAATATCTATGGTTTGAAATACCAAATCAAAGAAATAGTGAAGGGAAACAAAATCAAGCATGGCAGGGCTAGCGGGAAACCCGACTTGGGAAAACTTCCAGTGATCGATCGGTCAAAACGAAAACCCTATGGGATGGGTTGGCCTTTTAATACCACAAGCGCAGACAGTGATGAAAAAAACCCTATCATCATAACCCTAAATCTCTGAAAACTTCTTTCTCTTAATCCTTTTAAAACAACAAAGAACAAAGATAATTTTTAGGCCTACCTAGCGAATGCAAATGCATGTATGATAATCGGTGGACAATCCGTAGGCTCCAAGTGGAAAAATCTAACTGGATGCGTCTAAAAAAGGGAAATGGTAACAATCCGTAAAAACCCCACCATTATTATATTTAAAAACATATTGAAACATCCATAAATATGGTGGTTGGGTAATAAATGCCACACGGGTGAAAATGACGTTTTGGCGCCTAAACCTTAAATCCTATCGGTGTGAAAATCAAGTCATCTGCGACAGTTTTGGTTTGAAACATGGAGTTTCGATGACACCATCGATAGACACTTGTTAGAGTTTTCCGAAAAGGAACGTCAATAATACTCCCAAAAGAGTTTCGATGAAAAAACGTCGGCAAAAAACTCCAAGTTTTGCTGATAAAAACTTTTCGACAATGAGCATTGGCGAGAAATGGTAAGTTTTTTTCGGTACTGTCGGCTCCAAATCATGAGTTTCGCCGACACTGTCGGTAAAAAAATTCAAAGGTTTTCGATAAAGACAAACAAAATCGGTTCAAAAAGTGTTGGGTGTAAAATCTGAGTTCTTTCGATAACGTCGGCTCAAAATTTTGAGTTTCAACGAAGTCGTCGGCTGAGACTTACCAAAAAGTTTCGATAAAGAATTATGTTGTGGGGAAAAATTCGGCTAGAAAGCATCAGACGGAAAGAATGAGTTCTTCCGATGTGTCAGATCAACTCGATGAGTTCTTCTAACACTTCGAAAGAAAAACTTGAGTTTTAACTTAGTAAAAAAATGACTTTTCTGGTTTGTTCAGAGAAAAAACTAAGTCATGGAGTAAAAATCAAAGAACAAAATTAGTCTAAGGAGGCTAAAAACTAAATATCTAAGGAGTGGCCCCAAAATGCAAAAAAATGGGGAAGCGGTTGCAGCAACAACAATTGGCGACTAGTTGGTGAACACAAATCTCTAAAAAATGAGATTTCCAAAACAAAAACTGCTACATGGTATTTGATATGGCAACTTATTTAAGGTTTCCTTCATGATTTTTTAAGAAACTAGACTCCTCCAGGGATACAAAGTTTATTTCATCACATTGATTGTATTCTTTTAGGGTAGGGTAACCGGGTTTAGAAGTCTTGATAACTCTCTAGAGGCCAAAATATGAGATTCATTTTACCTTTGTCTTGAGTTACCACTGGATATGATGCCATCGGATCGTAGTAGAGCTAGACATATGCATTCATATGTTCCTCACTCCCATGTCACTCACATTCTTTTGATGCTTAAAGACATTTGTCTTTTCGAGTCTTCCTTGATTGCTCCTTTTCTTTGATAACTTGATTTAGGTTCTTCCATCCATGGTGTCCTTTTGTGTGAGTGATGATGTGTTTTAGCTCACAGACTAAAAAGAACCTTTTGGAGAAATCCATTCATTTTACTAATTTATTTCTTCAGTATGTCTTCTTGATGTTTATTTTCTGTTTTGGAATTTTGACTCTTTATCTCAATCCTTTTGGATTTCATTTTTTGGCATGGGATTATTTTGAATGCCATACATCTGTCAGTTCTGTTTCCTTTCCGTGAGTCTATCGCAACAAGCTTCCTAGGACAAATATTAGTGTGAAAGTGGATGGAGCCCCAAGATAGTATTCTAGAACTCATAAACCTCGGTTATTTTACAGGGTTTAAACAAGGCTTCAATGTGTTCTTAAAGTAGCTTCCCTTTTAGTATTCTATTAATTAAAGAATCTCCTCTTAGATAAAAATATTACATACACCCTCCAATAAGCAGTTCTTGGAATTCAAAGCTTTTGGAAATTATTCAGATCCTTATTTCCCCGAGCACCAAAATTTGTGCTGGCTTATTTTGAAACAAAATAAATAAACTAAATCAAATCAACAAAATAAAATCTTGAAAGAAAGCAAGAACAAAAAGAAAAAAACAAAGGTTTATTTATGTACAAAAGGACTCCCTAAAAGTACTAGGTGAAATAATGTTTGAGAACAAGGCCATTAACAGGAAGGTTCTCTTCGTGCCCTTGTAAATCTTGCAACTTATACGTCGAGGGGCCTAGCTTCTCAGCAATCTGATAAGGGCCAACCCATAGATGTTGAAATTTTGTATGTTTTCCATTCTCATCATGCGAGTGATCCCACTTTAGAACCAAGTCTCCAATCTCAAAACTTCATTTCCCAGATTTCTACTTATCAAACCATCTTTTGACAATTTCTTGTTGGTGTTTAAATATTTCTTTGGACATAAGCCTAGACTCTTCAAGTTTCAGCCAAGTGTTAATTCGAGCTTGTAAAACTCTGCTACTGGTTCCTCGTGAGGCTTGAGCTAACTGAGAGGATGGGAGTAAAATGTTTTGGGGTAGAATAAATTCTTTCCCATAAACCAGAGTATAAGGGGACACTCCTAAAGAATTCTTAGGGATGACCCTATCTACCCATAGTGCATTGGGAAGTACCGTGTGCCAACTTCTCTGATTTTCAATAACAGTCTTCTTCAAAATCCTAATAAGATTTGTATTGGTTGATTTCAGTAACCCATTTCCTTGTGGATAATAATTAGCAGAATAATGCAACTTGATTCCTTTATCACTAGCGAATTCGGTTATCTTAATCGATGAAAAATAATACGCATTATTAAAAACAAGTGAAATTGGAACCCCAAACCTGGTCATAATGTTTTCTTGTAAGAAGTTGATGACTACGTCCTCATTTACTTTGTGTAGTGAAACTGCTTCTACCCATATCATGAAGTAATTTGTAGTTGTGAGGATATATTTATGCTGCAGTGAAGAATTCAGATTGATCTCTCCAATTATTTCAATACCCCACTGTTTGAAAGGCTCTGAAATAATAACAGGTTTCAATGGTCTAGCTTCTTTTTCTAATCTTCCACCGCTTCTTTGGAATATGTCGCACTTTCTTGCATAGGCATGAACATATTTAAACAAGGTTGGCCTATAATATACAGCTCTGAGGATCTTGTGAGAAGTAGTATATCCCAAAAAATTTCCTCCAGTAGGGCCATCATGCAATTCCTTAACGACTTTAGAGGCATCTTCTTGCTCGAGGCATCTCAGGAATACCCCATCATAGATCTTCCTGAAAAGAACTCCATCGATTATTTGGTAAGAGGCTGACTTTAAACAAAGTGCTTTTCACTACTTAGAGTTCCAATGCTATGGTAAATATCCTTGTTCGAGGTAATGTACCAGGTCTCTATACCAAGATTCTGGTGCCGTAAAGATAGGTTATATCTCAATCATATTCAACTCTGCTTCATTTTCCCAATCACCATCTTCATTAGTATCTTTTTCTGCAATTAACTTACACAGCCCTTGCCATTTGATAATAGTGTTTGGTTTGAATTCCAAGTCATATTCCTGTAACGTTGTAACCCAGTTCCCTCTTCGTTCACCCAATTTTTTTTGTACAAAGAGGGTTCTGACAGCCGAATGAGGGACGATTACCTTGGTTCTTTTTTTTAGAATGTAAGGTCTGAATTATTTCACTGCTTTGAACACTGCATATACTTGTTTGTCTACTGCAAGGTAATTCAATTCAACCCCTTGTAATCCAGTGCTCATAAATGATATTGGGTACTCATCTCCCAATTCACTCTTCTGTGTGAGCATTGCTGCAAGTGAGCTATTTGAGGAAAAAGTGTACATAATAAAATCCTTTTCAAAATTAGGAATTCTTAGAGAAGGTGTGTGAGTGTTTGCTGCTCTGATGTCATTAAAAGCAACCGTCTCCACATCAGTCCATTTAAATTGCACACTCTACTTTACCATTTGTTGCAAAGGTTTCACGATATGTGCAAAGTCCAGGACAAACCTTTGAACAAAATTTATCGTACGCATAAATGATTGCATACCCTTTTTATTATGGGGTAAGTGAATATGAGATATAGCTTCTACTCTTTCTGGGTCTATGGAGATTCCCTTCTTAGAAATAATATGGCCTAACAGTTTTCCCTCTAAAACTGTGAAAATAATTTTCTTAGGATTTAAAGATATGCCGTACTTTCTACAATGATTGAAGATTTGTTTTAAATGAAAAACATGATCTTCCCTTTTCTTAGAGAAAACTGTTACATCATCTAGATATACCACCACATTGTGGCCGATCAATCCTCGGAAAGCGATATCCATTGCCCTCTAAAATGTAGCTCCACTATTTATAAGACCAAAGGGAATTATTCTATAGGCAAATGTCCCCCATTTCATCTAGAATGTATTTTTCAGTCTATCTTTCTCAACCACCAATACTTGGTTATAGCCTGAAAACTCATCTAAAAGGAGAAGAATTCATAACCTGATACCATTTGGAGAATTTGTTCCATTGGTGGAAACGAGTAGTTATCTTTATCTAAATCTCTGTTCAGACTTTAGAAGTCCACATGTAGTCTTATTTCTCTAGATTTATTCCTTACTAGAACCAAATTTGCTACCCATTATGAATGTCTGGCTCTGAAAATGATCTTTGCATCATGCAATTTCTTTACCTCATTCTGGATTAGAGGTTCCAACTTTGGATGCATTTTCCTTAGTTGTTGCTGGAATGGTTTCACGCCCGCTTTAATAGGAATAAAGTGATGAATAATACTTGTGTCATCTGTATTCAAGTCTTCATATGTCCAAGCAAAAATATCCTTATATTGCTGAAACAAACTGATAAATTTGCTTCTTTCTCCTGGTGAGCAACACTTTCCCAAGTTCACAAACTTGGGTTCAGCCTCTGTCCCTAAATTAATTAGTTCATACTACATGGATGAGATATTTGTTTTGACATTGGCTAGTTTTCTGAATTTGTTGTTTAGATCAAACATCCCCTCTAATGTCCTCACTCCTCTAGGCATAAAATTTCCTTTGGGTGCTTCTTCGTTTTGTAGGTTTCCCTGATGCTCTTCATCAACAATCACAGAGTCTTTGAAAGTTTCGTCATTTGTCAGGAAATCGATGATCTGTTGATCATCATCAAACACCCTAAAATTTGTAATGTTGTATGGTATCGATGGCCTAGAAATAAGTTCAATGGAGCACTTGTTATTAGTCGATACTAGCCTTGTAGCAAAAAGAACTAAAAAATTAGCTCTAACATTTTGCAACCTAGGAATTGAACTTATATTGAAAGCATTGAAATTTTTTATCAGATCCCAGACTTCAGTTTGCTAGCCTTTTAGGTGCGAAGACAAACAATGAATTGTGTTTCTTAATTGTCTGGCTACTACCTTAGAATCACCAAACACTTTTAAATTTCTAACTTTGAGTTCAATGGCTTTTCTTAGGCCCTCGACTGGAGATTCATAGTCAGTTGTATTGTTCATGCATTCAAACTCTAGCCTACAAGAGAGAAACTACTTATTATTTTCTGGGTCAACTTACACACAACCAACTCTCGATCCCTCTTGTGTTTTGGAACCATCAAAATACAAAAACCAAAATCTATCTTCTAAATCTACTTGATTAGTGTTACTTCCTATTTTAGAAACTAAATTTACTATGTTACAGTTGATATCATCAGTCTGTGAAAATTGCAAGAGATTGGATTGAGTGTCTAATTCACAGCTTGTTTCTTCGGATTGATAATTTCTAGGTTCAAGCTCTAAAAAGTAGTTACCCAATACTGAAGATGAGAAGTTTACAGGTTCATTTTTTTCTTCTGATTGAGTCATGTTTTGTTTCATATGTGGTTCCCTCATTACCTTAATCTGATTTTGACTATTCTTATAAGGAAATCACATGTGAGACCAATCAGTTGCAAAGTATCCATTATGTTTTGTAGACTAGTTCCTACTCAAAATCAATCCATAGGCCTCTGGTATATCTACTACTATGATATAATAAACCAGCTAACTCTATCATCTACAGATGTAACATCCCCGACCCTTCGACCGACGAAGAGGATGCTACCACTACTACTATCTGTCTAGGAAACTAGCCCCATGAACATACACATAATAAAAATTGGAATGATTTGAACTATAACATGTAGAGATGCATAATTATTTAACACAGAGCGGAATAAAATCCATTCCATTCATTCACATGTTCATTGTAATTCATTATCAAATGTAAATGCAGAGATTTAAACACAAGAATACTTATCTTATGAAGAAGCTCGTCCTGCAACTAGCTATGTTGTTGCAACGTTCCACCCAACCATAGGCTAGTGTGCTCCTTAATCTCTCACTAACACTGCCACCCCCGAGCTGGGCATGATTCCCCAAGGAAAAGGAAACTAAGCAGGCTCACACATAACCAAAGATACATCAAAACTCAGTTAAGCCAAAGCTATGTTTAGGTTTATGAGACCAGGAGTACACAACAACACATAACCAAGCCAACAAGTTGGGTTTATCAGGTAATTAGGAGATGGAAGCACTGTCTGCTAAGCCAGTGGGCTCACTGAAGAACTAAGGATGCCTTCACCAAAACTATATTGACTCCTAAGACATCCACAGACACCCAACACAATGAATCATTCCCTTCTCTGCTGCACAGTCCCTCAGGACATGACTTCCCTTCCAGTGCTATTCAGGGGGGTGTATAGAAGAGAGCCATACCTCTAGCTCTTTCTATGAGGCTCTTGCAAAACACTAAGTTTGTCAAGTAGACTCCTTTACACTCCTACACAGTCCAAAGACCAGTTGCATACACAACAATATACACCATTTCTGGGTTGAGGAAAACAGTTTAGCCACAAAATCAATTTCCAAGGAGGGTAAGAACAACCCAGTAATATCCAATCGTATCCTAGGGACGTTTTGGCCCTAACATGGCCAAAAATGAAATCACAACAACACCCAAGAGGATGTGGTCTCTTCTCTAAATCGTTGGGAAGTGCAAAACAATTTTCGGCTTGGCAAACATTGGGGAAATGCAACAGAAATCGTTGGGGAAGAAACCCAACCACAAGAACATCACAAAAATGAAATTCTTAGCCTCCAGAAAATGAAGAATGACTGTCCACGTGAGGAAGAAATACACAGCAAATCCAAAATCATGGATTTCACACTTAGGAAATTCCCAGCCGCAACATGGGTGGATGGTGATGATGAAAACGCCCAAAAGCCCAAATCATGAAGGAAACCTACAACAAGAAAAATTGTGCAGGTAAAAACAACTCCCAAGCTTCCTTGCATGAGAAAAAATGAAGAACGTGGATGTATGGAAGAATGGGCTATGTTTTTGGGCATTTTCCTTGCCAAGGAAGTCACAACACGTTTTTCAAAAATGGGTCCTCTGCCCAATTTGAATTTCTTCCCATACTCTTCCCACTCCATGCAATAACTAACTCAACCACATTCTAGCAGAATTTAATGATTGGGGAAAAAGACAAAATGGGTAGTTGAGGGTTTGATGGGTTCTCCCTTTGACATTTGGATTTTCCCCATTAGCCCAAAGGTTTAAATAATTTCCCTCCCTATTCCTTAGGAAAAATCATGCCCTTTTCATTATGGTTGCATTGATATAGCTGGTTGTGGGTATTTTAATTAAACTACATATTTACATGATGCCAAAAATTATAATATGCTGGATAGCACGATATACCATTGGCAATGATTTTAATCGCCTTAACATAAAACATTAAATCGATGGTGGGGATTTTTCCTTTAGCTCCACATCACGATTAATTAAATATATACATCATATACATTTTTAATGCAAACGGGGTCAAAACCGGGGTGTTACATTCCCCTCCCCCTTCAATAACACTATCCTCGGTGCTTTACAAAATATAACAAAATGCTACACTGGTACCACCCTAGTGTTCCGCAGAATTGAACAAAAATGGATGTGCCAATTGCATGGCATCCTCCAGCTCCCACGTAACCTCTTCAGGACCGTAGTGCTCCCATTGCGCCTTTATCTACCCTATGGCTCAGTTCCAGAGCATTGTGACCTTCCTGTCAAGGATGCGCATTGGCTCGATTTGGAACTCTCCCTCAGGTTCCACCTAAATCACATCCCAATTTATCACATGGTTAGGATCATGTACATATTTCTTAAGCAAAGAAACATGAAAAACATTATGAGCTCTAGTGCTAGTAGGCAATCCAATTCTATGCAACTGGCCCTATTCATTCAAGCACTTCAAACGACCCACAATATCTTGGTGACAGCTTGGCACAACTTCTAAGCTTCAAGGAACTCTTCTTTGTCCTCACTCTGAGGTAAACATGATCCCCAACACTAAACTCTCTGTTCACCCTATGCTTATCTGCATAGCTTTTTTGTCTGTCCTAAACTGCTTTCAGATTATGCCTGATCTTTACAACCTCTTTCTCCATCTCCTTGAGTAATTATGGACCAAGCACAACCCTGTTCACTGGATTATCCCAAGTCACTGGTGTCCTACACCTTCTGCCATACAAAGCTTCATATGGGCTCATCCCCAAGAATGCCTGTTGTCCATTGTTATATGCAAACTCTACCAAGTGTAAATAATATTCCCACTTGGTTGGTTTGTCCATCACATACATACAAAGCATGTCTTCAATCACTTGATTAACTCTCTCTATCTGTCCATCAGTCTGAGGATGGTAGGCAGTGCTGAAATTCAACTTTGTACCCAAATCTGCGAACAACCTCTTCCAAAAATTGGAAGTGAACTTGATATCTTTGTAAGAGACTACTTCCTTAGGAAATCCATGCAATTTAAAAATCCCCTTCATGAATATCTTTGCAATGTCATCAGTCTTATGCGTAGAGTTAACTGGTATAAAATGTGTTGCCTTTTTCAACTTGTCCACCACAACCATGATGGAATCATGTTGTCTCCAAGTCATTGGAAATCCTGTAATAAAATCCATGGAAATAACTTCCCATTTCCATTCTGGAACTGGAAAAGGTTGCAACAAACTTGCAGGGTGTTGATGCTCAACCTTTACCTACAGAAATTTCATGCACCTTGAAATATATTCAGCCATGTCCTTTTTCATTCCTGGCCAAACGTACTGGTTTCTAGCTGTAGCAATTGTCTTCTAATATCCTGGGTGACCAGAATATGGATCTTGATGGATTTCATCCATAACAACTCTCCTCAAATCTTCTACATTTGGAATATAAATTCTGCCTTTATAAGTAAGAAGTCCATCTTCTTCCATCTGATATCCCTCATACCTCTTCTCAAGACTTTGTTGCTGCAATTTGTCTCTTACCTGCACATACATTTCATCTCCAGCAGCATGATTAAAAACCTACTGCCTCAAATCTGATTGGAAAATACTAAGAGATGCCACATGCATTTCCTGCACCTTCCTGCTGAGCGCATAAACTACCTTATTCTCTTTTCCCTTTATGTGCTTTATTTCAAAATCAAACTCACATAAAAACTCCAGCCATCTCGCTTGCCTAGCATTTAGAGTAGGCTAATCAAATAAATACTTCATACCACAATGGTCTATCCTTAACTCAAATCTTCTTCCCATCAAGTAATGCCTCCACATCTTGAGAGCATGTACTATGGCTGCAAGTTCTAAATCATGAGTGGCATAGTTCTTCTCATGCTCCTTCAGCTTTCTTGACTCATAACATATCATGTGGTTGTCTTGCATAAAGACTCCTCAAGCCCTTGTCCGCATGCATTGGTACGCACCACAAAATCTTTCTCCGGCTCTGCAACTTTCAATACTGGAGCACTGGTGAGAATATTCTTCAACTGCTGGAAGCTTCCTTCACACCTCGATGTCCATTCAAACTTTATCCCCCTCTTTTGCAAAGAAGTGATGGCATGTGCAACTTTGGAGAATCCTTCAATGAATCTCCGGTAGTATCCTGCAAGTCCCATAAAATATCTTACATCTGTCACATTTCTTGGAGTAGGCCAATTCATAATGGCTTCAATCTTTTCAGGGTCCATGGATATACCCTCTTTTGAGATAATGTGACCCAAATATTGAATTCTATCTCTATAGAAGTCACACTTGCTCAACTTTGCATATAGTTGATGCTCCCTAAGCAATTGCAATGTCAATCTCATATGCTCTTCATGCTCTTCCTCATTCTTAGAATAAATAATAATGTCATCAAGGAAAACAAGAACAAACTTGTCCAAATACCTACTGAAGACACTGTTCATAAGGCACATAAATGTAGCTGGTGCATTTGTGAGACCAAATGGTACCACTACAAACTGGTAATGTCCATACCTTGTTCTAAAGGCTGTCTTATGAATGTATTCATCCTTGATTCTTACATTACGGTAACCAGACCTCAAGTCAATCTTGGAAAATACCTTTGCTCCTCTCATTTGGTCAAAGAGGTCATCAATCCTAGGCAGCAGGTATTTATTCTTCACACTAACCTTGTTCAATTGTCTATAATCAATACACAACCTGAGTGTACCATCTTTCTTCTTTACAAACAAAACTGGTGCTCCCCATAGAGACACACTCAGCCTGATATTAAAAATATCAAAAGATAGCAAAAAAGGCATCATCTAAGATTTGGACTTTCCCCCAATGCTTGATTCATTAATTTCTCTATCAGATTCAATGTCTTCTTGGGAACTGCTTGTTGATGTAATTGTAACTTCATAATGTATTCACTTGTATTTATTATGTAATGTACCCCGATGTTTATTTCGAGATATGTCTATAATGTATTTGAGTCATGTCATGCCCCGATGTTTCTATCGGGAGGTTCTATAATGTAAACAAGTCATGTCAAGTCATTGTGGGTAACCCTCCTATTGGTCAAGGGTTAAAGTCCCCATAGTTGTGGGGCTCTAGGGTTATTAGACTATCCCAGAGAAGTCGACCCTAGGTGAGTCATTGTAAGTCAAGGCAATAGTCCCCACCGTTGTGTTAAGGATAACCCTCCTTGTTGGTTGGAGGAGGCAAAGTCCCCACAAGTTGTGGGGAACTAGGGTTATTAGACACTCCTAGAGATGTCAGCTCTAGTAAGTAATTGTTAAGTGAGGCCGCCATGTTGGAGTGGGCTTCAAGTGAACGAAAGAATATAAATAGAGAGTGAGCCTCTCTATTTATCACACACACACTCACTCATTGGGGCGCATGAGTGAGAGAGAATTTGTTGGGATCAGAGAGAGAGACTACTACTGTCGGGAGATCATCTTTATGTTTTCATATTTTACTTTTGGTGCTGATTCTATCTCTGAGGAAGTTGCAAGGTTTTCTCCTTTATGGTTTCTCCAAGGAAAATTCTTTGTGTCTCTTGTCTCTTTTGTTTATTGTTGTGCATGTTATTCTCTCAGTTAAAGATCCTAAGATCATAATGCTAGCTTGAATGATAAAAATCTAACATGGTATCAGAGCTAACCTAAAAAGAAGACATTGTGAAGCTGCAGAAGCTAGGGCTTCTTATTTTTTTGGGTCTCTCTCCATAATCCATCAACAAAATTATGCTAGGATGACTCTCCATTCAAGGGCGCATCGTTCTGTCGAAGCAGAATTCGATTCTGAGCATTTTCAGTTTTTGGTGCGGGAAATTAGGGATTCTTACAGAAGAGGAATTTTTGAGTGAGCCTAGAATAGGATTTCTCTCCTCATCAAAATCAAATTTTAGAAACCTGGGTCGAGATTTTTGGTTGGCTGAAACTTCAGGAAAGTCAAACCCTAGTTTGACCCCAAAATTAGGGTTCCATCCTCTTCCAGGATTCATCCTTAAACAAGACACCTGGGGAGAATTGCTATATCTTGGGCTACAAAGGTCCAAATGAAATTTCTAAAGATGTTCCAAAAAGGGCATGGAATTTAATTTCTGTTGTCTGAGGTTCAGACCCAGAAGATGAAACAATGACATGTGGCAGTCTGTATAACTTCGTTGTTCTGAACATTCCTATAACAGGTCACCTTGGGAGAATGATCATAAGTCCCAATTGGTGAAACCAATTTTGATGAAACCTATGGTGTTGGATCAGGGACAAACGAGGATACCTCAGTGTGAAGTTTAAGATATAGAGGAGTATTAATTTTGGAGATATCGCAGAAAGAGTATCAGGAATTTTTGCAGAAGAAATTGGTAAACCAGGGCTTCCTGTTCTGGGAGCTTCCCGCCACTGTTTTTAGAAAAGGAGTACATTGGACAGCTTGCCTTGAAGATATCTATATTTCTATCCAATAAAATCTGAAAGATTCCAAGTTTTGAAAATTAGGGTTTCTCTGACAAACCCTAGATCAGCCAGCTCCAGAACCAGGATGGACAACTCAAATTGGTAAGATCTAATATATTGCTATTTTCATTTGAGGTTCTCATTTCAAAGTGATCTATCACATCGGCTTGATGATAAGCTTGGTGAAGTTGAAAACTTCCAAGCTTGGAATTATATGATCTCTCTGAAGAAAATGAATTGGACACCTACATGAGTAGAGAGGTTCCAGTTCCAGAGGGAAATGAGGCCCAATGCCTTACATAAGAAGAAATTGGTCAAGGCCAAGAAGATCATTGTTGATTCAATCACGGATCAACTTATACCACAAGTGTCTTTCCTAAAGACACCAAAGATGTTTGATTCCTTGACCAAGCTATTTGAAGGGAAGAACATAAATCAGAATATGACCTTAAGAAACTAGTTGAAGAATGTGAAGATCTAGAAGACAAAGACCATACAGTAATACTTTACATGGGTCTCTCAAATCAAAGAAGAACTTGAAGCGGTAGAATAAGAAGTGGAGAATGCAGAAGCGGTGATAGCCACCTTGAATGGCCTCCCAGGATCATGGGATTCATTCATGCAAGAAATGTGTGCCAGAAGGAAGTGATTACTTTCAACAGAATCTAGGAAGAAGAAGAAACTCGACTCATAATAAGAGAAGAGAAGATGCCAAGAAACTGAAGATCAACCTCTCACCATCTAAAGAAGATCCCTCAAGCGATGAGGAATACGAAGGACTCAAATCTTGAAGAACCTCTTATCCATCTTAGCATTTGGATAAGAAACAATGCTATTATGAATGAGGAAAACGATAAAGCTGAAAGATCAAGAAGGAGTCTACCCACGAAACAAATAAAGATAAGTATACAATTGTCATTTCATGATATTGTTTTGTTATGCATTTGTTTATATTGAGTTAATGTATTATGCATGATAGAATGTTTGCATTAATGACAGTATACGACTAATATGTATGTGATGGGTAAGTAGCTCATGGTGCTATACAACTCTCCATTGCTGCTTATCTAGAATGAAACCTCTTTGCTGACATATTGGATTAGTGCACAATATCAATGTTGTCTTGTTAGAGATGGAAGGCATCTAGAAAGTTTCCGTGAGATATGGATGAATCTTGTATTGGCTAAAATAGTTGCATGATCATATATTTATGCATAAGAATTTTCCATTATGAATATGTCTTATGAAATGTTTCTAACCATACAAATAATGCATTTCACTTGAAGGAAAGATCGCATACATAATCGCCTACAAGAAAAGAAGGATGAGACTTGTTTAGAAGGATGAGACTTGTTCCGAATAGGGATGATTTTAAGGAACCATACTTATTTAAAAGTGTATAAATGTTGGCGAATATTACCAATTCTTAAAATGCCAACTATAAAATGATTGGCGATATTTTTCAAAAAAATATTTTAATTTCCAAGGATTTTATATTGTTTATATTATAATTTGGCGATTTTTAACGTGAAAAAATTTTACCCCCTCAAAATTGGGCGAAACAAGGCTTCAAAAAATGCAAAATGGCGAATCTTTTTTGGGAGAAAAACATGGAAAAATAGCCCACTGGGCTAAAATTCGCCCCTAAAATTATCCCTGGACTTCTGAAGAACAAGTGACGACAGTTCAAGATGAAGAATAATATGACAAATGCAGCGACATCATTGATGCAGAACCTTCCAGCTATGAAGAAGTAACCAAGAAGAAAGGGAAGACCAGTTCAAGAAGAATGATGTCTAGGATGCAGTATCGATACATGAAGGGAAGTTCATAGTTCCATCATGCAGTAGATGGAAACATCATGGGATACAAGGCAAGATTCATAGCACGAGGATTCTAATCAAAAGAAGGCATAAACTACGAAGAGACATTTGCAGCCACTGGAAGTGAAGTCACATGATAGGTAGAATCATGTGTGCAAATGAAAGGATGAAAAGCTCACAGATGGGTGCAAGAAGAAAGCTTTAAAAGATAGAGGATCTTGGTTTCAATGACCCTAGATGGATACATAGAATATTAGTAGCAGAGGAAGCTACTTGTCACTCCAGTACAGAATCTTTTAGTGCATAGAGTACCGAAGACCGAGGGAGTATGATGCTTCAAAGGGAGTGACTACAGAAGATCTTGAGGTTCGACATGGTACGATAGGATGGATAGATTATTGATGACTCTAGGCTTTACTAAGAGTAAAACAGATTCCAACCTTTGCTTCAAGGTTGAAGGTAGAAGACCAGTGATGCTCATGTTATGTGTTGATGCATTATTTTCTAGGCATGGAGGTGTGGTAGAATGTAGATGGAATCTTCCTCAGACAAGGGAAGTATGCAGTAGAGATCTTGAAGAGGTTCAGGATGATGGACTGCAAGGCCATGACCACACCTATGGCATCGAACATGAAGCTATTGAGTGATGCTTCAACAGAAGCGGTTGATGCTATGATGTATCGCAGATGATTGGGTCCCTGATGTACCTGATGAACATGAGACCAGATATTTTCTTTCCTGTGAACACCTTGTGCCAATTCCTAACAAATCTGAGACATGTTCACTCGATTGCTGCAAAGCATATTTTGAGGTACCTGAGGGGTACAGTTTTTTATGGGCTCAAGTATGAGGCAAATCAAAAGATTAACCTGGAAGGTTATGTTGATTCAGATTGGGTAGGAAGTGACATTGAAAGAAAGAGCACTTCATAGTGTTTCTTAAGTATGGGTTCAGGTGTGATCTCTTGGTTTAGCAGGAAGCAATCCTGTGTGGCATTGAGTACCGCTGAAGTAGAGTATGTCACAGCTTGTTCAGCTAGTTGTGAGGCAGTATGGTGGAGGAAGCTACTGTCTAATTTATTTGATCTCCAGTTGGATGCTACTTGTATATATTGTGACAACCAGAGTTGTGTGAAGTTGTCAGAGAACCCGGTGTTCCATGACAAGTCAAAGCATATCGAGATCAAGTATCATTATATCAGGGATATGGTGCAGAGGGGAGCAGTGAAGCTCTAGTATGTTGTGATGGATGAATAGATAGCTGAAGTGTTGACAAATCCATTATCTAGAGTGAAGTTTAAGTACTTCAGGGATAAGCTTGGTGTTCTCCAGATCGAGGTTCCCTCCCAAGGGAAGTGATGAGTCTGTGAGCCATCCTAACATGGTGAGAGGATTAGTTCCTTCCATGATCAAATGTAAGTGCTGAGCCATTCTGTCATGGTGAGAGGATTGGTTCCTTCCATGTCATATATGAGTGCTGATCCATTCTGATGTGACTGTATGATTGGTTCCTACATGATCAGATATAAGTGCTAAATGCCATTCTTGGAATGGAGGCACCTGGTGAGTTACCAGGAAAGCTCAGTCTAGGACTGAGGGCCATTCTGATATGAATGTAGGATGTGTTCTCACATGATCTGATATGAGTGCATGGCCATTTTGATGTGATTGAGGGATGTGTTCCCACTTGATCAGATATAAGGGCTGATGCCATTCTCTGGGAGAATGGAGGCACCTGGTGAGTTACCAGGAAAGCTCAGTCTGGGACTGAGGACCATTTTGATATGACTATGGGTGTTTTCTCACATGATCATATATGAGTGCATGGCCATTCTGATGTGATTGAGGGATGTGTTCCCACTTGATCAGATATAAGGGTTGTTTCCATTCTCTGAATGGAGGCACCTGGTCAGTTACCAGGAACCCTCAATCTGGGACTAAGAGCCATTCTGACATGGTGAGAGGATTAAGTTCCTTCCATGGTCAGATGTGAGTGATGTGCCTTTTCATAGATGGTAGTAGGTGTGTCCTACCATGTTGGTGATTGTAAGTGTTGTTCCTTTCGACATACGGTAGTAGGTGTGTCCTACCATGCTAGTGGATGTGAGTGATGTGCCTTTCCACAGATGGTAGTAGGTGTGTCCTACCATGCTAGTGGATGTAAGTGCTGAGCCTTTCCACAGATGATAGTAGGTGTGTCCTATCATGCTGGTGGATGTGAGTGCTGTTCCTTTTCACAGATGATAGTAGGTGTGTCCTATCATGCTGGTGAATGTAAGTGCTGGGCCTTTCTAATAGGGTTGTGGGATGTGTTCTTGCATGGTCAAATGTGAGTGCTAGGTGTGCCTTTCTGATATGGTGTTGGATGTGTTCCTCTCATGGTCATTTTTAAGTGTTGGGTGGGCCATTCTGACTTAGGGTCATATATAAGCGCTGAAGAAGACCTACATGGAGGCTAGGCCTACAACCAGCATGAAAAAGGGCTAGCTCTGTAGAAATTCTTATGACGAGAAGAATCATGAGATAGCACCAGTGATGATCCAGATCGAGTGATGATCTAGATCCAATGATGATGATCCAGTAGTGATGATCCAAATCGAGTGATGATATAGATCCAGTGATGATGATCTAGCAGTGATGATCCAGATCGAGTGGTGATATAGATCTAGTGATGATGATCCAGCAGTGATGATCTAGATCAAGTGATAATCTAGGTCCAGTGATGATGATCCAAATAGAGTGATGATCTAGATCCAGTGATGATGATCCAGATCGAGTGATGATCCAAATCCAGATGAAGATGATGAGAACTCAATGATGATCCAGATGATATAGAGAAGAAGACTTGTGCTGATAAATTGTGTCGAGAGAAAACCTTCCTAGTTAAGAGGGAGTGTTGATGTAATTGTAACTTTGGAATGTATTCACTTGTATTTCTTATGTATTATACCCCGATGTTTATTCCGGGAAGTTTTTGTAATGTATTTGAGTCATGTCATGCCCTGATGTTCCGATCGGGAGTTTCTATAATGTAAACAAGTCATGTCAAGTCATTGTGGGTAACCCTCCTATTGATCAAGGGTTAAAGTCCCTACAGTTGTGGGGACCTAGGGTTATTAGACTATCCTAGAGAAGTCAACCCTAGGTGATTCAATGTAATTCGGGGAAATAGTACCCACCATTGTGTTAAGGATAACCCTCCTTGTTGGTCGGAGGAGGAAAAGTCCCCACAAGTTGCGGGGCACTAGGGTTATTAGACACTCCTAGAGATGTCGACTCTAGTAAGTAATTGTTAAGTGAGGCCGACATGTTGGAGTGGGATTCAAGTGAATGAAAGAATATAAACAAAGAGTGACCCTCTCTATTTATCATACACACACTCACTCATTGGGGCGCATGAGTGAGGGAGAAGTTGTTGGGATAAGAGAGAGACTACTGTTGTTGGGAGATCATCTTTATGTTTTTGGGTTTTACTTTTGGTGTTGATTCTATCTTTGAGGAAGTTGCGGGGTTTTATCCTTTATGGTTTCCCCAAGGAAAATTCTTTGTGTCTCTTGTCTCTTGTGTTTATTGCTGTGCATGTTATTCTCTCAGTTAAAGATCCTAAGATCATAATGCTAACTTGAATGATAAAAATATAACAGTATGGTCTTGCTGTGTGTAAGCATGTTACTCCCTAGTTCCTTGTGGAAATCATGACCAACTACGGGGTGGAAGTGATGCTGAAATATTGATGAGCACGCTAGCCTATGGTTGGGTGGAACGTTGTAGCGTCATAGCTAGTTGCGGGCTAGCTTCTTTTCAAGATAAGTACTTCTTGTGATTAATCTCTGCAAACTATTTGTTTTATGAATTAATATGAATATGTTGAATGTTTGAATGAATTTTTTTGTTTTCCGCTGTGTATTTACATGTATAATGCATCTATTTATGTATTTTATGTTCAATGCATTTTTAATTGTTATGCTCATGGGGCTAGATTTCCTTTTGTCAGCAGGAGCAATGTTGGTCGCGTCCTCTCCATCATCGAGATGAGCGGAGGGGATGTGAAATTTGAGCACTCATTAATTGTATAATGCAAGGCCCATCCTTCCCTCTACAAGGGTGGCAGGGAGAGGCAAACCCATTGGGGATATGGACTGCTCGCTCGCAGTGGGGCTAGTCCTTAGTCATTTACTAGATCCCAAAAGACTTTCCAGGGAACTTGCTCTTGTAGGTTGGATACTATATTGTGAAATGTAAAGTGATTTGAAAAGGTCAATGGTTAAAGGACAATCACTCACTCCTTGTATAGTGTTCTGCTCATGTGCCCCCACAGGGCATCAGGGTGAGATTAGCTTGTAAGAGTTGGGTCTTTGTCAGTACTGGAGCCCAGAAGGTTTCCAGGGTACTTTCCTTTGAAGGTTGACCTATATTGAAATTAAAGTGCAAAGGAAAACTTGTTAGAGTCTAAGGGAAGCATATCTAAGTACTTTATCCATTTGTGAGACACCTCATCCCCTATTGCTATCTGTCATACATATGTCACCTTAGTAGAGTGTATTGGTTATCATTAAAATATATCATTGATTCAAATTTAGTCAAAAGTCATTCTCTTTTGCCTTAACATTATTGTTCCATCCTCACCCATATGTAGCACATTGTTTACCCTTTGTAAGTATGGCATGAACAAGCAGACTTCCAAAAGGTTCCAAGATTCTTTAGAAGAAAAGGTACATCTTATTATTATTATTAATATTTGTCACCATAATTATGAATAACTGATTCAAGTTGGGTTTTGATATACACCATTGGATAATTTATTACCTTGGATGGTTGCATGATCATACTGATACAATATCTCACTTTGATTTTGGGCACTTTGACCTGGTCAACTGAATTGACCAAGTCAATCATTGTTCCCAGGGAAGTGACTCAAAAAAGAAACATGATCTATATGTGTTCCAGACATGCCCAGGACCAATATCACAGTTTCAATTTTGATATTTTGGCCCTAGCTCTCCTCATAAGTGATTATTATCACCTAATTATTGGTCAAATCATCAAATTTTATTCCAGATGACAGTATGATTAGTTCTCCTAGACCAAATCAGTGCTCCAGGGGGTATGAGTAGTCACTTATACCATTCTTCTATGTCTCCATATCATCCAGAGCAGTTAGTTTTCCCCACCTTCCCCACTAGACAAACTTATGGTGGATTTATCATTTTGCAGAGATTGTACCAGCAAAAATGAACTAGAAAAATCATTGAAAAAATCGATTTGGCCTCCTAAGTCAAGGAAATGGCTTGGAATTTTGGCAGATGATGTATTTCAGCATCCCAAATAGTCCTCCAAGATTTTTCAGTTAGCAGGTGTTTGAATTATTTTATATTTGCTCATCCAGTGTGGAAATCCCCTCAAGGTGCACCCCCTCAACTTGGCCATTAATGTATTTCACTATTATATATTGTATTATGAAGTTGTAAAGGGGCGCCTAGGGTGAATTAAGCCCCTAGTGACCCCATCTTATGTACTATCATGTCATATCTTGTGTTTTATTATGACTTTCACTTAGGATATGCGCCCTTTAGCAAAATGTGCCCCTTCTTTACCTTAGTCACTTGATCCATGTGTTGAGTTATGTGTTGTTGATATCCACTGTTGATGATGTTTTAATATCAATTGTTGGATGAAAAAGAAAGTTATGGTTTACGTCTCTCTCAAGCTATTTAAGAGAGGTGACCCCCTCATTGTAATTCATGAGCTTTGGCACTGAAATTTAATAAAGATATTTTTGTCTAGGATTATTCTTCTGTGTGTCTTGTGGATGGTTTGATGATTTGATGATTGGAAGTGCTACTCTTATATACTAAATTTTATTCATGATACATCTTGCATTTTTTATTTACCCATCCCATATGCAGAAAAAAGGAGGCGCTCTAGGAGAGAGAGGGTGTTTTTGTGGGGCAAATCACCTTCGTCTTGGCTCCTGGGTGTTCGGATCAAGGAGTATCTTAATATTTATGATTTTTTATTCCCTTTATTTTCTGTATTCTGTAGATCTTGTTCGGTTGTCTGATCATTTGATTTTTCTCTGATCCAACAGGTTGAAGGAGGCACTAGGGTGACTGGTTGTGGCACAATAACAACAAGATCTCATTCGGATAAGTTCATTTCAATGGGAAAGAGACATTCTTCATCATTTCTCAATGCATCTGCAAGATCCAGGTAAGTCTCATAGGCAAGTTCCTCTTCCTTTATTTTTTGTATCTTCATTACTCATCATTATATTATATTAAAACCCTCATTTCATAGATCTACATGTTTAATCTTGTGATGAGCTATAAAAATTAAAACTCACTATGGAATAAGCATAAAACCCCAAGTCCACAGTTACATCACAATCGAACTCCATTTTCCCATCCAAAGCACTGGCCTTCTACTTAGGGGAAAACTCCCCCCTTGGGGGAAGTGGGTATTTCACAAACCAGAAACTGGGTATTGTTGGTTTCGGTTTTATTTGCCTAGTATTATATCCAAAAAGCAATCCGAGCATCCAATTTCACTTAAGTTCACCATATTTTCCTAGATCCTAATTTTCTACTTGAAACCCTAGGGTAAATTTGGGGCTTTTCACCCAAATGCTCAAAATCTCTTGGTAATCATTATAAACTCTAATTAACCATCCTACTAAAAGATTCCACCAATTTTCCCTCGGTTACTCTTTCATTTTCCTTATTTTAGGGTTTCTTGGTCAAAGGGACGCCCCATGGGCTCTTTGTTTTCACTGAATCTGAAGTGTCAGTATCCTTGACTGGTGTGACATCCTAGTTATTTCGGAGGTCTTGGATATTGTAGGTCACGACTTTGGTTTCCTTTCCTTTGTTGTCCTGAATATGATCACCTCACGAAGGAAACTACAAGATTCGTGATAACATTTTTGGCGTTGTTTCCAAGGAAGTAGAGGCCTACCTTGGTTCGACATTTATCCTTAAGCTCTACTCCCGTTCTCTTTGACAACATTTTTGGCGTTGTTTTTGGGGAGGTAGAGGCTTACCTTGGTTCATTATATGTACCTCCAGTCCTTGTGAATGCGTTTACCTCTTTGTATTCATATCACATCCGGTTTTAAATCCAGTGGTTGCATTTCCAATCATTTAATTTTTCACAATCACTGTATTATCTGTATCTCTCCTACGACATTATCTATTGGTGAACATGACAATTCGTTCATCCGGCGACTCCACTAAGAAGTGAACACATCACATAAATCATAATGAATTCAGATGTATTAATCAAGTGCATGAAGGAATTAACTGAAAGTATAAATGAAGCTAGAAGGCGAATAAACAAAAGGAATAGATGGAGGTCAGATTCTTGGTATGAGGATGATCCTAACCATGATTATTGGTATGAACCTAATTATTGCAATCCTTATAATACCCACCAATTCCCTCACCCACGCAATAATGAATGCCCAACCATCCCGAGTGAGCCGATGAGCAAGTATCAAACCCAGCCAAATCCTGGGGTGAATGATTCTCATGATTCGGTTAGACACCCATCCCAATTAACCAGTGTCATTAAGGAAAAATTCAAACCTTCTCCTTTTAAATTCTATGAAATACCTGGAGCACCTCATCCTATGCCAAATGACTACATTAAAAGGTTGCCTTGATTTTCTGGTAATAATCCTATTGAATGATATTTGGATGCTTTCTGGTTGTATATGAAATCTTGGGGTGCTAAAGATGAAGACGTTTATATGCATGCCCTTTGTGCTTCTTTATATGGGTATGTCGAGCTATGGTTTGACCATTTGGAACCGGGATCAATCATTGGGTATGATATGTTTACCGATTTTGATGATAGAGGAATGGGTTGTAGGCATTAAACAAACCATAGAGGAACAATTAGGTGATTATTGTGTCAATGAGAATCAATTTGATGAAGATGATCAGGAAAACAATGATGAAATAACTGATGATTGTCCTTTTCGATTTGATTTCTCTTCTCCTGAGACAACAATGGACATGCCTTTAAATGACTCTTCTATGCAAGAGAATGACGATGATCAAATCTCAACCCCTCAAGATTATGACCTTGATATTGATATAGAAGGGGAAGTCATTAAAATCTAGCCATCATTAGCTCAAGAAGGCACAAATCAAGAGGGAGAACAAAATGATCTCTATCAGTAATCATCCATAGTTGATACTCTCATCTATGAATCCATCGAAGATCCTCATGGCCTGGTCGACAATAATTTTGATTCATATGATATCTTAGAAGAAGATCAATCACATTATAATTATGATATGATTGTAAGTAAACACCCTTGTCCTAGTAAAATTCCTCATCCACTCCTTAAACAAGATGTGTCAGTTCAATGTGTGGATACTGACCTTACTTCGAATATTGCAATCATTCCTCAAATTCAATTGAAATTTTTTTCTCTCATCGAGTTTCAAGATCAATTGTTCCAAGTCCTCTAGGAGAAATTTTTCAATCCACCCTCCCGTCCCAAATTTTTGAGTCTTCTTGTATGGGTTTGTGTTCTGAGCAATATTTTATCTTCGAAATCTTCAGTCAAGAGTCTAAACATGGCCAAATAATTGGAGAAAATGTGCTTCATTTCCCTTCTCAGTCTTCGTTGATGAATAATATTTTTCAATTTATAAATCTTTATTATGGGTGGTTGGAGAAGGTGTATAAATATCAATTTCATCTTTTCTCCATTTTTTAACAACAAATGGGCTTGATCTCATTCTCAGTTTCATTACATTACAACTTGTCCTCATTTGATTCTCCCATTTTTTTTGGAGTGGATAGAATTGAATGTCCTTGGCAGGGTAGAGGAGAAAATAAAGAATTATTTGGAGGGGATGAGTCACAAGTCATATTTTTTTCTTCCATCAAGTACCAACTCACACTATTTTTATGATCCTATCGGTATCTTGATGGATGAGGTTCTAAATATTCAATTTCATCCTTGGCATGATTTCATTCCAATTGTCCAAATATTTCTTTGAATTTCAAACAACAAGCTAGAATGGTTGCAGTTTTCATTTACATTACTTCTAAACCATCTTAGGCTTGTTGGGCCATTAACTACAAAGAAAGCTCAATTGAACTGTTTAGCAAGTGGTGCATTGGATTTATGATTTTATTTAACACTTGTCTGACTGGTTAGAGTATGGTAGGTAGGATTGAATAAGCTCTATGAGCAGTAGTTGAGTATGTCTTTCTGTTTGATTGATGTATGAGTCTTGTAGTTACTGAGTTATGTATGTGTTTTGTCTTTTATTGCATTTGAAATTATTAGATTAGAATTTTCCTTTCAACACTTTACTTTTCAGCATTTATTTTTTGTCAATTTATTTTTGCATATATTTTTCCCATACATATTGCTTTGGTATCTCTTGCTTCCATGCAGACAATAGGTAATATATGGAGAGGAAATAGAAAGATGGCGTGCTATATTGTTTGTTGTTGATGGTGTTGCGGACCAGATATATCTAAGGTTCTTAAGCACTCTCTTCATTAGATCACTTGTCCCAGTTGGAGCCAAATGTTATCATATATACATTCTGCAACGGGGTTACCATGATGTAGCAGACAAACTTGTCTCTTTTTCTATTCCATGCTATTTTTCACATAAGGTATTAGCATGGATATTATAACTTCAGTTATTCTAGATCCTTTTTCATCGTATTATCCTTTCCAGGACTGAGATTCAGGGGTCCATGGAGATGATTTTAGTGATGTTCTAGTTCATTGTAGTAGAGCAGCAGATTGAAGTTGCTACACATAGTTATAGAGGGGCTTATCAGGTGGAGACAGGTATATATGGTGAGATCAGGTATACACTTCCTTGGTTTGATTTTTCTCTATGATGTATTTCAAATACATATGCTTATCATGTTAGGATGATTATGGTGACCTATGCTTATATTTATAGTGCTTTAAACTATGTTATGATTAATTGAGGAATTTGATGTGAAGACTGTTGCTCATGAGATGCTTGTACAAATTGTAAACCTTGGTGCTGGGATGGTTCCATGTCATTTGTCCCCGTCCATCCAAATCATCCATCATTGACTTTATTCCATGACTTAAATTGATCGAGACTTGTGAGATTGGAGATCCTTTTCCCCATTGTGGCCCCTATGTAGTATAGACTCCATGTTACTTCTTGTCTCTGGATATGAAGTATGTGGCTTGACCAATGTGGTTGGGTTCACAGGGTATTTCTCCTTTAGTTCTCAAATCAAGTGGTCCATCGTAACAGTGTTGCTAAACACTAAAGCGTCAAAAAACATAAAAGCTATATCTAAAGGATGCAAAAAGTATAAATATTTTAAAAGTAGTAAGTGGCTAATAGTTGGAGCACTCATTCCTTGTATAATGTAAGGCTCAATCTACCCTCTACTGGGGTGGCAGGGAGATGCAAACACGTCGGGGCTATGGACTGCTCATTGACAGCGAGGCCATGCCCTAGTCATTTACTGGATCCCAAAAGGCTTTCCAAAGCACTTGCTCTTGAAGGTTGGCTACTATCTTGTGAAATGTAAAGTGATTTGAAAAGGTTAATGGTAAAAGGATGAGCACTCACTCCTTGAATAGTGTTCGGCGCATGTTCCCCCACAAGGAATCAAGGTGAGACTAGCTTGCAAGAGCTAGGTCTTTGTCAGTACTGGATCCTAGAAGGCTTCCAAGGCACCTTCCTTTCAAGGTTGGCCTATATTGCAATTAAATTGCAAAGTAAACTTTTGTTAGAGTCTGAGGGAAGCATATCCAAGTACTTTATCCATTTGTGAGACACCTCCATCCCTTATTGCTATATGTCATACATATGTCACCTTGGTAGAGTGTATTGGTTATCATTCAGATAGATCACTAAGTCAAATTCAGTCAAAATTCATTCCCCTTTTCCTTAACCTTGTTCTTCCATCCTCACCTATATGTAGCACATTGTTTACCCTTTGTAAGTGTGGCATGAACAAGCAGACTTCCAGAAGGTTCCAAGATTCTTCAGAAGCAAAGGTACATATTATTATTATTATTTGTCACCATTGTTATGAATAACTAATTCAAGTTGGGTTTTGATATACACCATTAGAGCATTTCTTACCTTGGATGGTTGCAGGATAATACTGATACAGTATCTCACTTTGATTTTGGGTACTTTGACCTAGCCAACACTGTTGACCAATTCAATCACGGTTCCCAAGGCAGTGAATAAAAAAATCAACATGATCTATATTTGTTACAGACATGATCTATACTATGGTTTTAGTTTTGAGAGTTTGGCCTCGCTTCTCCTTATAAGTGATTATTATCACTTAATTATTGGTCAAATGATCATATTTTATTCTAGATGGCAATATGATTGGTTATCCTAGAGCAGAGAAATGTTCCAAGGGTATGAGTAGTCACTTATACTGTTATTCCATGTCTCTAGATCATCTAGAGCAGTCAATTTGCTCCCTTTTTCAACCTAGACAAAGCTATGGTGGATTCACCATTTCCTAGAGATTGTACCAAGGAAAAATGAACTAGAAAAATCACTAAAAAAAACAATTTGGAATCCTGGGTCAAGGATATGGCTTGGAATTTTGGCAGATGATGTTTTTCAGCATCCTGGATAGTCCTCCAGCATTTTTCAGTCAAAATGTTTCCAGATTATTTTGTATTGGATCATCCGGTGAGGAAAGCCCCACAAGGGGCGCCCCCTCAACTTGGACATTCATGTATTTCACTATTATATCGTGTTTTATGAAGTTGTAAAGGGCCTAGGGTTAATTAATCCCCTAGTGACCCCCTCCTATATACTATCATTTCACATCCTATGTTTTATTGTGACTTTCACTTAGGATAGGTGTCCTTGAGCAAAGTGCACCCCCTCTTTGACTTAGTCACTTGATCCATGTGTTGAGTTATGTATTGTTGATCTCCACCGTTGATGATGTTTTAATCTCAACCATTGGATGAAAAGAAAAGTTAGGGTTTACGTCTCTCTCAAACTATTTAAGAGAGGTGAACCCCCCATTGTAATTCATGAGCTTTGGCACCTGAATTTAATAAAGATATTTTTGTCTGGGATAATTATTTTGTGTATAGTGTGGATGGTTTGATGATCCAATGATTGAAATTGCTACTCTTCTATATTAATTTTTATTCGGGATACATCTTGCATTTTTTATTTACCCATCCCATCTGCAGGAAAAGGAGGCACACTAGGAGAGAGAGGGCGTTTTTGTGGGGAAAATCACCTTTGTCTCAGATCCTGGCTGTTCGGATCTAGGAGTTTCTTGTTCTTTATTATTTTTTATTCCCTTTATTTTTTGTATTATGTAGATCTCGTTTGGTTGTCTGGTCATTTGATTTTTCTCTAATACGACAAGTTAAAGGAGGCGCTAGGGTGACTGGATGTGGCACAATAACAACAAGATATTATTTGGATAAGCTCATTTCGATGGGAAAGTGGAAGTTTTCATCATTTCTCAATGCATCTATAGGATCCAGGTATGTCCCACAGGTAAGTTCATCTTCCTTTATTTTTCGTATCTTCATTAATCATCATTTAATTATATGAAAACCCTCATTTCATAGATCTATAGGTTTTAGCTTGAGGTGAGCTATAAAACTTAAAACCCACTTTATAATAAGCATAAGTCTAAAGTTTCATCACAATCAGACTCCGTTTTCCCACCCAAAGCACTGGCCTACTACTTAAGGGAAAATGCCCCCCTTGGGGGAAGTGGGTATTTCACAAACCACAAACTTGGTATTGTTGGTTTCAGTTTTCTTTACCTAATATTACATCCAACAATCAATCCAAGGATCCAATTTCACTTAATTTCACTATATTTCCCTATACCCCATTTTTTTGCATAAAACCCTAGAGTAAATTTGGGGCTTTTCACCTGGATGCTCGAAATATCTTGGTAATCATTAGAAAATCTAATTAACTATCCTACTAACTGATTCCACCAAGTTTCCCTCAACTACTCTTTCATTTTCCTTATTTTAGGGTTTCTTGGTCAAAGGGATGCCCCTTGGGCTCTGCGTTTTCACTAAGTCTGAAGTGTTGGTATCCTTGATTGGTGTGACATCTGAATTCTTTTGGAGGTCTTGGATATAATATGTCATGAATTTGGTTTCCTTTCCTCTTCCACCTTGAATAGGATTACCTCAGAGGGAAACTACAAGATTCACGATAACACGAACGAACAAGAACATAAAGAACATTTAAAGATAATTCCACAAGTACTAAGAGAACAACAACTATATGCTAAGTTCAGTAAATGTGATTTCTTTAAGGATATGATTCAATACCTAGGACACATAGTGTCCAAAGATGGAATCTCTGTCGACCCCGAAAAAATCAAAGCCATCACTGAATGGTCAATTTCTAAAAGTGTAACCGACATAAGATCATTTATGGGGATTACCAGATACTATCGGAAGTTCATTGAAGGATTTTCTAAGATTTCCTACCCCATAACTTATTTTTAGAAGAAAGGTAAAAAGTTTGAGTGGACTGAAAAATGTATGGAAAGCTTTAATAAACTAAAACATCTACTAACTACCGCCCCTATCCTAAAGATTCTTGATCCTTTCAAGGAATTCGTCATATGTACCAACGCTTATAAAGAAGGGTTATGCGGGGTATTAATACAAGAAAACTACACCGCAACGTATGAATCTAGAAAATTATAGGAACATGAAAAGAATTATGCTACACACGATTTGGAACTTGCTTCCATAATTCACGCCTTAAAAATGTGGCGACAGTACCTCATTGGAAGGAAATTTTGGCTTATGTCAGATAACATAAGTCTAAATTATCTATTTGAACATATAAAAGGAAAGGAAAACAAAGTTGCAGATGCTTTGAGTTGTCATACAAATTTATTATTTGCAAGCAATAGTTATAAATTTGATCTGGAAAATCAGATCCTAAGTGCAGAAAATTCTTATAAGGAATGTCAAATTTTAAAAGAAAAGACTGCTAAAAATGAACAGATTCAAGTAAAAATAGATTTCATCCTAAATAAACGTGGATTGTTGCTGCATAAAAATTGGTTGTACATACCAAACACAATAGAAATCAAACTTAGAGTCATGAATGAGTTACAGAAACGACCATATTCAGGACATGCTGGGTATCAGAAGATGATCACCATGATCTGAAAATATTTCTTTTGGCCTAACATGAAGAAAGAGGTAGCATAGTACTTAGCTTGTTGCATAGAATGTCAACAAGTTAAGGCAGAACACCAACATCCAGTAGGACTGTTGCAACCACTACCCATTCTAGAATGGAAGTGGGAAACAATTAGTATGGATTTTATAACAGGTCTGCCGAAGAATTTCAGACAGTATGATTCAATCATGATTTTAGTCGATAAATTAAGTAAAGTTGCTCATTGTATTCCTGTTAAATTTACCTATAAGGTTGTTAATATTGCAGATATTTTTATGAAATAAATATTTAGATTACATGGTGTACCAAAAGTAATAGTCTCATATAGAGATGCAAAATTTACAGGCAACTTCTAGAAAGCCTTGTTTAAGGGGTTAGGTACATAGTTAAATTTCAATATTGTGTATCATCCGCAAACAGATGGGCAGATTGAAAGAGTAAATCAAGTCCTAGAGAACATGATAAGAATGCATGTCATGGACAAACCAAGTAAGTTGGAAGACTACCTACACTTAGTAGAATTTGGTTAAAATAATAATTTTCAAGTATTTCCAGGTATAAGTCCTTTTGAAATTTTATATGGACGCAAATGTAATACTCCAATTTCTTGGAGCAGTCCATTTGATAGGTTAATGTTAGGACCTGATTTATTTAAAATTATGGAGATAACTGTGAAACAGGTACAACAAAACTTGAAGGCTTCCCAGGACAGGCAGAAAATTTAGGCTGACCTAAAAATAACTCCTAGAGAGTTCCAGGTGGGTGAACATGTGTAAATAAAGGTAAAGTCCAATAAAATTTCCTTGAGATTGGGAAAATATTCAAAGTTGGAACCCAGGTACTACAGGCCATTTGAAATTTTAGTTAGACTAGGGTTGGATGCATACCAATTAGCCCTACCACCCATTATTAAAGTGCATAATGTTTTTCACATTTATATTTTAAAAATATATATTCATGATGCTTGTTGGAGGAGCTAGTCAGTGAGTCGATTAGTCGAGTTAACCGACTAATCGGAGATTAGGTCGGCCTCCAAAGGTCGTGTCAGTTGATCAAACCGACATATAGTTACTCATAACCGTTTTGTAAATCATATATATTAGGTTGTTGAGCTAGTTAAGAACGAGGTCCAGTTTGGACATATGTATGGACCCTCATGTGATTCTATAATATAAATCTGTTATTCCTTTATCTGGTCTTGTCTCTTGTCTCTATATGTTTATATGATTCTTTATGTGTATTAATGGTAACCTTATGTAATCTGTGAGATTACAACATTGGTTCTGTTGCCGATAGTACATATACAGATGACATGACCATGCGTAGATGATATCAGAGAAAAAGATTAAGAATTGGTGGGAGCGTAAGATTGCAAATTACTTATAAAACTACGTGAGAAGAAACAGATTGACCATTGCGCAGGCGAAGGAGAAATTCTTCGCCGAAACACATGAGAATTTTATAGAGTCGGTGCCTTAGCTGTTGAAAAAACTTCTGGATGAAAAAACCGAAAGCAACTAAAGACCAAGAGTTACTGGAAAAACTGATTCGAGGTGGATGGACAAACTTATCGGAGTGGTTTGAAATATCACAGATGAATTTTGCGAAGAACAAGCTATGGAGGAAAGAGTCTCAGTCGAAATCATTGAGATAAGTTTTTATACAAACCTCACTAAGCAGTTTCTTTGCTCATTGCCAACCCTTTTGTTCAAATTCCTAATCGAGAAGGGAGTAGGCCATATCATAAAGCCTTGTCCATCACTATGCCAACCACCACCAAATACTAATTGGGCAGAGAAACAAAAGAAGTGGGAAAAATTCATTGCCGAAAAGGAGTGGGAGTACTTCCTAAGCAAATAAACAGAAATATATGAGCTTTCTAAAGCGTCAGTTAGGCTATGGGGGGGTAGTTGGCCATGTGTCGGTGTAGAGTAAAAAGGATTCTAGTCAACTGAATAAAATACCATCACCGGCAATGAAAATTTGACCTAAGAAGGAAATCAAACGAACAGTGACACACAAAGGTACGTTGGACTTGCAGAAGTTAGAAAGAGAGAAGAGGTAGAAAAGAAGGGAAGAGAGAAGAGAACAATCTAGAGAGTTGTAAAGAGGAATGACCACTGGGGTGACAGAACAAGGAAGAGATCTGCCAGAGTCGGGTCATGATCGACAAGAAGAAGGCATGGATGAAGAAGCATCACCCATGGAGGAAGACTTATGGATAGAGCACCGAGAATATCTCCAACTAGAAATTCCCTAAGAGGTAAGATCTTTGTCTTTGACGGATCCGAGTACCCGAATCCAGGCCATTGTTGAAGAGGACCTGCGACTAAGAGCTAGTGAGTTCGGTATATGGAGTAAACTAGATGACAAAGTAAATGATGATAATAATTTAGTAATTCATCGATCGGAGGAAGGAAATTGGGTAACACTTCAAGCATACCCTTCCAACCGAAGTATCCACTTGCTCTACCTGACACATGAAGGAGCACCCCCCCTACCAAACACAACTTTACAAGAAACAGAACAGTTAGACCTACAAGCACACCAGTGCAGCTGGACATCGACAGAAGAAGTCGACCCAAACCGAATACTTGTTGGAGAAAAAACAACAAATAAAATGACAGAAAGTTGTGAACAAAGAGATACGTAGAGTATCCCACTACCCCTACCACCACCCCCACCACCGCCACCTCCCGGAGGAGACATCGACACAGACATGGGTCATGGATCAACACATATCCCCCTCTATGAGGGTGACGAAACCCTAGATGACACTGGTTTGTCTGTGAGTCAATATGTGAGGCCAATCAAGTTATGGGAAAAGAATGACAGATGGCACAGTTTGTTAGTGCTTTACGAAAAAGAGCACTAACTTGATATATGACTTATATTGAGAGAACTCCCCAAGCGTCCAAAGCAGACATTAAGGCATAATTCTTATCTTTCTTTAAGACACCAGATGCAAAACATCTGGCAGTAAAAAAGATGAAAATAACATCTCATAAACCAGCAGAGTCCATCCGGGAATATGATAAGCGATGGAAGGAACTCCTCAGCCAACTAGACTATGTAATCGATGAACAATTATTAATTCAGTGGTTTCTTGCAGGTATGTCACAGAAAATCCGGTGGCACATAAGCTTGAAGACGTTTAAAACATATGAAGACACACTTACCAAAGCTCTGCAAGTAGAACTAGATGAGGATTTCCCAGCATATCTCATCGATACTAGGATGGAAGAACAGCTAGAAATCATGCAGAAATATTTTAAAGAGTTGAACCTCAAAAATCAGGATACCTGGTGCACAAAATGCTCCATGGCTAGACACACTAAAGATAATTGTCGACAAGACATTTGTTTTGTTCAAACGAAATGATTCTGCGACATTTGTCAAGAACATGGAGAGCATACAATGAAAGATTGCCCATATAACATGAAGAATGGAAAAGCATCTTGGTGCATAATCTGTGAGGTAAAAAGTCACGCAACGGCCGACTGCCACTTAAACCTGAAGAATCGACAAAACTATCAAGCAGTCTACCAAATGAATGCAACCGCACAAAATAATGATAACATTCCAAGGAGTAACGACCAAAATGAACTGAATAATCAAAGATATGAAGGCCGTTGATACGAGCGTCGGTTCGACAATCGTCATGGAGGATTTGGAGGTCGAGGACGATTTTCTGGAAATCATGACAATCGACCATGACAACCCATCCAGTGCTTTACATGTTATAAAGAAGGACACTGCTACACAGACTATCCATACAAGAATAGAACTGATCTAAAGTTTTCTACTAGTTGTGGTGTGGACGATCACTCACTAGAGGATTGTCCCACCATGCTCGACAAGATTAATAGAAAGAAAAATGTTAATGTCTTGTCGTGTGTTCAGAAACATGATGTAATACATACAAATAACTTGCATATAATAACTCGACAAGGGATGAAAATCGAAAAGGATAACCCACGTATAAGTAAAATTAAAGAAAAAAATGATTATCCTAATCCATCAAAACAAAAGCAATTATACAATGATGCATCAAACATGTTTCAGGATTTTGCTAGACAAGAAGTAATTGATGACAGACAACAAAACACACTTAAAGAACTATTCAGTTTAGTACAAAATGATAAATCGGTGTCTCAATTCATCGACTTACTATATAATATGAAGCACAAAAATAATATAGAAAGACAAACTAAAAATATATGCAGCTTGAATAAAAAAGACAAGAGTGATGCTGACCCACTTGTTGATCTTGAACTTGAAGGATATCATGTTTGACAAGTCATTCTTTACTTTGGTTCACAAGTAAATATTATGACACGAGATACATGGGAACAATTGGGTAGACTACAACTAAATGATTCAGGCATATATCTCAAATTAGCCGACCAAGGACTCATCGAACCCATGAAGGCTTGGAGAAATGTCGATACAACAATAAAATGCATATCGACTAAGATCGACTTCGAAATTATCGACCCTAAGGAAGGATCTAACTCCTTCCTAGCCTTGGTAGGTCGACCACGGGGAAAAAAATGAAAGCATCAATATCTTTAGACAAGGAAAGAATAAAATTAAAAGGGAACAGATAAAAAGTTATCATCCCCATTCATCCGTCCCAAGGAGAACCTTGTACTGAACCTATTGATGAAGAATTTGACATTCGACAACTATACCAAATACACAATAATGAAGACTATACTAAACCCAATAATTATGGTGAACTTCATCTAGGGAACCAGGACTCAGTTGGGTATAACTCAGATTCAAAATTATACGATTGGGATATTGAAAATTATGAAACACAAGCACGAGGTTGCTGAACCATTCAAGATATCCATAAGAAACCAACCTGACGATGCTTCTCTGTATCAACTATCCAAAAAATATTTGAGAAAATAATAAGGGAATACCCCTCATTAGCACCAGTAAAAATAGATAATAAATAGAGTCTTCGGTATAAAGAAAGAGAATCACCAGTTCTCCATGTGGAACAAGTCTCTAAAAACCTAGGTGGACATGGCCGACTTCAAAGCCTAGTTGAGAAATTTACAGGACAAGCTACTCAATGGTGGGACACGCACTAGTAGAGACTGCAAACGCGTACAACAACTTCGACTCTCTTCGTAGAAATATTCGGAGGAAGGAAACTAACAAAACAGGCATAAATACCTGTCTTCATCCAAGGATAAGATCCATAAAAACATATACGAATATGTGAAACAGAGTGGAGAATACTTGGTTACAAAGATGAACGTTTATGGCCACACCTATTTCCCTCGACATTAGATGACCTACATAACAAGTGGTACACAATGGAAGAGGCACGACATGAAACATTATTATGGAATGAACTTAGAGAAAATTTCATTAAGGACTTTAGCTTTATACCAGAAGACACAAAACTAGTCGAAGCTACAAAACAGATAAAAAAAATTATATTGTACTGACTAGTAACGATTCAACACAAAATAAAAGCCAACCAAATATAGCATGCTATAACATTCGGCCTGAAAAAATACCACAGTCGACAAGACTCCATTTAGAAAATGAATGAACATATGGAAGGAGTTTTCAATGGAAGATCAATCACCCGGAAACAATCTGACCAGTTAAAACAATATTAAAAATTGAGTCGACCGAAAAAAAATGACATCAATCGAATGACAGTAGTAGACTTTCCAACAACATTTTCACAGTTCAAAGAAGGAAGTCAGCAGATTAATGAAAGTAAAGCACCAGAATGGTTGGATGCAAAAGTAAAAACTAAATAAATTGACATTTCTAACGATAATAGACCGAAAATGGAAAAGATTGGCGATTATTGGAGTGAAGAACAAACCATAGAGATCGTCGAATTATTAAAATAATTTCAAGATGTGTTTGCATGAGACTACAAAGACTTAAAAGGATTGGTAGCAAAAATGGGAGAGATTAAGATAGACATCAAACTCGATTCCTGACATGTCAAGAAAAGACCTTATAACTTAGCTCTTAAATATAAAGAAATTGTCAAAAAGGAGATCGACAATATGCTAGCAGCCAGAATAATTTACCCCATCGACCAGGCAGAATGGGCAAGCCCGATGGTCATCCAACAGAAAAAGCACGACCTGACAAAACTATGAATCTGTGTCAATTTTCCTGAATTAAACAAAGTTACCCTAACATATCCATTCCCGACTCCATACGCTGATGAAATCCTAAACAAAGTCGCAATGCATGAATTCTATTCATTTACGGATGGATTTTCAGGATATAATCAGGTACCAATAGCCAAAGAAGTTCAGAAAAAGACAACCTTCGTATGTGAATTTGGTTCATTTTCCTACATAGTCATGCCATTTGGTCTTAAAAATGCACCTGCAGTGTTCTCAAGAATAGTTGTAAAAACATTTCAAGAATACATCTATAAAACAATGGCAGTACACTTCAAAGACTAGACGATATATTCTATGCTGAAAGATCACTGTAAATGGCTAAGGCTTATGCTGGAACGCTGCCGACAGATTTAGGTATCCCTCAATATAAAGAAATGTATACTCTTAACCCCTATAGGAATTCTACTGGGACATATTGTATGCAAGGAAGGTATCAAAGTCAACTTTGAAAAGATAAAAATTATCCTCGACTTAAAACCACCAGTGAACCCAAAATAGGTCAGAGTACTTTTAGGACATACAGGGTACTATAGAAAATTCATTCGACACTACTCTGATATGACATATCCTCTGGAAGAACTGTTAAGGGAAGATCAATAGTTTAACTGGATAGAAGAATGTGTTAAGTCCTTTGACATATTAAAAAGAAAATTAGTCGAAGCATCCATTCTTCGATTTTTGAATTGGTCGATCAAATTTCATGTGCACATTGATGCCTCAGGCTTAGCAATAGGAGCAATCTTGACACAACCTGTGAAGATAGCATGGAGTACCAAATCATATACAGTAGTAGAAAATTAAACAAATCTGAACGCAACTACTTCACGATAGAAAGGGAAGCATTAGGGATGGTCTTTTCTCTTCAAAAATATCGACATTACCTACTAGCTAACACCTTCATATTCTATACAGATCATCAAGCATTAAAATACCTCATCAATAAACCTTTGCATCACGGGAGAATTTGACGCTAGCTTTACTATTCCAAGAATTTGAATTTGAAGTTGTAGCTCAACTAGGACGATTGAATGTCAGGCCCAACCATTTGTCAAGAATTGACATAGGGGAGGAGCCGATAGGATTCAAATATGACTTGCCGAATGTACACTTATTCCGAATAGAATTTGTTCCTGCAGAATTAGAGGAAATAGCGCAATTTCTAGAGAATGGTCAAGCACCAGAAGGCATGAACACTAAGAAAAAACAAAATTTTAGCCATGAAAGAAGCCCCATACACCTTAATCAATGGATTCCTATACAAAATGGGTTTAGACGAAGTACTCCGTCAATGTTTTTTAGAACATGAACGAGAAAACATTATGCATGAAGCACACTATGGACTAGTAGGAGGACATTTTTAATTGGTTACAACTGCAAAGAAAATCCAACTGTCAGGACTATGGCGACCAACGCTATACAAAGACTGTAAAAAGTTTGTGAGCAAATGTGATTGCTGCCAACGTCTAGGTCGACCGCTACCTAGTAAAACAATGCCTTTAATATCAGTAAACCCAAGCCTCACATTTCAAATATGGGCTATCGACTTTATAAGTCCATTTCCATTCCTAGAAAAAAAGACAGGCTCAAGGTACATCATAACAATAGTTGAATATGTTACTAAATGGGCAGAAGCAAAACCTGTCGACACCTGTTCTAGTGAGGTAGTTGCTAAGTTCATATATGAAAACATCATCACTAGGTTTGGATGTCCTATAGCCTTAATCAGTGACCAAGGCTCACAATTCATCAATAAAACAATTACAGCACTGACAGGACAATTCAAAATCAACCATCGACGAAGCACAACTTATCACCCTCAGTCGAATGGAGTAATAGAAGCATTTAACAAAACATTGACAAAAGGTTTAACAAAAATATGCAATACCAACAAAGATGATTGGGATGAGAAAATCCCTACGGTATTATGGGCATACAGAACAACATATAAACGTTCGACTGACAAAACACCCTTTTGACTAGTCTATGACTAAGAAGCAGTTGTTCCTTTACATTTTCGACAGCAAACGCCGATAATAGCTGACATCTTACTTATCAATGTTGAAGAAGAAAGAAAGGATCGACTAATGAAATTAACCAAACTAGAAGAACGTCGACTTCTTACTATACAACATCAAGAAATTCAGAAGCAACAATACAAGGCTTGGCACGACCGAAACATCAAAAAGAATAATTTGTTGTTCGGAGATCTTGCATTATTATACAACAGTCGGGTGAAAGGAAAACCTAAAAAGCTACACACATAATGGATGTGACCATATATTATCGAATAAATCAATGCCAATGGATCAGCTCAACTGAGAACATTATAGGGAACAATATTTCTGAAGCTAGTAAACGATGCTCGACTAAAACGGTACCAAAACTAAAAAAAAGAGAGAGAAAAAGAAAAACGGTTTTATAACTGTTACAAAAACCTATAAAAAGCGAAAACCTAAAACCCCAACAAGAATCAAGAAAAATCAAAATGAACTTCAACATGTGTTGTAGACCATTTGACAATAATCAAAATTTTTACCATCGACATACCACAGATCGACCATACCGTCATCATCAACAAGAGGACCAAAACATCAAATCAACTCATCATGACTACAGTCAGAGGGAGCATCGAAACCAGAACGTATTAACTTAGCCTTCATTAGAGCATCCTTTACCATCAAATCCACCATTAATAACACCATCGATAAGATCGCCATCCGTTCCGTATATAAATACTACGCAAGTTGGAAATCACATATGGTTTCATCAATGCCTAGCACGATAGAATTACCAAACACCCTTGAGAAAATCAACTACCAAGAGAGCTGAACAGGCAACCGACAAAATGGCCCCAAAAGATGTTCTATTTTTATCATTAAGCTAGCAATACATTAGGATCTTTAACTGAGAGAATAACAAGCATAGCAATCAAACATAAGAGACAATGAACATAGTGTTTATCCTTGGGGAAACCATAAATGGTGAAAACCCCACAACTTCCTCAAAGATAGAACTAACACCAAAAGTAGAACCCAAAACAGTAAGGTGATCTTCCGACGGCAGTAACCTTCTTTCTATCTAGCCCCAGTGTCTTCTCCTTCCTCAACTATGCGCTACACTTGAGTGTGTATGAGATGTGTGATAAATAGAGAGGCCAACTCTCTATTTATACTAATTCTTGACTTGACTAAACCCTACTAGGGCCAACCTCTCTAGGAGAGTCTAATAACCCTAGTGCCCCGAAATTGCGGGGACTTTAACCCTTAGCCAATAGGAGGGTTACCCACAATGACTTGACATGACTTATTTACATTATAGAACTTCCCGATAGGAACATCGAGGCATGACATGACTCAAGTACATCCTGGAATAAACATCGGATTACAATATATAAGAAATACGAGTGAAATACATTTCGAAGTTACATATACATCAACACTCTCTCTTAACTAGGAAGGTATTCTTTCGACACAATTTTCAGCACAAGTATTTTTCTCTGTATCTTTTGGATCATCATCAAGTCCTCTTCATCTTCAAGCCATCTTCATCATCGGATCTGGATCATCACACGATTTGGATCACCATTGGACATCATCACTGGATCTGGATCATCACTAGACATCATCACTGGATTTGGAGCATCACTTGATCTGGATCATCATAGTTGGATCATCATCACTGGATATAGATCATCATCACTTGATCTGGATCATCACTGGGTCATCATCACGGGTGCTATCTCTTGATTCTTCTCATCATAGGAACTTATACAGAGCCAGCCCTTTTTCATGTTGGATGTACATCTACAGAGCCAGTCCTTTTTCATACTGGATGTATCATCACAGAACTAGTCCTTTTTCATACTAGATGTGGCATATACACAGAGCTAGTCCTTTTTCATACTAGATGAGTCTTCACATAGCTAGTTTTCATACTATATGTGGGATCTACCTAGAGCTAGTCCTTTTCATAGTAGATTAGTCTTCACAGAGCTAGTCATTTTTCATACTAGATGTGGGATCTGCCCAGAGCTAGTCCTTTTTCATACTAGATGAGTCTTCACAGAGCTAGTCCTTTTTCATACTAGATGTGGGATCTACACAGAGATAGTCCTTTTTCATACTAGATGTGGGATCTGCCCAGAGCTAGTCCTTTTTCATACTAGATGAGTCTTCACAGAGCTAGTCCTTTTTCATACTAGATGTGGGATCTACACAGAGATAGTCCTTTTTCATACTAGATGTGTCTTCACAGAGCCAACCCTTTTTCATGTTGGATGTGGGATCTACACATAGCTAGTCCTTTTTCATACTAGACATGTCTTCACAGAGCCAGCCCTTTTTCATGCTGGATGTGGGATCTACACAGAGCTAGTCCTATTTCATGTTGAAATATTATAACTTCGAAGAATATTATATATGTATTTCTTTGTGTCCCCTGATGGTCCTACTGGGAGAACCACTTGTATTACTTTGTACCCCAATGCTCCTAATCGGAAGAACTAATAAGATTCATGAGGCAGTCCCCTCTAATTGTAAAGGTGAGTCATTAGCACCCCAGTCTGGTTACTTGAGCCTACATGTGTAACTCAATCCTACATGATTAACTCGAGCCTACATGTCAGATGAGTTAACTTAAGTGAACAGATGAATATAAATAGAGGTGTAGTGCTCCTCATTTGGAACACACACTCTCACTTGTGTAGCGCATTAGTGGAGAAGAGAAGTAGTTGGAGAAGGAGGAGGATCAGGCTTTGATCTCCTTGCTAGTTTTATCTTTTATCTTTTTGGGGCATCTATATTGAGGAATATTTTGCTAGGTTTTTCCCTTTAGGGTTTTCCTAGGATAAATATTTGTGTTCCTTTTGTATGGTTGTGCTTGTCTATCTTTCAGTGATCTTGTTTATATGCTTTTGTTATGAAAATGAAATGAAATACTGATGTCTTAGCTAAGCATATGAAAAGTTAACATGGTATCAGAGCCACCCTGAAAGAAGACATTGTGCAGCTACAGAAGCTAGGGATTCTTACTTTTTGGTTCTCTCTCCACAATCGATCAGCAAAAGAAGGCTAGGCTGACTCTCCATTGAAGGGCACATCTTTCTGTTGAAGCGGAATTCAATTCCGAGCATTTTCAGTTTTCGATGCAGGAAATTAGGGATTCTAGCAAAAGAGGAATTTTTGAGTGAGACCAACATAGGATTTCTCTCCTCATCAAAATCAAAGTTTAGAGACCTGGATCAATATTTTTGGTTGGGTGAAACTCTGGGAAAGTCAAAGCCTAGTTTGACCCCGAGCTAGAAAAACCCTAAATACTAAAACTGCTAAGTTTTGGTACTTTCACTATATTCCGATATTGGAAAAGGATCAGGAGTTGAAAATTGTAGAGGCCAAAGATAAAATCCTGATTTACACTATATCTGAAATTCAGCCTCAGATTCTCTATATTCTGGGAGATATGATCCCTTTAAGTTAGAGTTCTAGCCTCTTCCAAAATTCATCCCTAAACAGGACACCTGGGGAGAATTGTTGTAGCATCGGCTATAGAGGTCCAAATGGAATCACTGAAGATGTTCCAGAAAGAGAACGACCTCTAATTTATTTGATCCAAATTTCAGAACCTGAAGATGAACCAGTGACACATGGCATGTCGTACAACTGCACTGTTCTGAACAGTCCTATAACAGGTCACCTTGGGAAAATGATCATAAATCCCAATTGGTGAAACCAATTCTGATGAAACCTATGGTGTTGGATCAGGGACATGTGAGGTTACCTCAGTGTGAAATTATAGACATGTAGGAGTAGTAAATTTGGAGATATCACAGAAATAGTAACAGGAATTTCTGCAGAAGAAATTAGAAAACTAGGGCTTCCTGTTCGGGGAGCTTCCCTCCACTGTTTTCAGAAAAGGAGTACATTGGACAGCTCCATTTGAAGAGATCTATATTTCTATCCAATCAGATCTGAAATATTTCAAGTTTTGGAAATTAGGGTTTCTCTGACAAACCCTAGATCAGCCAGCTTCGGAAGCAGGACGGACACCTCAAATCGGTAAGATCTAATCTTTTGCTATTTGCATTTGAGGTTCTCATTTCAAAGTGATATATCACATCAGCTTGATGACAAGCTTGGTGAAGTTGACAACTTCCAAGCATGGAAGTATTTGATCTCTCTGAATAAAATAAATTGGACACCTTCATGAGTAGAGAGGTTCCAGTTCCAAAAGGAGATGAGGCTCAAAGCCTTACACAAGAAAAACTTGATCAAGGCCAAGAAGATCATTGTTGATTCAATCACGGATCAACTTGTACCACAAGTGTCTTCCCTAAAGACACCGAAGATGTTTGATTCCTCGATCAAGCTATTTGAAGATAAGAACATAAATCAGAAGATGGCTTTGAGAAAATAGTTGAAGAATGTGAAGATCCAGAATGCAGAACATCTTGAAGCGGTAGAATAAGAATTGGAGAATGCAAAAGTGGTGATAGCCACCTTGAATGGTCTCCTGGGATCATAGAATTCATTCATTCAAGGAATGTGTGCCAGAAGGAAGTAATTACTTTCAATAGACTCAGGGAAGAAGAAGAAGCTCGACTCAAAAGAAGAGAAGAAGAAGATGGAAGCAATTGAAGATCAAGCTCTCACCATTCAAAGAATATCCCTCAAGCGATGAGGAATGTGAAGAACTCAATTCTTAAAGAACCTCTTATCCATCTTATCATTTGGATAAGAAATGATGATGTCATGAATGAATAATATGATGAAGTAGAAGGATCAAGAAGGAGTCTACCCACGAAACGAATAAAAGATAAGTATTCAATTGTCATTGCATGATATTGTTTTGTTATGCATTTGATTATATTTAGTTGATGTGTTATGCTTGATAGATTGTTTGCATTAATGACTGTATACTACTAGTATGATTGTGATGGGTAAGTAGCTCATGGTGCCATACAACTCTCCATTGCTACTTATCAAACCTCTTTGGATTAGTGCACAATCTCAATGATGTCATGATAAAGATGGAAGACATCTAGAAAGTTTCCATGAGACATGGATGAATGTTGTATTAGCTAAAATAATTTGTTGTTATGCATATGTTTTATAGTTCTAACCATGTAACTGGTGCATTTGAGTTGTAGGAAAGGTCTTGTACAACTTCCTACAAGAAAATAAGGATGAGACTTGTTTCGAAGAACAAGTAATGACAATTCAAGATTCACTCCAATAAAAATGAATCTGAAGCTCCCAGGGTCAGAGACACCATGACAGAAGAAAGAGATTCAGAGAGCAGTAGATCCACCTCGAAGGATGAATACCACCATGGGTATGAGAGATAACTCAAGATAAAGAAAAGAATGCTATGAAAGAAGCTATGATCAAAGAATAACACTTGATCATGGGGAATGATGTATACGATATGATTTTGAGACATAAAGGGAAGTATATGTCAATCATAGAACCACCTGTATAGAATGAAGAGGAAAGATGATACTCCACTTTAGGGGGAGTGACTACAGAAGATATCTGAGTTCGACATGGTATGACATGATGGACAGCTTCCTGATGGATCGAGACTTTACCAAGAGTAAAGTGGGTTCCAACCTTCAAGGTTGAATGCAGAAGACTAGGATATGTTGATGACCTGACAAGATGAACTCATGAAAGATGTTATGATACTAGAATGATGTTTGGGATATAATACTCAAAACAGAAAGCAAGAATGTGGTATCTTCCAAATGGATCAGTAAGATAAAATACGTTGCTGATAGAAGTAAGGAAAGACTTGTGGCTTCTCTTAGAAAGAGGAAATTAATTCTAAAGAGACACTTACTCCAAGAAGCAAGGTATACTTCCTTCAGAACTATCATGGTAGTTTCTTTCATGATGAATTAAAGACAAGCCTTCCTTAATGGTATGATTAAGGAAGATTTTTACATCGAATAGTCACAAGGATTTGAAGTTGAAGATAGATGGACTCACGTGTGCAAGTTGAAGAAGGCCCTCTATGGTCTGAAGCAAGCTCCTAGAGCTTGGTATGGAAGAATAGATAGTTTCCTGACGAGCATGGGATTTGCCAAGAGTAAAGTCGATCCTAACCTTTATCTCAAGGTTGTAGAAGATGAACCTGGCATCCTATTATTATATGTGGATGACCTATTTCTGACAGGGAATGAGAAACAAATTGTAGAATGCAAGAAGAAGTCTGGTGAAGAATTTATACCTTGGTCTAATACTTTATTTCCTAGGTCCAGAAATATGAAGGAATATTTCTCAATTAGGGAAAGTATGAAAAGATTTGATATTTTGGAATGCAAAGTCATGGCCACACCCATGGACTCCAACCTGAAGCTGATGACTCATCAGAGTTAGTGAGTGTGACTCATTACAAACAGATCATTGGGTCATTAATGTACTTAACAAATTCCAGACTAGACATTTGTTTTGCTGTGAACACCTTAAGTCAATATGTTGTTCAACCAAGACGAGTTCACCTAGTAGCCACAAAACATGTGATGAGATATCTGAAAGGGACTATATACTTTGGTCTATACTATGATGGTAGCCATGAGTATAGGTTGTATGACTACATAGATGCAGATTGGGCCAAAAGTATCTCAGACAGGAAAAGCACATTAGGTAGATGCTTTTGTTTGGGGTCTGCTATGAGTTCATGGTTTAGCAGGAAACAGTCCAGTGCTTCGCATAGCACGGCTGAAGCAAAATACATAGGAGATTTTTCTGCTAAGTTGTGAATTCATATGGATTTAGAAGATGATATTAGGTCTCTTTGACCTGAAGATGGATACTACAATGATTCTATGTGATAACCAGATTTGTGATGACAGAGAACCCTGTGTTTCGATTGTAACACATAGAAATCCAGTATTTCTACATACGAGATAAGATGCAGATGATTATGTTTTAGTATTTACATACTGTAGATGCAGATGATGATGATTCCATATTTCTATACTGAATATATAGATGATGATGTTTTCAGTATTCACATACTAGAGATACAGATGGTGATAGTTCAGTATTCACATAATGAAGATGTAGATGATAATGTACTGATGAAGTCTCTGTCTCGAGTAAAGTTCGAACACTTTCGAGACAAGCTTGGTGTTGTTCGAAAAGACCTTCCTCGAAAGGGGGAGTAGTGATATTGCAGTGGGATTGTATCATCCCTGGGCACTTGCCCTAAAGTGATCCAGAGACCTCGATCCTCAAGAATGAAGAGGGATTGTATCATCCCAGGACATTTGTCCAAAAGTGATCCGGTGACCTCAATCCTCGAGAATGAAGAGGGATTGTATCATCCTGGGACATCTGTCCAAAATAGATCCGGTGACTTTGATCTTCGTGAATGTGGTGGGATTGCATCATCCCTGAACTTCAGTTCAAAATGTGTCCAATGGTCTCGGCCCCCGTGAATGTGGGTGGATTGCATCATCCCTGAACCTCGGTTCGAAATGTATCCGAAGGTCTCGGCCCCCGTGAAAGTGGTGGATTGCATCATCCCTGAACCTTGGTTCAAAATGTATCCGAAGGTCTTGGCCCCCGTGAAAGTGGTGGGATTGCATCATCCCTGAACCTCGGTTCAAAATGTATCCAGAGATCTCGGTCCCCATGAATGTGGTAGGATTGTATCATCCTTGAACTTCGGTTCAGAACGGATCTGGTGACTTCGGTACTTGAGAACGTGTGTTGATCCTGTAATTCCTAGAGGAAGGATTGTCTAAGTTCCACATCTGTGTTGATCCCGTAATTCCGAAAGGAAGGATCATTAGTAACTCCGTAAAGACCTAAATCCCGTAATTCCGAAAGGAAGGATCATTGAATTGATCCTGTAATTCCAATAGGAAGGATTGTCTGAGTTCCACAGATGTGTTGATCCCGTAATTCCAATAGGAAGCATTGTTTGAGTTCCACATCTGTGTTGATCCCGTAATTCCAAAAGGAAGGATCATTAGTAACTCTGTAAAGACCTAAATCCCGTAATTCCAATAGGAAGGATTGTCTGGGTTCCACAGATGTGTTGATCCCGTAATTCCAATAGGAAGGATTGTCTAAGTTCCACAAATGTGTTGATCCTGTAATTCCAAAAGGAAGGATCGTTAGTAACTTCGTAAAGACCTAAATCTCATAATTCCAAAAGGAAAGATCGTTAGTAACTCCGTAAAGACCTAAATCCCGTAATTCCAAAAGGAAGGATCATTGGTAACTCCATAAAGACCTAAATCCCGTAATTCCCAAAGGAAGGATCATGTTGATGTTTTGATGATGTTGATGTCTTGATGATGATGTTCTCTGATTGAAAGATCAGAATATGATGATGATGTTGTTGCTGATGATGATGATGTTCTCTAATCAAAAGATCAGAATATGATGATGATGATGTTTCTCTGATCGAAAGATAAGAAGTTGCTAATGATGATGATGTTCTCTGATTGAAAGATTAGAATATGATGATGATGTTGTTGCTGACGATGATGATATTCTCTGATCAAAAGATCAGAATATGATGATGATGATGTTTCTCTAATCAAAAGATCAAAAGTTGTTGATGATGATGTTCTTTGATCGAAAGATAAGAATATGATGATGATGATGTTTTCCGATTGAAAGATCAGAAGTTGCTTATGATTATGATGTTGATGATGATGATGATGTTTTCTAATCGGAAGATCAGAATGCGATGATGATGATGATGTTTCTGATCGAAAGATCAGAATGTGATGATGATGAAATCTTGATGATGATGATGTCGTATTATCAAAAGTATGATGATGATGTTGTTGCTGATCGAAAGGCCAAAGTGCTGAAGATGATGTTGCCGATCGAAAGGTCAAAGTGCTAAAGATGTTGTTGATCGGAAGGTCAAAGTGCTGAAGATGTTGCTGCTGATTGAAGAGTCAAGATGCAGAAGATGTTGCTGATCGAAAGGTCAAAGTGTTGAAGATGATGTTGCTAATCGAAAGGTCAAAGTGTTAAAGATGATGTTGCTGATCGAAAGGTCAAAGTGCTGAAGATGTTGCTGATAGAAAGGTCAAAGTGCTGAAGATGTTGATGTTGATTGAAGAGTCAAGATGCTAAAGATTCTGCCGATCGAAGTGGTCAAAGTACTGACGATGCTGAAGACTAAAGATTGAAGATGAAGACTACATGATGTTGAAAAGATTCCAATGATTTATAGATGTATCACCCTGATGATGTTGATGATGTCCTCTATGTCTCTCCTATTATTATTGTTGTTGATGTTGTTATAGAATACCCTTCTCGTTAAGGGGGAGTGTTGAATTATTGTAACTTCGAAGAATATTCTATATGTATTTCTTTGTGTCCCCTGATGGTCCTACCGGGAGAACCACTTGTATTACTTTGTACCCCGATGCTCCTAATCAGAAGAACTAATAAGAGTCATGAGGCAGTCCCCTCTAATTGTAAAGTTGGGTCATTAGCACCCTAGTGTGGTTACTTGAGCCTACATGTGTAACTCGAGCCTACATGATTAACTCGAGCCTACATGTCAAATGAGTTAACTTAAGTGAACGAATGAATATAAATAGAGGTGTAGTGCTCCTCATTTGGAACACACACTCTCACTTGTGTAGCGCATTAGTGGAGAAGAGAAGTAGTTGGCGAAGGAGGAGGATCAGGCTTTGATCTCCTTGCTGGTTTTATCTTTTATCTTTTTGGGGCATCTATATTGAGGAAGCTTTTGCTGGGTTTTTCCCTTTAGGGTTTTAACAGGATAAATCTTTGTGTTCCTTTTGTATGGTTGTGCTTGTCTATCTTTTAGTGATCTTGTTTATATGATTTTGTTATGAAAATGAAATGAAATACTGATGTCTTAGCTAAGCATATGAAAAGTTAACATTTCGTACTAGATGTGTCTTCACAGAGCCAGCCCTTTTTCATGCTGGATGTGGGATCTACACAGAGCTAGTCCTTTTTCATACTAGATGTGTCTTCACAGAGCCATCCATTTTTCATGCTGGATGTGGGATCATCACATACATCTGAAAATGGAATGAACCAATCCTCTCACCATGTCATAGCTCTTACATCCGACCATGGAAGGAACCAATCCTCTCACCATGTTGGAAGGGAACAAAACTTACATCTGACCATGGAAGGAACCAATCCTCTCACCATGTCGGAAGGGCACAACACTTACATCTGACCATGGAAGGAACCAATCCTCTCACCATGTCAAAAGGGCACAGCACGAACAAATCACTTCCTCTTGGGAGGAATCTCGATCTGGAGAACACCAAGCTTCTCCCTAGAGTACTCAAACATCACCCTAGCTAATGGCTTAGTCACACATCAGCTATATGTTCGTCCATCGCAACATACTGGAGCTTCATTGCTCCTCTCTGCACCATAGTGATACTTGATCTTGATATGCTTCGACTTGTCATGGAACACTGGATTCAATGACAACTTTACACAACTTTGGTTGTTACAGTATATATAAGTAGCATCTAACTGGAGATCAAATAAATCATACAGTAGCTTCCTCGGCCATACTGTCTCACAACTAGCTGAACAGGATGTGACATATTCTGCTTCATCTATACTCAGTGCCACACAAGATTGCTTCCTGCTAAACCAAGAGATCACACCTGATCCCATACTAAAGCAACACCTTGAAGTGCTCTTCCTATTGATGGCACTGCCTACCCAATATGAATCAACATAACCCTCTAAGTTAATTCTTTTATCAGTCTTATACTTGAGCCCATAATCAACTATACCTTTTAGGTACCTCAGAATGTGCTTTGCAATAGTCAAGTGAACATTTCTCGGATTTGTCAAGTATTGGCTCAAGGTGTTCACGGCAAAGAAAATATCTGGTCTCGTATTCATCAGGTACATCAAGGACCCAATCATCTGACGATATATCATGTCATCAATTGAATCTGATGAAGCATCACTCAATAGCTTCAGGTTTGATGCCATAGGTGTGGTTAATGCCTTACAGTCCATCATCCCAAATCTCTTCAGGATCTCTACTGCATACTTCCCTTGTCCAAGGAAGATTCCATCTGTATTCTGCCACACCTCTATACCTAGAAAATAATGCATCATACCCAAGTCCTTCATTTTGAATTCGGTAGCAAGCTTTCTCTTCATATCAGCAATCAACCCATCCATACCTGTCACAAACAGATCATCTACATATAGTAGGAGCATCACTGGGTTGCCATATTCAACCCTGTAGTAAAGGTTGGAATCTGCTTTACTCTTGGTAAAGTCCAAACTGGATAGAAAGTTGTCAATTCAGTTGTACCATGTCCTAGGTGCCTGTTTCAAGCCGTATAGGGATTTCTTCAATCTACACACATGGGACTTCCTCTTCATGTGTCTCAAAATCGAGTGGTTTCTCCACATACACTTCCTCTTCCACTACACCATTCAAGAAAGCAGTCTTGACAACCATTTGGTGTATCTTTCATTTCATCATTGTAGCCAGAGCAAGTACCGATCTGATGGAAGTGTATCTAGCTACAGGTGCAAAGGTTTCTTCATAGTCTATTCCTTCTTTCTGGGAGAAACCACGAGCAACAAATATTGTTTTATATTTTTCTATGCTACCGTCTGTAGCATGCTTAATCTTGTAGATCCATTTGGAAGTTACAATTGACTTCCCTTCTGGTCTTGGGACAACATCCCAAACATCATTCTTCATGATCGATTGATACTCTTCGATCATAGCATCCTTCCATTCTTTCCGTTCTGCCGCTTCTTCATACTTGGAAGGTTCTTTATTAATTAAATCACATAGTAATGCTACATAACTAGAACAGGATCTGGTCCTCTTTCTTTCTCTAAGATTCTCTTCTGGAACCCCAGTTATGGAGAGAAATTCCTATGGCTTGGGGTACCACAACAGACAGCTTGACTCCAGAAATCAATCATTTCCAATATGCAATAGAAATTAAATATCTAACACTAAAGGATCAGAACTCATACCTTATTCTGGACGGTTGAAGTAGATCCCCGTTGAGCTTTCCAACTTTAGCTTGAATTGATAGATTACTTTCTCAACAACAAGTAAACAATACAAGCATACTATATATATTGGTGTTAGATCTATTCTAGCATATATAATCAACAATGTATAAGCATTTGAAAACATCCATGGATAAAATATTCATTCAAACATACATTATTGGACAGGAAAAGATATTTCTTTTAATGTAATATCATAGATTACAATGGATACAACCTCTGTCGACAAATCTGGGAATCATAGAAACTGAATCCCCCACTTGGGCCTCCACCACCTCAATCCTCCATCTCTCGATACCAAGCTCACGAGCAAAAGGAAAGCTTGGGAAGAACACAAAAGTGCTCCAAGGGACAAAGGGATGCAGACTCAAGCATAAGTTCCGGTAACAATGGACTATAGTTTCTTTGCTCTCAATTCTCTCATATGCCTTCAATGTACCAAAGAGTTCCTGGTATAGCTTTTCAAAGGGGTAATGAAAGGTCGAATCCGAGTGATCTCAAGGCATAGGGAAGGCCAGGAGTCAAGTTGCATGTACTAATTTTCACATATTTTTAGGGATGGTTAAGGAAACATCAAAGGACAAAAAATGGTCCAAGGGGTCCAAGGAGTTTGCAGAGGGACAGGGGAAGGCCATACAATTGTGATTCACCTGGAGTGATAAAATCAGCTATAACATATTCCCCCTAATGTGTGAGGTTAGAGGGGTCATACGATGGCCCAAATACATTATAATTCCATCCCAGAAGTGGAGTGATGAAGAATCCCAAATGGAAGACCAGCCACCCAATCAGCATAGTACAATGATACAACTCTACACATAACTGCAAATACATATAGCAGTCCTAGATACATAAGAGTACAATGGCCATGAATAGGCATGATACAAGATATCACATAAGTGGTCATCGCCACGTACAATATACATAGATCAGAATCTCCATGATGAAGATATATAAAGGATCATGATCTCCATAATGGTTGAAGATATACAATGGATCAAGATCTCCATAACAGCTGGAAATGTCTAACATATACTAGAATCAAGTCATGAGAGTTGAAATCTCATGAACACTGGCACGATCAAGGAGGTAGCATATAAGAGATGCCACCAATCTGGAAGGTCTTCTACACAAACCACTACGAGTACATGTCCTACTATGTGAATAGAGGTGTCGAGGTCGAACATAGTAGTCCATCGTCTGATTACCGGTCATTGATGTATACCGTTAATAGATGCGAGATCACCCACCGATAATGAAAATGGGAATCAAGGTACCAAAGTGAAAACTAACAATTGTGAATAAATGTGTTGAGGTCAAACACTTAAGAGGATCCGTCAATCAGGTGACATTGATGTATTCCCAAAGACTATCGATGGTGAGAGAACCTGCCACTAATGACTGCAAGTCTCAAGGCACTCAAAATGACTCTAGATTCCAATCCCAGAATAAATGATCTGAATTCGATGGGATGAAATCCTTTGGAAGGAGGGAATTAAGGCATCCCCCATCATCCAACATGAGGTACTCAGCAAAGCTGTATAATGTGGAAGGACTTGATCATAAGGTGCACAAACAAGTAACTGTATCGGGGATGGCCGGCATGCAAAGTCAAGATAACTGAGGAATGGCCGACTCAGGTTTCAACTTCCTTCAAACAAGAGCATAACAACGAATGGTGACTGAATAAATGCAGCATAGACTCGATATACAAACTGGGACATCTCTGCGACACAGGAGGCATCGACAGAGGCTCCATGGGGACTGGAAGCTTAACCAGTCGGTGGAGATAAACTTAGATAAATGAGTACAACTCCTAAATTCAAACTATAAACCCAACCAATGGATGTGATATACAGTGCTCTGTTCGAAGGCAAAACGACTCGACAGCTGCCAAAGATAACATCTTTCCTTGTCCGGCTTTTTGGTTTTTTGATTTTTTTTGGACTTTTTCAAATATTTAAAAAGCTTGAAAAAGAATAAAATTGCTTTATAGTTACAGACTAGGAGGAGATGAGTGTCATAGGGGAAAACAAACTAGTTCCAAGCAGTGGAACATACCTATGCTCAATGCAAGGACACATGTGTAGGATATCAACACTCGGGGGAAAATCCCCTCCCGATAAAAAGGGAATCAAGCTGCGAAGGATATATAAAATGGCTCTGCATGGCTAGAGATGAGACAAGCTCGGGCTATATGTCCAATATGCAATGTCAGGGAAGCTGGAATAAAGCTCAATAAGGTAGGCAAAGCTCATGATAATGCAATTACAACTTGACATAAGGGAGTCCTGAGGGAAATGGCCAGCATAAAGCTCAAGAGGAGTATGAAGCTCTTGCTCAAGGACATGGCGGGACTAAAAGGGACTCCCGGACCTAAGAGAGGACTCACAGCATGGGTACCAAATGCAAAAGGGATCTAACTAGGACACCCGTGTATAGGAAAGCTCTATCATTCACATAGCACCACTTCTAACATCACCATGAAGGTTCCACGATACCATGGAATGGGTTCGTACCTAAGGTTACGATGGAACAGTCATAAGGCAATGCATAAGTGCAAGTGGATGTGATATCCTAACCTATATGCCAGTTCAAACATAATACCTGTGATAGGAACGAATGGGTCGAAACCTTGGAGAAAGTGTACAAAAACTGGACCCTACATGACAACCATATTAGTCCAAAACAACCCAAAATAGTCAATAAAGAATCCAAACTATATGATATAGGGTGGAATGATCATGACAACTACACCCAAAGGAAACAATGCGGTGAACGATGGGACATAAAAATGAAAGTAAGGTGTAGACCCAACGTTCACGCATCCACTACCACCCCTGTGAGGGTGACCACTGGTGTAAAGACCGAGCGGAGGGAAAAAATCCTCCACAAATGGAGTAGAGGATGGAAGATGACCATTCCCAAATCTATGAGCACGATAAGCGGCTATGATGCCCCCAAGTCTGACACTAGGGTCCGTACTAGGACCAAGGAAAGGTGATAGCATACCAGGCATGCCGAAAATACAAGGACTCAAACTCAAGAGAGCATAAATATACTCAGGTAACCATGATCCCAAAGGCCAACTAGCGCACAAAGAGCACACTCCTAAGAAAATCTACAGCCAAAATACAAGCAAACCAAGGGGAGGATATGTGAGCTCCTGAATGCAGCGGGTATGTCTCGCCTGGGAGAGGCTTGAAACTCCCATACACTACAAGCAGAGGTACGTAACCAATTATAGTGGCCCTCAGCTTCAACGCATAAAGCGACTATGCTGTCCGACCTCTACTTGGCCAGGACACTCACAGAATAACCTCTGCAAGTACCCCCTCGATAACCTAGGTAAGGCAACTAAGGTCACCTTAATATAATCAATGCTCAAGCGGACAGTCATAGGTGAGATTGACCGTATGGGCAGGGTAGCAAAGCCCAAAAATCTTGAAAGAGCCCCCAGATACGAATACAATCCTGGAAATATCTCCGGTACTACTCAGTTATGACTAGGGGTCATCCCAATCAATAATCGCTCACACTGCCTCGTGCTTAACTCCCTTTTGAGAGGAGGATCCTAAGAAACACCAATTATACCAAGGAATGTCACACTCTCACCTGGACAGACACATACATGTTGTTGTTTAGTGGTCTTGGAGAATTTACTCACAATGAACTATTCCAAGACTCTAAATCCTAATCTTGTTGATGCACCCTATAAAAGAAAAGATTGTAATTCATTTTATTATGCATTGATTTTAATTGGCTGTAATTACTCAAAGGGAAATGGCTGTGCAACTAATGACATTATGACTCAGCAGTGAAATAAATATGCACACCATAACAAACAATGCTAATTGCAATCTTTGTCAAATGAAAAATAGGGTATGCCACTACATGAGATGCATAAATATATATTCCTTTCCGAATGCCAATGCAATCCTTCCTATATGAAATCCTACACACAACTCTCATCCAAGCAATCCAATGCAAGTACCTCCTCAAATCCATAGGCAAAAAAAATGCAACTACCTTGTATTTTTCAATATAAAAGAATGAAAAATGCAATAAAAGTCATCTAAAACTCTCAGTCTCCACACCAAGTATAAAACACAAGCCCAACAAGACACCGAGACAAAAAGAGTAATGCACTAATAGCAAAACAAAAAGGATAAATGACTAAAACTACTTTAAAGAAAAATCAATGAAAAAGCGGTCTCTAGTCACAAAAGAAGCATCCAACAAACAACATCAGACCCAAGGAAGACCCAACCACACTCACAACCCACCCAGCAACTTCCCACAACATCAAACTCACCAAAAGGGAGGATGTACACGACTGTTTAAAGAACAGCTGCGTATGTATGCGACTTTTGGCCAAAAATACGCGTATGTACCCGACTTTTGGCCAAAAACCTGCGTATACAGAGAAGGCAGTGGTAAAAAGTAGGCCAAAGGTCAAACCAATAAAGGGGAGTGTCCATGGATGAACATACTATAAAATGCAAAACATAAACAAGGAGAAACAAAGAGCAAGTCAAGAATATTAAGCCCATTGTGCCGATAAAAACCCCCAAAGGCAAAATGACTAGGAACTCCCCAGCAGAGTCGCCAATTCTGTTACGGAGAGAAATTACTATGGCTTGGGGTACCACAATAGACAGTTTGACTCTAGAAATCAATCCTTTCCAATATGCAATAGAAATTAAATATCTAACACTAAAGGATCAGACCTCGTACCTTATTCCAGACGGTTGAAGTAGATCCCTGTTGAGCTTTCCAACTTCAGCTTGAATTGATAGATTACTTCCTCAATAACAAGTAAACAATACAAGCATACTATATATATTGGTGTTAGATCTATTCTAGCATATATAATAAACAATGTATAAGCATTTGAAAACATCCATGGATAAAATATTCATTCAAACATACATTATTGGACAAGAAAAGATATTTCTATTAATGTAAAATCAAAGATTACAATGGATACAACCTCTGTCAGCACGTCTGTGAATTGAAGAAACTGAATCCCCCACTTGGGCCTCTACCACCTCAATCCTCCATCTCTCGATAGCAAGCTCACAAGCAAAAGGAAAGCTTGGGAAGAACACAAAAGTGCTCCAAGGGACAAAGGGATGCAGACTCAAGCATAAGTTCTGGCAACAATGGACTATAGTTTCTTTTCTCTCAATTCTCTCATATGCCTTCAATGTACCATAGAGTTCCTTATATAGCTTTTCAAAGGGGTAATTAAAGGTCGAATCCTAGCGATCTCAAGGCATAGGGAAGGCTAGGATTCAAGTGAGTCGGATCCATGTCAAGGAAAACTCCAAAAGGATTTGGATTATGCACACATCCCGATGTACGCGGTTTTAGGGGTCAAACCCGCATATACACGCGATTAGGGGTTTAAAAGTCACGTGTACTAATTTTCACATGTTTTTAGGGATGGTCAAGGAAACATCAAAGGAAAAAAAATGGTCCAAGGGGTCCAAGGAGTCTGTAGAGGGACAGGGGAAGGCCATACAAGTGTGATTCACCTGGAGTGGTAAAATCAGCTATAACAACCCCATATCTTTCCGCACCTTGGATAATTTCTCATACCCAAGCAGGTTTCCTCTTGTGAGGATTCTTCTCCTGAGGTGGATCTACAGGTCTTTCTGGTTCTTCAAATTATCGATCTTCTTCTTGAGTTTCTTCGTTCATGATTGTATCATGAATTCTGGGTGCTTCTGCTTCTTCAGGTTCTTCAGCAGGTTTCTTTCTAGATTTGATGTAGGCTGAATCTTCATTAAATGTTACATCCCTATTGATTTCAATCTTCTTGAACCCTGGGAATTATATTCTATAAGCCTTCGAGCTTTCAGAGTATCCCACAAATATACCCTTCTTTCCTAAAGGATCTAATTTTGTCCTCTTCTCTTTTGGAATGTGTATGTACACTGGACAACCAAATATTCTGAGATGGTTGGCTTCTGGTTTCTTGCTGGAGAAGACTTCTTCAGGAGTCTTGTGCTCGAGTACTCTATGTGGAGTATGGTTTTGTACATACACTATTGTTCTAGCTACTTCTACCCAAAGATGCATAGGAAGATCTTGATCATGAAGCATAGCTCTTGTAGCTTCCATGATGGTTCTATTATTCCTTTCTGCAATCCCATTCTGTTGTGGATTATATGGGGTGGACAACTCCCTCTTAATCCCCGAGTCTTTGCATAATTCTTTGAATTCATTTGAGGTGAATTCTCCACCATTATCTGATTGAAAAGTATTGATCTTCTTTTCAGTGTGGTTCTCGATCAAGGCTTTGAATTCCTTGAACTTGTTGAATACTTCATCTTTGTTCTTCATGAAGTAAATCCATGTATTCCTAGAAAATTTATCAATAAAAGAAACATAGTATACATACCCACTTAGAGAATTTGATGACATTGGTCCGCATACATCGGAGTGGATAACTCCCAAGATTCCTTTTGCCTTGCTCTCGCTACTTGGAAATGTCTTCTTTGTATTCTTTCCTTTCACACATCCTTTACAATCTCCATTATGTTTTGCTTGAATTTCTGGAAGAACTTCAGTCACTTTGCTTGCAAGTGGTAGTGCTCTATAATGCATGTGTGCAAGCCTTCTATGCCAAAGTTCCATTGGTTCTACTGAGTCATGAACCAAAGCTTGTTCTGGTTGGCCCTTCAACTTGTATAGACCTCCTTCTTGTTCTCCAATCACTATTGCATCATCAAAAGTCTTTCCCTTTGGCCACATAAGAACTTGGCCATCTACAAAAGCAACCCTCATTCCTTTTGCATCTAATGCAGATATGGAGAGGAGGTTCTTCTTTAGTCCTGGAACAAATAATACATTCTTCATCTTCATAGACTTTCTAGAGTCTAGTTTATAGGAGGATTCACCACTACCTTTTATTAGATACTAGAAGTCATCCCCAAGTTTCACCTTGTGAGGTGACTCATGTTCAAATAGCTTCACAAATGATTCTTTGAATCCCATCATGTGCTTGGAAGCACCACTGTATATGAGCCAATCATTGCTTCCATGTGAAACAGATCCTGTGAGAGCGGAGATCAGCACATATTCTTCCTCACTTGAAGAATCATCACTTTCTTGTCTGATTCTCTTTGTGGAAGGTTCAGCATCCTCTGCAGCATGAGCATGATGTCTTCTCTTGCTTCCCTTCTTCTTTAAGTTCCCTTTATGAGGGCATAATTTGGATATGTGACCTTTCTCATCACATGTGTAACATCTAATAGTAGACAGATCTCTTCTAGAGTGTGAGATCTTACCTTTGGAGTGATGATGGTTCCTTCTACCTTTCTTGGAGTGAACTATGAGAGCTTGATCTTCACTTCCCATCTTCTCTTCTCGAGCTGCTATCCGAGCTTCTTCTTGAGAGCATTCTTCCCATAGTCTACTGAACTTGACTAACTTCTTTCTGGCACAGATCCCTTGAATAAAAGAGTCCCATGATCTAGGGAGACCATTCAAGGTGGTCATCACAATCTCTGCATTTTCCACTTCTTCATCTACTACTTCTAGTTGTTCCTTGATCTGAGATACCCTTGTAAAGTAAGATTGGATGGTCTCAACATTCTGGATCTTTACATTCTTCAATTGGTTTCTTAGAGTCACCTTCTGGTTTATGTTCTTGCCTTCAAACAATTTGGTTAGGGTATCAAACATAGCTTTAGGTATCTTGAGGGAGGACACCTGTGGTATGAGGTGATCCTTGATTGAATTAGCAATAATCCTCTTTTTCATAACCAACTTCTTCTTATGTAAGGCCTTAGCCTCATCTCCCTCTGGAACTGGAACCTCCTCATTGATATAGGAGTCCAGCTCATTTTCTTCCAAGACCAAGGAGATCCTATACTTCCAGGCTCGAAAGTTATCAGCTCCCTCAAGATTTTCATCAAACTTGGTATGATGAGACATCTTAACTGAGAACCTCAAATGGAAATACAAAATATTTAGATCTTACCATGTTAAGATGTTGGATCTGGATTTGGAGCTTAAATCCTGCAGTGTTGGTTCAATAGCAGATTAGGGTTTTGCTTTTCCAGAGTTCTGTCTGACCAAATGCTTTGAATTTGATCCCTGACTTCGATTTTGGGGAGGAGATCAATCCAAGCCTGGGCTCACTAAAAAATTCCTCTTCTGTGAAAAGCCCTAATTTTCGATAGCAGTGTTGGGTCCAAAACTGAAAAACCTCAGAATTGGATTATGCTTCGACAAAAAGATGCGCCCTAAGGAGTAGACTTAATCCAACCTTCTTTTACTGAAAATATGTGGAGGAAGATCCACAAAGTAGGAAACCCTAGTTCCCACAGTTGCACAGTGTCTTCTTCTCAGGTTAGCTCTGATACCATGATAGAATTTTATCATTAAGCTAGCAATACATTAGGATCTTTAACTGAGAGAATAGCAAGCACAACAATCAAACACAAGAGACAATGAACATAATGTTTATCCTCGGGGAAACCATAAATGGTGAAAACCCTGTAACTTCCTCAGAGATAGAATCAACACCAAAAGTAGAACCCAAAACAGTAAGGTGATCTCCCGACGGCAGTAACCTTCTTTCTATCTAGCCCCAGTTTCTTCTCCTTCCTCAACTATGCGCTACACTTGAGTGTGTATGAGATGTGTGATAAATAGAGAGGCCAGCTCTCTATTTATACTAATTCTTGACTTGACTAAACCCTAATAGGGCCAACCTCTCTAGGAGAGTTTGATAACCCTAGTGCACCGAAACTGCGGGGACTTTAACCCTTAGCCAATAGGAGGGTTACCCACAATGAATTGACATGACTTGTTTACATTATAGAACTTCCCGATAGGAACATCGGGGCATGACATGACTTAAGTACATCCCGAAATAAGCATTGGGTTACAATATATAAGAAATACAAGTGAAATACATTCTGAAGTTACATATACATCAACAAAACAAACCAAAGCCAAGAAATCCAAAATAAAAGAGTTGGAATCCGCCATAAGTCCACTAGTAAAAAAGATTAAAGAACATCAAAAACGTGAAAGTGCAGGAAGGATCGTGGGCGAAACATTGGACATAAATCAAAGAATGGGCTTACCAGGGCCAATAAAAAATGACAAAGGAAGCACAAAAGGTAAATAATGGAACCATTATAAACTTTATGAATGCACCACTCATGGAAAGCTTTGGAAGAATGAAGGAAACTATTGTTAGATTCATAATCATCCGGTACCACAACGAGAATTTTAACTTTGACACACCAATGGAAATATCAGTTGAATCTATTTACGGGGTCACTGAACTATCCAGAAAAGGATACCTTGTTCCTATAGGCATCAAGGAAGGGTTAGTCGAAAAACTAGCGGGAACACCAACAGGAAAGAACTCAAAGGGGTTGATAATAGGGAAAGCCCAAGCTACCACACCCAAAATGGTGGCCAAAATCATGTCCATTGACCTAACTATCACAGGACACAGCTGTGACTTGAAGCTCGACATGCTGGAAGCAGTCGACCACATAGCAAGCATAGTAAAGATATACCACTGGGATCAATACATGGTGGACATACTCAAATCTATCTGTGAGAAGTGTCAGAATCAGGTGCAATGATCAGATTCCCATCACTCTTAATCAATGTACCACTTATGTCCAGTCGGGCATAAAGACTTCTTGGAGCCGACCAGGTTTCATATGTGGCATTTTAAGCTATTTTCAATGGCTAGAACCCCATTGGAACAGGAAGAAAGCAAAGTATTCCTGGAGCACTGGTTCCAAAACCTAAAAATCCAAACAGCCAGATGGAGGGTGCCTCAAAACATCCAAATATGTCTGCCTCCTACAGTACACATCCTTGGAACTAGACCACATAGTAGTATGGAACAAGCAAGCGTTTATAGCAAAGGCAAAGCCACTCGACTACTATCCAACGGTCGAGGAAATCTTCACAGAGTTGGCTAGATAGACCAAAACCAACATTCCCATACCAGATGTTGCAAAAGAAAATAATCAAGCCATTATAGAGCCATTGACTGACCAAGAGAAAGAGGAAGACTATGAATTCAACCTTCATATTAGTACTTTCACCTTAGGGGACATTCCGATAGAGGGACAAAAACCCCTCGAAATTGAAAATGCACCGACTGAGTAGCAAGCGATCACACCGACAGAACAACATATTATCACCTTGACTCATCAACAGGAGGGAGGAGAAGAATAGATAGAGGAAGATATTCAATCAGACAACCCAGAGTATGCTATGACAAAAGAAAATTTAAGGAAAATAGCTAAAGAAATAGCAGCCTCAAGGAAAAAGAAAGCAAATCAGGGAAAAGGGAAGGGGGAGCACAAACTTATTTTATCAGAGTCAGAAGATGAAGAAGAACTACTGGCTACTATTGTTGACATCCTAGAAGATATTGCATCAAATAAGGTATCATTCAAGACCCAATTCAAGCGACTTGTCGACTCAGGAGCAAAATAAGGCAGGTTGAAAAAGGTAAGAACTGCTACCCCACCCGTAATAAATCCTATTGATTTAACCCTAGATTCACCAAGACCTTCTCCTACTAGAATAACATGAGAATCAACTGTGACCATATCACCAAGCTACAATGAGTTAATCCATGAAACCCTTAAGGAAAAGATTGATAAAGATGTTGAACTTCAGCAATTTATCAATGATTTGCCAAATCTATTCCTTAAAGCCCAGCAGATCAACACCACCCACAAACTTATCGAGTCAAGCTCTACTCGACAAAGTCTCATTCCACAAACTGCCCAAGTTTCATCACCACCATCAGTTATAGAAATCATCAAATCATCATACATTCGCAACCCTGACCCGGCATCCACCATAGTTGCAACCCACATCTCATCATTCACACCAACATTCCAAAACCGTCCAGCCAATGAGGAAGAGAGGGGACCACTTTCCCTAGAAGGTAACCACATAGCCTTAGATGCTGAAATCAACAAGCTTATGGAAGATGAAGGAATCGACAACCCTGTTGACCCTTAAACAAAAGTTGAAGGCTCCATACCGACAAATATTTCGACCACCCACCTAACCCCATACCATTCACTGTCACCACCACCACCAGAACCAAAGTCTCATCACAATACATACCCTTCATCTTCACCACCAGTAGAAACAAAGACAGCTACAGACCCCATCCCAGAAACCCAACAAACTAATACTACCATAGCAGAAGTTCAATCGACTGAGAATCCACCGACTGAAGAACAACAAACTCCACAGCAGCAGCATTAGAGGAAATTTCAATTTAAATTGGGCCTTCCAAAAATAATACAAATTCCATGTCATCATGTATTAGCCAATCAAAATGCTTTAAAATTCAAAAAAGGAGCACCTCTTAAACAATTTTTTAATATAAATTTGGGGATAGGTATCATTAAAAAACTACTTTTTTGTTCGTATTTTCAACATATCTCCTTGTTTTTTTACTCAAATTTTGATCGAGAGAGCTCGTTGAATGTGGAATTAAATTCTGCATCCAACGATTACCCACTCGGCATACTTTTGATGGGCCCCGTTATCCCAAAAACAACAAATACCTGGAAAAAATGTGATGATGACATCATTATCACATTTTTTGGGTATTTCTTGTTTTTGGGGTAGCAAGTCCCATTAAAAGTATGACGAGTGGGTACTCGTTGGATGTGGAATTTAATTATGCATCCAACGAGCTCTCTCGATCTAAATTTGAGTAAAAACACAGGGAGATATGTCGAAAATATGAACAAAAAAGTAGTTTTTTCTTTTCTTCCTCCAAAATTAATAAATATTATTTTATTATTTTAACTATTATTTTATTAATTTTCCTTAGGAGGCCCATTTTGAGTTAAAATTTCCTCTAATGACAAGATCAGAAGTGGTCCATAAGTCGAAGCATAAGAGTAGGAGAAAATAAAAGAAGAAGAAGAAGGAAGAACAACAGAAACAACAAAAATAGACAATTATCCACCTTCATCAACTATGATCAACTTCTGCAGTGGAAACACCAAAGCTAAGAGATGGAGAGCTATATAGACTCCTGGAAGTAATAACCAAAGAAGCATCAACCAAAAACTGAAAAAAACAAGAAAGAATTGAAAAAATGAAAGCATAACAAGTCGAATTCCTGACCAAATGCAGGAATTTGACACAAACAATGATACCAGGGATGGAAAAGACCAACACCGACAAACCATTGGAAAAAGCATACCAATTGTTTGAAAGTGTTGTGTTGAACCTACAGATGCAGATGCATATTAAGAGAGACGAGCAAAAGGAAGAAACTTATGTGCTACTAAAACAACAGTACACAGCATTTTTCAAAGCACATAAGGGTACTGCAGGACCACTTAGAAGAGTCTGTCACCACGGAAGAAGTCCTACAGAATTGGTACACCCACTATGGACAAGTATTCCAGCAGGCTTGACAAACCCGTGAGCACATCCAGAACTTAGAAAAACAACACGGTCTGGACAACACCATGAGAAGAACGATACAGGACAAGATTATATTAGAAACATCAAAACTAGAAAAGTTAGAAAAACAAGCACATCAATGGACGACCCAAGCACTTCCAAGCATCAACACACTCGACAAGATCTACCCACAGATGAGAAGATTGTTAGATACAGCAGATGAAAAGGCTCAGTCACTGGGACCTAACTTGGAAAACATCACAGATTGTTTAATTCAAGAGAAGATGTCGACTCAGTCAAGCCTCACAACCTTGACCATCAATATCCAGAATGCTCTACACAGTTAGGCAGAGTTTCAACACCGACTAGCCATCAAAGCAGAAGCTATTGTAGAAGTCTGTGTTTAGAAACGACCGTCCATTTGTTTACACAGCCGATGAAGACAAAGAAAATGCAGTAACTATTTGAGACATCAGACTTTTGAGTACCTCCCATGTTTCTTCAGGAGGAAGAAAGATTTTGTTCATGGGGGAGATGTTGGAGGAGCTAGTCGGTGAGCTGACTAGTCGAGTTAAGCGACTGATCAAAGATTAGGTCGGCCTCCAAAGGTTGTGTCCGTTGACCGAACCAATAAGTAGTTATTAATAACCATTTTGTAAATCATATATATTAGGATGTTGAGTTAGTTAAGAATGCGGTTCAGTTTGGACATATGTATGGACCCTCATATGATTCTATAATATAAATATGTTATTCCTTTACATGTTCTTGTCTCTTGTCTCTATATGTTTATATGATTCTTTATGTGTATTATCGGTAACCTTATGTGATCTGTGAGATTACAACAATGCTACTCATGTGATTGATTAGAATGTGATCCCGGTGGAACCCAAAGAGAATTCCAGGTGGGATCCAAGTGTATTCTCGACAGGGGAGAACTTTTACTTTGAAACCCTGCCATCGGACAAGTCAAGGTGCAATGGAATCACCTTAATCAGGAAGAAGCTACTTGGGAACTAGAAAGTGATATGCGGGAGGCATATCTAGTCCTATTACAAGATGAGACAATGGAGGAATAAAGCATAACGTTAGTAACACCAAGGACGGTGTTATCCTCTACGGCTAGGTGTATGTAATGCACCTAAAATTGATAGTTTATTATTAATTTATGTTGAAAATACTTTAATTATTATTTTTATACTTTTTTACCGAAAGTCAAAAATAAAACATTTGTAATGAATTACTCTTTATTAATAAAATATATTGAAGGGGGACAGAAGTGGAAATAGTTGTTGAAGAGTGTTTACTAACCCGCAAGAGGAAAAGGCAAGTGGTTGAAGCTATTGAGTGAGAACTCAATATGCATGAGGCATCACCCCCAAAAATTAGGTCACGACTCCTAGTTGCATTCTAAAGAGCAATGGGCTCATAAATGACAAAGTTCTAGGAAAAATACTATATAATAGCATGTCCATAAACAAGCAAGAGGCTAGCATTGAATGGGATTGAATCTGAGAATGCAAGAGATGGCACATTCAAGGATTTTTCTCTTGTGGTTTAGTGAACAGGATCAGGGGTTCTAGAGCAAGTAACTTGGCTGCTCTAGGAGTTGGTTGGGAGGAAAAACTTTTCCACTCTTGTTTTCCTGGCAATGGTGCCAAGTTCTTATCCAATGTTTTAAATTTTATAGTAGATTGTTTCATTCTAGATCTGGAATTGCTAAATGTAGCACCTAGTATGCATCGATCAATATTTAGCATGTATCTAAATAGCATGAAAAAATTGTTTATAGTTCCATATTCTTTCTATTATGTTAGCAATTGGATCTATTGGTGCATATTACTCATGCATACAATTACTTTAGATTTAATTTTAAAGTATCGATGTATTTGTTATCTTCTCCATAATTTTTCCTAGGTTGTAAGTTAAAACTGTTAATATGTAGGATAACTATATTTTCCTATGTGTATTAGTATAAGTCTTCATAATTCATGATTATGACAGTTTGAGATAACAATCTCCTTTTACTTATAAACAAATTATATATATTATGTTAATATTTAATGGTTACGAATTTACAATATGAACTATCATCTAGCTACACACAAATTCTAGTTTTGGAATCATCTACAGCCACAGAGTTATTTCTATTTGTATAGAAAATATATTATACAATTAATTGATATGATTAAACCCCTATAGAACACACATAATTAATAATTAAACAAATCCTTTATGGATCTTAGTAAAGCAATCATAACCGGATCGAAGATCCAAAGTAAACGGTTATAACTTGATCACATAAATCTACAAAATAAGTAAATTATAGATGCAATGGTGTTCTTCCTAAAACCGATAGCAAGCCCATCTATGATAGCCACCCAAATTTAAACTTACAACCATCAAGATCTTGTTTAAATCCAAATCAAATCTACATCACACCAAATAATCTATTAAAACAATAGTGTTCCACATTAGACACAAGACTCCACTAGTCGTTAAAACATTAAATAAAATTATCTAAGTATGGTCGTAAGCCCATGTTCATGGATGCCATTACTAAACTAAAGATTTACATTACATACACATACAGAAGCTAAACCAATGTTGTTTGAACAAAAACAAAACCCTCATACAGGCAGTATTCATCATAACTAACTACTCCTCAGAAATCGTAAAGACCCAAATTGGGTGTATCCAGTTAAAGAGTCATGGTCGTAAGTCCATTTTTGTAGTGATTGGAATTATAAACAAAATCAAACACAATGCATAGTGGAGCTAATAGAGTTATAGTAAAAACCCCTCACAGGCTCATCGAAATAATCATAATATCATTATTTACAGAGTTAAGGTTTTAAACTTAAAACATTATGAACAAAACATAGCACGACCATAAGACCATCAAGGATGGCATATTGTGAACTAGATAATAAACATAGATACATTTCATAGTAAATACCCTAAGGGTCGTTTCCTTATAACATATAGTTAAACAACTTACGATGAAAATACATGGTGGTTGTAAGTCCATCTCTTATGGCTTCCACTTGTTATTTTAAAAAAAACATATATCAATTCATTGAAACAGAACCAACGGCGTGGAGGTAAGACCATCCACGATGGAACCAATAGTGTCTTTGCAATCTGCACATATTTATAAAATGAATACACCTAAATCCTCACAAAGAAACAAGGTCGTAAAGTCTCTGTAAAACAGAGGGTAAACCCTCTAGGGTTTAAGCAAAATAAACGTATCTTATGCAGATTTGGATTCCTCTCCTCTCATATCTTCAACGCTTAGGTTAAAGTACCTGCAATAGCACATGCAACATAAATACTTTAAGCCATTGTTTGATCTAAACCACAATTAAAAAAAATAACCACAAAGATTTGGGATGCTTTATGTTACCTAAGGCATTTAAAAATGTAAGCCTGGGAGAAGGTGACCCTATCGCCTCCCTCTCCAGCGCCCTCCACCTGCAAGGATTTCAAGTTACAGACAGAAACCTCTAAATAACAAAAAGGAAAAACTGAAACAAATGTCGTAAACCTTACAATCTTACCTTGGCGAGTTGAAGAGAGGGCTAGGGGTCGACTCCTCCGAAGTTACCCTTATCCCTCCTCTTCCTGCAAATCGATAATGTATTATTAGTCCTTGCCTTAAACAAATGAATTCATCAAAGGAAGTTTACAAAATTCTAGATATTTTACCCGTTAAGCATGGTAGTGAACATGGTTGAATTGTTGACAGAGTCGTGGAGGTGTGAATAGCATGTTGCAGATTGCCATAGAAGTTGTGGAAGCCAGGAAACCTTGGGAAATGAAAAGGGCACTCTACCATTAACGCAATGGTAACAACTCTACACCATAAACCATAATGCCATATCCATTTGACATAATAGAGCTTCAGTTCTTGTATTTTACAGACCAACGACTGATTTACACTAATGACAGGTTCAGACAATCGAATTTAACATAATAAAAACCCTTACAAACCCTTGCAATCTCACCATACAGGTGTAAGGATGAGATAAATTATCAAGCCAGCTAAAGGGACATGGCTGCGTTGTCAACTTGCAACCATGACAAACATTTAAGTCAACCAAGGAACCGCATTTAACTCACGGCCAGGAAATCATGGACCGTAACCATTGCATGCATGTATCGACATCAATTCGCACCATGTGTCAAACTCTAACAAACAAACAATATAATATATTGCAACAACCATGGCATAGACCATGTCAACCCTTTGCTCATTAAAATATTCCAAAAACACATTGTATTATATTTTATAGCCTTTACATTGTACCAACGAAGGTTTTACACTATGACATTTACCACATGCCTTACAAACCTTATACCATCACACTTAGGATGGAGTGATCACAAACATACCATGAGCTTAGACTATGGTAAGGCCTATGGAATTTAAACCACTTTTAACAACCCTATTACATAATGTATGGGGGTCAAGAATATGAAGAGTCTCCCAATCCTTAGGGATAATAAGGCCCTCGTAAAAACTATTAATTTAAAATCAAGAAAACTAAAAACATCGCCTATGAGTGTAGATCAACGTTGTGGAAGGAGATGGTCATTGCCTCAGCCGACGAATTCTGGCATAATAAGCAGAACATGAAGATTAATTAACTTGCATAAGCATAAATAACTTAGAATTGTTGGTTATCCGCGAGATGTAGAACAGTTGGTGGCGGGGTATGGTTAAGACGCCCCCTAAGCTAGAAGGTCACCGGTTCTAATCCCGTTAGATACCAAAAATCCAACCATGTTAAGGGTTGGTGTGGTCCAGGCCGGGTGCGATCCTCAAGTGATTTTGACAGCTTAGATGCCCTTGGTTCGTGGCTACTCAGCCAATGGAAACCCTGCTAGTCAAGGGGGTTCCACCACTTTGCCAACAAACAAACAAAAAAACTTAGAACTGTTGGTTAATTACTACTAATCATTGCATGTATTTTTTTATTTTACGAATTTTGAGGTGTGTTACAATCAATTAAAACAAAAACTCCATAAATTTTATCAAAGTTATAGGTGGTGGTAAGTCCATTTACGATGGCTCCCACGAAAACTGTTTTAAACCCTAAAAACAAACTACAATCTCTTAACCAACAAACAAAATGAACATGAGAACATAGTGGTCGTAAGCCTCTGTCAATTAGAGATTAAACCCTAGGGGTTTTAAATAAAACACTAAAAAATTTATCTTGCACAAATCTGGAGGAGTTTTTACCTCTCCGCACATTTGCTCAGTCGAAGAGCTACCTGCAATAACCCACAACACAATTAGCAACTGTGGGAAGAATTCTTTTAAATGAAAAATAACATAGCAAGGTTTGTGCATTGGTTACCCGGGCGTTCTAAGATGCGGTCCTGGGAGGAGGTGACCCTGTCACCTTCCTCACCAATTCTCTTAACCTACAAAACAAATAGTTTCAGTTAGAACAAAATTGAAGATGAAATATTGTAAGCAAGTAAAAAAAAAATCAAAATTCTTACCTTGGACGAGTCTCAGAGTGGGCCAGGGGTTGGCTTCTCTGGGGCTTCCCTTATCCCTCCTTTTCCTGCATCCAAAAATAGTGTAGTATCAATAAATACAGTAAAAAAAAAATTAAAACTACTTAAGCAAGTCATAGATTCGAAATTACAATCTCTTACATGTTAAAAGGCAGTGTTCATAGTTGGAGATGTCGGCAGGATCGGTTGGGGGTGCTAGCAACGTGATACAGTCGGCCATTGGAGTCATGAAAACCAATTTTTCACCTTATCAAACATTAGGGCAGAACGCCACTAAAACCGCATACAATTTTCACATTTAAACCCCATCACAAACGCCATTAACATAGCAGAGACTGACTCTATTCTTCCACATACCTAACAAACCAAACAACCAAACCATGAAGGGTGCAGACCAAACAAATGACACATTAAATCTTTTGCAACCCTATCCAATGAGTTGTACAAGTGTATGGCTAAGATGTGTTTTCAAAGCCAGCATTGAAAGCATGGTTGCACTGTCAAATCACATACAAAGAAGCACCATAAAGTCACAAGTCCAACTAGGGTACAATCCCTTATAACCATCATAAATCACAACCATATGTTAATCAAAACACTCCAATTATTTGCATGTCAGGCCAAGGTCAAAAGTTATGGTAAATACACCATAAACACTAAACATTTAATATATATAAAATTGTTACAATAAAATACGATTCATTACCTTATACCAAAACCCAACACTAGTGCAAACCTTAACCATGGCAATATTTATTATGCACTTGCAATAAAAGGTCACATAGTATTAACATTTGTGCATGGGGAACGAGGCTATACCTTGGATCCCTCCTTATTTCTAAACATAGAACTTAGGACCAAGGTTGTACCTTAAGTTCCCCAAGATTATTACATCAAAGGGATCAAGAGTATACACATGGTCTCCCCTATTTTTGTCATGTGCACTTAGAGCATCTTTACAACAAGAGCCAAACTTAGCCTTAGGGTTGGGCATGCTTAAATAACAAGAATAGGATAATTTAATACAAAACACCACTTGTATGTTGAAGACAACATGATGATATTGTTCCCTTAGCAAACATTTGTGTTGCACAATATATCATGTAGCAGTAAAGTTTGCATTAGTAACAAAACAAAAACTATAACAGATGTATTTAGCAACATGTAGGAACATTAATGATCTCTCTCTCTCTCTCTCTCTCTCTCTCTCTCTCTCTCTCTCTCTCTCTCTATATATATATATATATATATATATATGGATTTTTGAGGTTTGTGATAGAAACTTATGATTTAATATAATTAACGTATGCTCCAATAATTAAGTTTTTAATTCAGTATTATTGAGTGTGTAGTGATTAGTATTCATAATGAAGAGTTTATCTTTACTTCATTAATTTATGTATATAATCTAAATATTTAAATCATGGATCTATGTTTCAAGTTTTTATTCGATTCAAGTCTAAATTTAAATATTGAATTATGGATTTAAGTATAAGTGACTTCAATCTTGCATTTGAATTTAAAATTTAAGTTATTAAGTGTTATATTTGATCAAATTTATTTCAACTCTCAATAGGAATGATTCAAACCCAAAAATTAAAGTCAGAAAAGGATTTAATCAATTCCCTATCATCCTGCAAGGAGAAGGTGTTGAGAAATGAGGAGGAAACAAGGAGACTAAAGAGTGGAGTTATATGGTTGTCTCAAGGAGACATGAATACCTCCCTTTTTCACAAGTTTGCGGAGGAGAGAAGAGTTTCAAATTTCATTTGGGACATCAAGGGCCCTGATGGAGTATCCATTTCATCATGAAAAGACATTGAAGTTGTTGCAATATCTCATTGTAGCTCCTTATTCAAGGAATCAGGAGGTGTCTCCATCCTTAGTCAGATGAGGGTTATCCAAAATTATCCTATATTTTTTTCTCAAGAAGATGGCAGAAGCATTGGGAACTTGCTCGCTCTGGAGGAGATAAAAAATGTGTCATTGGGACTTTCTAAATCTAAGAGCCCCTCGGATGGTTGGCATGTTGAATTTTTCTTAGAGTTATTTGATCTAGTGGGACCTGATATACTTGTTGTGGTTGAGGAATCAAGAAGTATAGGTAAGGTATTTGGAGCTTTAAATGCCACTTTCTTAGCATTGATCCCCAATATCTATTAGTTGTGTTCTTATGATGACTTAGACCCATTTCTTATTGCAATTTAATATATAAATTGATCTAAAAAATTATAGCTTCCAGAATTAAGGAAAATCTCCCATTTTGTGTCACCAATGAACAATTTGGTTTTCTGTCTAAACGACAGATTCTGGATGTTATTGGGGTTGAAAAATAGGTTTTCCACTCTATCAAATATAAAAAGATGAAAGCACTAGTGCTAAAGCTCAATTTCATGAACTCAGGCCAGGCGGGACCCTGATCGGCAGTGGCTACCATTGCCTTATAAAGTCACCATGAAATATTTGGATACTATTGTGCAAGACTGGTCAAGGGACTAGTGCATCCCGGTGAGTCAGGAGGAGTTAGCTAAGGAGTTGCCCCCAGATGTCCCTGAAGAACCTACCCCGTAGGAATTGAGCACCCATGACTCTGACAATGAGTCATCGATGGATCCTGAAGATGCAGCACAGTGTATGCAGGTGGAGACTCGCACCAAATGGTGTCAAGAGTACGAGGCGGGCAGTGGTACCAAATCGAGGATGGAAGACCAACTGCAGTAGCTTATCAAAGTCGTCACGGACTCATATACGGGTGTGACTATGGCGATCCGTGAAACCAACCATGATGAATTTGGCGTGGTAAGAGATAGACTAGAGTCCATTTTTTATATAATTTCCAAACAAACATCAGCAAGAACTATACTGCAGGACATCCCATCAATCAGCATTGAGCCTTGGGCTAGGAATGTGCAAGTTCCCCCAACTGCGATTAACGTTGACAATGAAGAAGTTCACCAACAGCTGCACCCAATCCATACCATGACTTTGGATCTGAACAAAATGTTAGCTACAGTGTTGGTTAAGTTGTAGCATGGCGCTGCAGTGGAATTGGAAACATGGCAAAAAGATTTGACTGAGGGCTATGTCCAGTCCCGGAATACCACTGTGAAGCTGTAGAAGGAAGCAGAGGAGTTGCACCAGGTCCGCGTGCAGTTGACAGAGGAAAAGTTACAAGAAATCAACCAATTGAAGGTTACACAGGGCAAGTTGCAGTGGAAGGCTACTGAAGCAATTACTAACCTCAAGAAGGCGCAAGACCGCCTGATTGTTGAGTAGGCGCAGCTATGTGCTTGGTGCAGCGAAGTTGAGCAGGCTATTTCTGATGCCTACCAAAACATTTTGACAACACCACAGGGCTCACCCTAGTCGAAAAGGCCAAGCGATTAGGGCAGACTCGGGTTCAACTTCAGGATAATAGCATGCTACTCAAAACCCAGGTACAACCCACAACACCGCTAGAGTAGGTTGCAGAGCGCAAGACCTCCATTGAAGAAATTGCCACTCAGTTCGGCACCATGGAGAAAGAGGCTAAAACTATTATGGAGGCGACCACGCATTTTTGGCAAAGTATTGTTCAAGATGAGCAACTTGATCAACTCACTGCATAGGTGCAAGAGGCAGAGGGCCAGCTAACAACCCTGAAGACATCGCTAAAGGCCATGCCATTGATGGTGCAAATAACCTAGGCCACAGAACCGAAGGATCTACAGCAGTGAGCTTCCTGGGCACAAGAATGCCAACAAAAGCATCATGAGCAGCTTGACGAATTCCAAGAAATCGATGGCTAGTTAGTTGTTAAGGCCATCGCCACGCTCCAGGCCATTCAAGAGAATCTATAAATGGTCAACCACAAGACTAGTGAGGAACACCCCATCCAGTAAACTTTGAACAATTTTCAGAGTATCGCCAAGAATATTACAATGTGGGATCAGATGAAATAGGTATTTCTTGCGAAATGCCAAGAATATTGCGGAACGAAGGATAAAAGAGAAGAACTATTTAAGATGGTGCAGAAATATGTTGAAAGTTTCAAGGATTTTGTGGAAAGGATTTTTTATAATGTGCAGAGATTAGGCCATACTACTATTGGAAGGGATGTCCTCAAGGTCATTTTGTTGCATGGAATAAGGGAAGACTTCCTTGATATGCTTAATATGTTAGGGAAGGGAGACGTCTCCAAAGAACATTTTGATCATATTGTGGACTTATGTCAACGATACTCTACAGGGTCTTCTGGGACTAATACAAGGGACCGAGACATCTTCTCACGAGCACAGAAGTCAGCTAGTGGAGGAGCTACTCGGGCAGAGATATGAAACCTTCTCGATAATTTTAAGACTGAAATGATGAGTTCCATTTCTTTGCAGTTGGATGTCATGAGAGCAAAACAAAAACAAGTAGCCTAAGGTCTGGTACTTGGGGTATTTTTCCCTAAGTGCAGGAAGAAGCACCTGCTGAGAGAATGCCCGCTTGATAAGGTGGAAGTGTGTGGACTGTGTGAACTGGAACACAACATTAAGGATTACCCTTCACTGTCGAAGGCCAAAGCAGTATTTCAAGCATCCATTGTAGACATAGAGCAGGCCTATTTCATTTCATAGAAGAAGTCATGGCAACCTCGGATTCTAGGTATAAATTTTGAGCCTACACCTTTCAATTCATGGAGATATTTTAATAATCAATTTCCTCCACAATAATCATATCCTAATAAACAGTGGCACCAACCTTCGCAAACTATAGTGCAATACCCGAACCCTTGGAATTCATGGGCACCACATCCAAACCCTTATCCATGTAACCAGTTTCCCCATAATCAGCCATCCTATCTGCAGTATCAGCAGTGACATCTACAACTCCCAAATAATGATACACCAATGGATGCACCACTTCATCCTCAACTTCCTGCTCAACCTAACCCCAATCCTAATAATAAGGCAGTGGAACAATTTCAAACTTCTAGTATGCCAGCTTATTCCATTTCCCCTCTCTCTTAAAATGATTTAAAATTACGATCACAAAGGGTAGTGGAACCAATCATCATTGAGGATGTTCCATCCTCTATGACTGATGAAGGAATGAATCCAGGGTTTGAAAAATCATTCAGTTCAGCAATCCCCATTATTGAGGATGTTGAAAAAGCGATTGAGATACATGATGAAACATCAGCTGAGACACTTGCACAGACATGTACTAAGAATCAACCTACACATTTTTGAGAGAAACACTGTATCCTGAATGATTAACCTTGCAAAAGGCCTTGGAACAACCTAGTTTCAACCTTTTAGGAGAGTTGAAAAATATTTATGTAAAAATTCCACTATTACAAGCCCTGCATGATGTACCTATCTACGCCAAGACTATTAAGACCTGGTTGTAAGAAAATGAGGAAGGAAGCCTAAGGATCCTCCTACAGTGCATGTAGTGGGGAATTTATCTAAACTTATGATGGGGAGAGCTCCACTAGATAAATACAATGACCCAAGTAACCCCACTGTTACAGTATATATTGGGAAAACCCAAATCCCTAACATTTTGGTTGATTTAGGTGCTTCAATAAACATTATGACCATTGAGACTGTAAAGAAATTGGGACTCGTCCATCTTAGTCCTACCCCAACCATACTAGAAATGGCTGACATATCCACTATCAAACCGAAAGGAATCCTAGACGACCTAGTAGTCTTCGTTAACTCATGGGAGTACCCTGCATACTTTGTTGTTTTACAACTCAAGTCACAGCTGGGGGGACACACATTAATCTTAGGAAGACCATGGATAGCCATAACATATGCATACATTAGCTGTAGATCAGGGTCCATGACGATTTTCGATGGAATTGCCATAAAAAACCTGACCTTATATCCTCCAACCAGACCAAGCTCATATGCTGAAATTCTATTGTGGATGGATTTGGAGGGACATATTCAGCCCTTACTAACAATTGAGAGAGATTTAACTTTCTAAACAGAAATTGAAGATGACACCATCTATAATTTTATTAGCGAGCCGACATCTGTCACTCAACAAGCGTATTAGATCCTAAACATTACCTTAAAAGAACAAGAACAAGAAGAACTTACAGAAGAAGCCTTAGTCAGTAACACTGAAATAATCCCAGTAATTTATAACTCAAAGAGTGTTTCAATAGAAATTGAACCAAGGAAAACATTGATCATTTATCCTAACCTCAAAACTGATGAAATGGAACTTCTCATTATGTTGTTGAACAGCGGGCCTTTGCTTGGGAGTATACATACATGAGGGGTAGTCCCTCAGCACTGTGTACTCACCATATTTATATAAAAAATGATTCAAATCTCGTACGCCAACCTCAACACATAATGAACCCGAATTTATGAGACATTGTGAAGGAAGAAATCCAGAAACTATTAGAGGCAGGCTTAATTTATCCTATTTCAGACAGCGAGTGGGTTTTCCCACTAGTGATCATACCAAAGAAAAATGGGAAATGGTGAATATATGTAGATTACAGAGAAATGAATAAAGCAACACACAAAGACTAATTCCCTTTGCCTTTTATCAATAAAGTTTTAGGCACACTGTTGGGAAAAATGTTCTTTTCTTTCCTGGATGGTTTTAGTGGATTAACCATATCCATATTTCCCCTGAAGACCAATACAAAACGACCTTCACTTGTCTTTTGAGAACCTTTGCATATAGGGTGCTTCCTTTTGGGTTGTGTAATGCGCTAGCTACATTTCAGCGAGCTATAATCGGGATTTTATCTGAGATGGTAAATTATTGCATGGAAGTTTTTATGGATGATTTCACTCCATATGTTAACAGTTTTGATGAATCTCTAAAGAATTTAGCTAAATCTATAGATTTTTGTGAACATACCCACCTATCCTTGAGCATTGAAAAGTTTCATATGTTGATGAGCAAAGGTATAGTTCTTGGGCATTTTATCTCTACTACAAAAATCCATGTAGATCCAGCTAAGATAAAGGTAATTGCAAATATTCCTACTCCTGAGTCGCTGAAAGAGATACGAAGTTTTCTTGGTTATTTTGGATATTATAGGCGATTTATAGATTTTTTTTCCAAATTGTCATCCCCTTTATTTACTCTACAGATGCAAGATGCACAATTTGTTTAGACAGATGCATGCCAGACAATGTTTGTAGAATTGAAGAAAAGGCTATCTACAACACCTATCTTGAGATGGCCTAATTGGGCCCTGCCCTTTCATATCTCTTTTGATGCTTCAAATACAACCATTGGAGTAGTTTTGGGACAACAGGAAGGCCACAACCCATACGTTATCTACTATGTTAATAAGAATATGGCTCCTACTGAACTAAACTATACGGTAACAGAAAAAGAGTTCGTTGCCATTGTTTATGCCATTAACCATTGTTGAGAGACCAGGAAAGGAGAACGTGGTTGCATATTTCCTTTCTAGACTGACTAATAATGATGATGATTCATCAGTTGAAGACTCCTTTCCCGATGAACGCGTTTTCACAGTCTCAACCTATTCCCCATGGTACGCTGACATTGTTAATCACTTGGTTGCAGGTAGACTTCCAACACACATATCCAAACGAGAGAATAGAATGATCATACAACAGAGTGTGAGATATTTCCAGATTGGAGGCCACCTCTTCTACATGAGGCCTGATTTAGAAATCAAGAGTTGTGTAAGGGAGGATAAGAACCACAACATTTTGAAGGCCTGCCATGATGAGCACTGTGGGGGAATTTTGTTGATAAAAGAACTCTCCATAAAGTATTAAGGATGGGGTATTTTTGGCCAACTATGTTTCAGCATGCGAAGAAGTATGTTCAAGCCTATGACAGCTACAAGAGAATGGGTCAGCCAAACAAATTGGATGAAATGCCACTTCAGCCACAGTTAGTGGTTGAACCCTTTGATAGATGGGCTCTGGACTTTGTAGGACCTATCAATCCTCCATCAAGACAGAAGGTTTACATTTTGGTTTGCAATGATTATATGACTAAGTGGGTAGAATTTGTGGCTTTCGTAAAAGCCAATGATTAAGTTGTAATATACATTTTATATGCAGATATCTTCACTCACTTTGGAGTACCCAGAGAAATCGTAACAGCTAGGGGACCATAGATTGTGTCTCGTAAAATGGAGGCCTTATTTCAGAAGTATCAATATCGAGTAACCTCCCCATATCATCTGCAAGACAATGTCTAGGTGGAAAGCAAGAACAAGGTAATCGAGTCAGTCCTTAAAAAAATAGTGAAGAGTCATCGTAGGGATTGGGCCGAAAGGCTTCCAGAAGAATTATGGGCCTATCATACTACATGGTGCAACACTACAGGATTCTCCGCGTATGAATGGGTGTATAGAAAGAATGTTGTTTTCCTTATTGAGTTCAAAATCAAAACCTTGAGAACAGCTACAGAGGCAAGCCTGGACTTAATAGAGGATCAAAAGAACTGGTTCAATCAATTGAATGAACTAGATGAGAAGCGCACTGTTGTTGTACATCATAAAACATTAATTCAATAGCAATGCTCCAAATGGCATGATAGATTTATAAAGAAGAAGGTATTTTGCAAAGGAGATTGGTATTTTTTGTATGATTCATAGTTCAAAAGGGATTTTAAAGGCAAGTTACACACAAGATGATTGGGACCCTACAGAATATATAAGGTATTTGACAATGGGACCGTCTGTTTGACCACTATTGATGAAAATCAGACACCTCTGCTTACAAATGGTCATCAACTACAGCTTTATAATAATCCCATATCGAAGGATGCATTTATCTCTTAGGTTGCAGCTGATTTATACTATCAATTGATCTAGAAGCAGGGTTTTTCCCCTGTTTCTGAAAAATTTTAAATCTACTACAAATTCCACACATAAACTGTATATAAATAAATTGTTTGTTTTTTCTTTTTAAGCTATGATTGTGTGTTATTTTTTAGAATTGTGAATAATAATTCACACGAAGGTTCATCCAGAAGAAGCACTCGTGACGGGCCAAGCGATTACAGAATTTTGAACGATCCTTCTTCACTGGTATTACTCCTTGAAAGAGAAAGTGAACAAGATTGCAGACCTCTGATGGAAAATTCATGATTTTCCCATATTTCAATCAAGCTTCGTCAAATTTTTCTTAGCAGAAACTCCATCAACTGGTAATTTTATCTGATGTAACTCCGGTGCAACTCTGCTATTTTTCCTACTAAAATTAACCATTTTCCGCTACGACTCCGCTATTTTTCTACTAAAATTGGCCATTTTTCGCTGCAACTTTACTATTTTTCCCACTAAAATTGGCCATTTTTCATTGCAACTCCGCTATTTTTCCCACTAAAATTGGTCATTTTCCACAGTAACTCTGCTATTCCTCCCACTAAAATTGGCCATTTTTCGTTGCAACTCCACTATTTTTCCCACTAAAATTGGTCATTTTTCCTTGCAACTCCACTACTTTTTCCATTAAAGTTGGCCATTTCACCCTGCAACTTTGCCATTTTTTCTACCAATTTTCCACCAATATTGTTGTTAAAAATATCACTTAAATTTCACCGCATCTCAAACAGATTTCCAACTACATCTTACTGAGATCTGCTACGGTCCTTCCATGCGTTGAAGAAATCAACGCCAACACAAACATGCTCAACCTGTTTATTGCATGACAATCAATTTGTTCTAAAATTGGGTTTGCGTAATTATATTCCTCTTGATTATTAAGCATCAAAAGGAAATCATATCGGGAAAATGACGGCTCATGCGACGATGATCAGGTACAAGTTTTGATTATGAGTATGTTCAAGTATGAAATGATATTGTAATAATGATTATATTCTACCTTTTTAATCCTTGACAGTCCTCCATAGCCAATTAATTTTATTTTCAAAATATTCCACTTGCACTTCTTAAACAACCGTCATCCTATTTGAACCTCTCTGATAATCTGTTAAGATATCTTGTTCTTAATTCTACCAGATTTTCAAAATATCCATATGAACCTTTGCTATCTGATTACTTTGTTTGATTGTTGAAACTGCAATGACTGATACTGCAAATTACTGCATTCGCCATCACAACTAGTCAAGGGAAAACAGTATGGGTCCTCTAGTCAGATATGAACCCAATAATCTAGATGCCCTGCATGCAAACAAAGGAGTCTTTTCCATCTTTCAGGAAGCTAGATGGATTGATACTTCCAAAGATTGAATGGTTTCCATGAAGAAATAACATTCTAGTTCGCCATGAACTTGACTAGAAAACATTCAGATATCATAGGATTAAGAAAATATGTATCAGAACAAGCTTTAGTAGAATCCATAGCACTGCCTAGGATTTGGAATCAATGGTTATGCCCAAAAAGACATAATTTGACAGCAATTGAAGATTTTCTAGCAGTAGGGGAGTAGGTACAGCGAAGGTCTAGAGGAATAGTGCTTGAGACATTACCAAGACCCTGGTACCACGTCATTATCTTCCTAAAAAGGTGCATTACATGTGAAGGAATATATAGAGTTGTCTACATTTATGATTTTGTCCTACTTTCCCATTTACGCCATAGCATACTGATAAACATGCCATTTTATCTTTCACACAGCCTGCAAAATATGGCACATTATGTTAATACATCCATGCACCCACTGTATTCTATCACAAACCATGGGTTAATTAAATTATTGGTGCAAATATCTTTGGCACAACATAACCTAACATGGGAACAGTTTCTTGTTGGATTTGGGGTGCATCGGGCACCTGTAGTAAGACATATTGGAGACGGAGAGGTCGAACATAGCTCCTCCAGTTTAGATGGTGTTTAATTTTAATGGTTATATCAGATCTTAAAACATTTAGCATCATAACAGCATAACCATAAGCCAAAAGATCACTGAAAGATAGACAAGCACAACCACACAAAAATAACACAAAGATTTATCCTGGGAAAACCCTAATGGGAAAAACCCAGCAAAAGCTTCCTCAACATAAATTCCCCAAAAAGATAAAAGGTAAAACCCAAAAGACTGATCATCCTTCTTCTCTAGCCACGGCTCTTTCTCTCTCTCTCTCATGCGCTACATAAGTGAGTGTGTGTGTTCCAAATGAGGAGCGCCGCACATCTATTTATATTCTTTCATTCACTTAATAATTAATTCAGTTATGTAGGCTCAAGTAATCCTAATTTAATCTTGTAGGCTCGAGTAACCACAACTGGGGTACTAATGACCCGAATTACAATTGGAGGGGACTTCCTCATGGCTCTTATTAGTTCTGCCAATTAGAAACATCGAGGTATAAATAAATACAAGTGATTCTCCCGGTAGGACCATCGGGGACTACTAAAAATACATATAGAATATTCTTCAAAGTTACAATAATTCAACACTCCCCCTTAACGAGAAGGGTGTTCTACAACAACATCAACAACAACAATAGTAGGAGAGAGAGGACATCATCAACATCATCAGGGTGACACATCTATAAATCATTGGAATCTTTTCAACATCATATAGTCTTCATCTTCAATCTTCAACGACAGCTACACTTTGACCTCTCGATCGATAACATCATCATCAGCACTTTGACCTTTCGATCAGCAACAACATCTTCAGCACTTTGACCTTTCGATTAGCAACAACATCTTCAGCACTTTGACCTTTTGACTAGCAACAACATCTTCAGCACTTTGACCTTTCGATCAACAACATCATCATCATCATACTCTGATCTTTCGATTAGCAACATCATCATCATACTTTGAAATTTTAAACATCATCATCATCATCATCATACTTTGATCTTTCGATCAGCGTCATCATACTCTGATCTTTCGATCAGTACATCGTCATCATCATCATACTCTGATCTTTCGATTAGTATGTCATCATCATCACACTCTGATCTTTCGATCAGTACGTCATCATCATCACACTCTGATCTTTCGATCAGTAACATCATCATCAACAACAACCTGCAATCCACAACACGAAGACGAAAGTCTTCGGATCACTTTTGGACCTAAGTCCAGGGATCATACAATCCTACAACATTCTAGGGGACCGAAGCATCAGAATACCTTTCTGAACCATGGTTTAAGGATGATACAATCCTGCCACATTCTCGGGGACCGAAGCCTCTAGATATCTTTCTGAATCAAAGTTCAAAGATGATGCAATCCTACCACATTCTCGAGGACCGAAGCCTCCAGATACCTTTTTGAACCAAAGTTCAAGGATGATGCAATCCTACCACATTCTTGGGGACTGAAGCCTACGGATACCTTTCTGAACTGAAGTTCAAGGATGATTCAATCCTACCATATTCTTGGGGACTGAAGCCTTTGGATACCTTTCTGAACCGAAGTTCAAGGATGATGCAATCCTACCACATTCTCGTGGACCAAAGTCACCGAATCCATTTTGGACAAATGTCTCGGGATGATACAATCCCTCTTAATTCTCAAGAACCGAATTCACCGGATCAATTTAGGACATGTGTCCAAGGATGATACAATCCCACTGCATTCTCCAGGACCGAAGTCACCGAATCCATTCTGGACAAATGTCTCAGGATGATATAATCCCTCTTCATTCTTGAGGACCGAAGTCACCGGATCACTTTAGGACAAGTGTCCAAGGATAATACAATCCCACTGCAACATCACTGCTCCCCCTTTGGAGGAAGGTCTTTTCAAACAACACCAAGCTTGTCTTGAAAGCGTTCAAACTTTACTCGAGACATAGGCTTCATCAACACATCAGTGTCAAATCATCATCTTGTAACATCATCATCTACATTTGAACTATCATCATCTGTATCTCCAGTATGTGAATACTGAAAGAATCATCATCTATATCTTTAGTATAGAAATACTGAAAGCGTCATCATCTCTATCTTTAGTATAGAAATACTAAATCACCATCATATGCATCTCCAGTATGTAAATACTGAAACATCATCTATATCTTCAGTATGGGAATACTGAAACATCATCATCTGCATATTATCTCATATGTAGAAATTTATATGTGCTTCGATGGAACACAAGGTTCTCTGTCATCTTTATACAAATCTGGTTATCACATAGAATCACTGTAGTATCCATCTCCAGCTCAAAGAGACCTGACATCAGCTTCCGAAGCCATATGGCTTCACAACTAGTAGAGCAAGCTGCTATGTATTCTGCTTCAGCCGTGCTAAGAAAAACACTAGACTGTTTCCTACTAAACCATGAAATCATAGCAGGCCCCAGACAAAAGCATCCACTTTAAGTGCTTTTCCTGCTTGAGACACTTCTAGCCCAATCTGCATCTATATAGCCATACAATCTGTAGTATAGACCAAAGTCTATAGTCCCTTTCAGATATCTCATCACATTTTTTGCAGCTATTAGGTGAACACGTCTAGGTTGAACTAGATAAGATGTTCACAAAAAAATAAATGTCTGGTATGGTATTTGTTAGATACATCAACGACACAATAATCTTTCTATATTGAGTCACATCCACTAACTCTGATGAGTCATCAGCTAACAACTTCAAGTTGGAATCCATGGGTGTGGCCATGGCTTTACATTCCAACATATCAAATCTTTTCAAAACATCTACTGCATACTTTCCATGGTTGAGAAAGATTCCTTCTGAATTTATCCATACCTCCGGACCTAGGAAATAATGCATTAACCCAATGTCTTTCATCTCAAATTCTTCAGCAAACTTCTTCATGCATTCTACAATATGTTTCTCATTCCCTATCAGAAATAGATCATCCACATACAGTAATAGTATGACAGGTTCATCTTCTACAACCTTGTAGTAAAGTTTAGGATCGGCTTTACTCTTGGAAAAGCCCATGCTCATCAGGAAACTATCTATTCTTCCATACCAAGCTCTGTGAGCTTGCTTCAGTCCATACATGGCCTTCTTCAGCTCGCATATGTGAGTCTTTCTGTCTTCAACTTCAAATCCTTGTGGTTGATCTATGTATACTTCTTCTTTAATCACACCATTCATGAAGGCTGTCTTCACATCCATCTGGTGTAAGTCCCACTTCATCATGGATGCGAGTACCATGATAGTTCTGAAGGAAGTGTATCTTGCTTCCTAGAGCAAGTGTCTCTTCATAACTAATTTCCTTTCTCTGAGAGAATCTTCTAGCCACAAATCTTTCCTTACTTCTATCAGCATAATATTTTATCTTTCAAACCCATTTGGAAGGTACCGCATTCTTGCTTTCTAATTTGAGTACTATATCCCAAACATCATTCTAGTATTCTTTCATCATAGGATCTTCCATGTGTTTGTTTTGTTAGGTCATCAACATATCCTAGTCTTCCACATTCAACCTTGAAGGTTGGAACCTACTTTACTCTTGGTAAAGTCTCGATCCATCAATAATTTGTCCATCATGTCGTACCATGTCGAACTTAGAGATCTTCTATAGTCACTCCCCCTTAAGCGAAGTGTCATCTTCCTTCTTCATTCTGTATAGGTGCTTCTATGCTTGATATATACTTCTAGTGGGTCTAGTCAATAGAGTATGTCATGTCATAGTCTATTCTTTCTGAGGCAAATCACGAACCTTGCTTTGTACACTTGTTCTTGTAGATCCATATGCAAGATACTACGGACTTCCCTTTAGGTCTAGAAACCATATCGTAGACATAATTCCCCATGATCAACTATTACTCTTTGATCATATCTTCTTTCATAGCTGGAAAGGGTAGCATCAATGATGTCACCTAACTGTGTTACACAACTAGAGTGTGACCGAGGCCTCTTGGAAGTCTCACCATACTTTTCTTCATCTTGATTTATCTCTCATACACATGGTGGTCTTCATGCTTTGAGGTGGATCTACCGCTCTCTGAAGCTCTTTATTCCGTCATAGTGTCTCTGACCCTGGGAGATTCGGATTCATGTTTATTGGAGTGAATATTGAATTGTCATAACTTGTTCTTCAGAGCAAGTCTCATTATCCGTTTCTTGTAGGCGGTTGTAGAGGACCTTTCCTACAATTCAAATGCACCAGTAGCATGGTTAGAACCATTACATAGAACATATGCATAACGACGCATCATTCAACTATTTATCCAATACAACATTCATCCATATCTCAGAAAAACTTTCTAGATGACATCATTGAGATTGTGCACTAATCCAATATGTCAGCAAGGAGGTTTCATTCTAGATAAGTAGCAATGGAGAGGTGTATAGCACCATGAGCTACTTACTCATCACATGCATATTGTCATTAATGTAAACATTCTATCATGCATAATACATCAACTGAATATAAAACAATATCATGAAATGACAATTGAATACTTATCTTTTATTCCTTTTGTGGGTAGACTCCTTCTTGATCCTTCTGCTTCATCATCTAAATATTCATTCATGACATCACCATTTCTTATCCAAATGATAAGATTGACAAGATTTCTTCAAGAATTGAGTTCTTCATATTCCTCATTACTTGAGGGATCTTCTTTGAATCGTGAGCGCTTGATCTTTAGTTGCTCCCATCTTCTCTTTTCTTATTATAAGTAGAGTTTCTTCTTGTGTAAGGCTTTAGCCTCATTTCCCTTTGGAACTGGAACCTCTCCACTTATGTAGGTGACCAATTCAATTTTCTTCAAGAACCAGAAAACCCTATCCTTCCATGCTTGGAATTTTTTAGCTTCACCAAGCTTGTCATCAAGCTGAGGTGTTAGGTCATTTTGAAAGCAGAACCTCAAATGCAAATGGCAAAAGATTAGATCTTACCGATTTGAGATGTTCGTCCTAGTTTCGGATCTGGCTGATCTAGGGTTTGTCAAAGAAACCCTAATTTTCAAAAATTGGAATCTTTTAGATGTGATTGGATAGAAATATAGACCTATTCAAAGAGAGCTTTCCAACGTACTCATTTTCTGAAAATAGTGGAGGGAAGCTCGCGGAACAGGAAGCCCTAGTTTACCAATTTCTTCTGCAGAAATGCATGATATTGTTTCTATGATATATATGAAAATACTACTCATTTGTGTCTAAAATTTTGTACTGCAGTAGCCTCTTCTGTCCTTGTTCCAACACCATAAGTTTCATTAGAATTGGTTTTAGCAATTGAGACTTATGAGCGTTTTCCCAAGGTGACCTGTTTCAAGACTATTCAGTATAGCGAAGTTGTACGAATTGCCACGTGTCACTGTTTCATATTTGGAGTCTAAAACTTATACCATAGAAAGTACATTATGTGCCATTTTTGGAAAATATTGAGAAATTTCAATTGGACCTTCGTAGCCCGAGATATATCAATTCTCCCTATGTCTCCTGTTTAGGGATGAATCCTGGAAGAGGCTGGAAGCCTAACTTGGAGGAATCGTATCTCCTTGAATATAGCGAATCTGAGGCTGAAACCTGGACATAGTGTACATCAAGAATTTATCTTCGACCTGTGAAAGGTTTGGCCACTGATACTTCTTCAATCTTGAGATATAGCGAATGTAGCAAAACTTATTAGTTTTAGTATTTAGGGTTTTTCAGGCCCGGTGTCAAACCAAGGTTTGACTTTCCCGGAGTTTCACCCAACAAAAAATATTGACCTAGGTCTCTAAACTTTGATTTTGATGAGATGATTAATCTTATGCCGGGCTCACTCAAAAATTCCTCTTCTGTAAAAATCCCTAATTTCCCGCAACAAAAACTAAAAATGCCCGAAATCAAACTCTGCTTCCACAGAAAGATGCGCCCTTCAATGGAGAGTCAACCTAGCCTTCTTTTGCTGATGGATTATGGAGAGAGACCCAAAAATTAAGCATCCCTAGCTTATGCAGCTGCACAATGTCTTCTTTCAGGGTGGCTCTGATACCATGTTTAATTTTAATGGTTATATCAGACCTTAAAACAATTAGCATCATAACAGCATAACCATAAGCCAAAAGATCACTGAAAGATAGACAAGCACAACCACACAAAAAGAACACAAAGATTTATCCTAGGAAAACCCTAATGGGAAAAACCCGGCAAAATCTTCCTCAATATAAATGACCCGAAAAGATAAAAGGTAAAACCCAAAAGACTGATCCTCCTTCTTCTCCAGCCACGGCTCTTTCTCCCTCTCTCTCATGCGCTACACAAGTGAGTGTGTGTGTTCCAAATGAGGAGCACCACACCTCTATTTTTATTCTTTTGTTCACTTAATAATTAATTCAGTTATGTTGGCTCAAGTAATCCTAATTTAATCTTGTAGGCTCGAGTAACCAAAACTGGGGCACTAATGACCCGACTTACAATTGGAGGGGACTTCCTCGTGACTCTTATTAGTTCTCCTGATTAGAAACATCGGGGTATAAATAAATACAAGTGATTCTCTTGGTAGGACCATCGGGGACCACTAAAAATACATATAGAATATTCTTTGAAGTTACAATAATTCAATAGATGAGGGGAGGGATGAAGAGTTGGAAGAAGGTGGAGATGATCAGGAAGAAGAATCAGGGGGAGCTGCAGCAGCAAAGAACCCCATAGAGGAAATGGTTGGGGAAACGATGGTAATAAGAGAAGTTGTGCCATTAGAAGCTACAATAGTAGTAGTAGAAACAGAAGTGGGAATAGCTGCAAAAGCAGCGAAAGCTGGAGCTGCAAATGCGGCAGAAGGAGAAGGAGAAGTTGCAGGAACTGGGTAAATAAGACCTCAAATTGTTGATATTGAAACTACCTCTTAGATAAGAAGAACCATAATTGAGGAAGAGGAACCCGTGGCAGAAACTGGAGAATTCGTTGTCTTTCTTACACCACAAAGAAAGAGGAAAATATTGATTATCAAAGGAGAATCATCCATTCTTATGAAGAGAAGAAGAAATAAGGCTTCCTGGGGAGCAGAAGTGGTGAATATTTAAATTCCTATTATAAGACCTAGGTTACCCGCCGAAACACAAGAAATAGTCAGAAATTTACCTATGGAAGCTATTGACCCACAAGAACTTGTTCAAGGCCAACCCCAGTTAGAAAATTTGATGTATGAAAATGAATTGTTAAAGGAGGATGTGTGAGTACTTAAAGAAGAATTGGAAAAGTGGAAGTGAGTAAAAAGCAAGCAGCATGAAGCCTAAAAACCTTGGCAGAAGCTGCTAATCAGTTCAAAAACCCACTTTCCATCCTGGAGAAGGAAGAAATGTTATGTCCTAAATGTGGGGATTTATTCAAAATGTCAATATATAAGATTGAGAAGATGGAGATATTAGCCTGGAAATTGGCACATCCAGGACAAGGAAGAGATGAGACACATAATGTGGAATCAATATTGGAAGTGGATTTGATTCCTGAGCAAGAATTACATGAAAATGAGGCATTGCAGCCTCAACATTTAGGTAATATTGAATTTCTCCCTTCTGAAAGCGGTTCTGAGGATATCAATTCACTTCCAGATCAGGAGCAACAATCGGGCGATACAAAGATAATTCAGGAAAGATCCCAACATCTCAAAGTTATGGAGACAAAACAGGACGCTAAAACACAAAAACCAGTTTCCTTTAATTATGTTGTTGAAGCTACTATGTTAGAATTAAAGGGATTAGACGTTGTTACATCAGAACCATTGTTTCTAAAAACAGTTGTTGAAGCAGCAGTTGAAACTGAAACTGCTGAAACTCAAGAGGCAACAGTTGAAACTAAAACTTCTAAAACTCAAGAGGCAACAGTTCAAACTGAAATTCCCAAAACTCAGGACACAAAAACTCAAACTGTAAGTGTCCAAACTCAGGAGGAAACAGTTCAGATTGTAAGTATTCAAACTCAAGAGGTAACAACACAGATAGAAATTACTGAAACATAAGAACCAACAGTACAAAAGGAAGCAGCAATGTCAACAAAATCAATCACAGACGAAGACAAACAAGAATTGGAAAAAGATTTGTCATTATTGAAGATCGAGTGAGTAAATGGAAGTATCAAGCGAGTCAATATGATAAAGGAATAATTTCTCTGGTTGGGCATAAAAATACTATTCGGGAACTAAGGGAGAAATTGGATGAAGGGATTTTCCTCCAAAAAAATCGTTGGGAGAAAATGTAGGAGGAAATGAAAGAGTTAAAGAAATTCAAGTTTATGCAAAAATAAAAGGAACAAATGTTTACTTTAACTTAGAAATTATTGAGTTGTAGAGCTCCATATCCTTCCTATCCCGTGTTTCTTTTTGAACAGATGTCTCTGTTCAAATTAAAGGCTTTAAAAGAAGGAAGATCTTCGAAAATTGTGACACTTTCTGAATTCCTGGTGACTTTCACTCAGAGTGATTTTTTCTGAGAAAAATCTACTATGTGAATTATATTTGCATGAGATGGCATGTTTAATGGAATCTCAGTCCAATCCAGTTCCTCATACTGGGGATATTCATCTAAGAGCATTTACCTCTTTTATCACTAATCACATGTATTGGTGGGATGCCTCTCAAACCATTCACAGTAACGAGGACAACTCCACCTTATGGATTCGAGGTGAATCTCAAGCTCCTATACTTCTGATTTCCAGGCACAAGAAATATCTTTCATTCCCTAAGAAGGTCAGTAAATTGGTTGCATTGCAACATAAATTCATTTCTACTTGTGTCAGCTTGATCTCTCGTCGAGAGAACTATGCCCTGAAAGGAAGCAGTCATTGATGGGAAGTTTCTCCTGTATCTCTAAGGGAAAAGGACCCATATTGTTTTGAAAATTTTAAGTATGCTTTGTCCAGAGTGCCAGGGTATGTCAAATGCATGGAAGCATGTGGTCCGAGTTAGCTAGGATTTAAATTCAAATTTCCTCTTATCTGGTGGCCAGACAGGAATTACAAGAGTACTTACAGGATGACAAAGAATATCGAAAGAGACTATTGGGTAAAGTTGATCACAAGCAATGGATTTTTGAAAATAGGGGAGAAACCAGAGTCTTCATTCAACCTTGCAAACTTTCATAGAAAAATTCTTGAGTCTGATTCACATTCAGACTAATTAGAATGGTTTCATGAGGACATGTAATTGGATAGTTGGGGGGTGATGTTGGAGTCTGAAATTACCCTTTTTTCCCTACTTTGTTTTGACCTTTTTTCCCTATTCTTACCTCTTATTTATAGTTGAATATTTATCCTTTCCATGAAAACAAGCATGAAGTCCTAAGGTATCAATCATTATTACTTATTTTATTTCATGCTTGATTTTACTTATAATTATCAACTTCATCTTTCATTTGTGTTTATCTATCATTGGTTTATAAGAGGGATTCAGAATCTCCAGGTGTCTCAAATGTAGTAACTCACTGCATTCAGAAATAAGTACTTCTTAGTGTCAATTGTCTGCTCGATGATCCGATCAAAGCTATTGTCGAAGGAATCTCATATTTTCCTCCACACATATAGCTAAAACTCCCCGATTATCTTCCTCGTTAGTTGGAACACGTCGGTTTGTAACAACATGAATTAAATGTTCATTCATTTATGAGCTGATCTTATGAGATGTATTAATAGTTGTAATTGTTCTGGTTTAATTCGGTAGCCTGAAGATCGTAGATCTTCATGGCTACCCGATATTGATGTAACTAAATGATTCCATCTTTGTATAAGTATGCACAGGCATTGAGAGCCGAGTGTTGGCAATTTGTAATAGATTATAATAGAGGGACTGTAACTAGATCTTGATAAAATTAATAAAGGAGTAGCATTTCTTAGTACTTTCCTGTTGTAGGTCTTGTGAGTCTTCAGCAGCATCTTTTTTCGAAGGCGAGGGCCCCCCTTCTTACCGAGTTGCTGATAGTGGTAGATGCTTTTAGTTTAAGTTTTTTTTGTTTAGTGTGGGATTTTAGTGTGATGCATTCATAGACAACTGCAATAGTATTCATTGACAATTGCATTATTACATTTTCCTTTGGCTTGTTGTAATAGTGTGTTGTGACAATCAACTGTGTAGGATAATCCTTTCCCTTATGCAAAGTGTGTTAATTAGTATAGTTGTTACAGACATACTCAACTCCTATGTCATATCATCATTTGTCTTTTTTTGAGTTTTTTGAATTAGATAGATCCTTGCTTTAATGAATTAGTTATTTTGATTGATGGTTTGTGATTGTTCTGATTTGGTAAAATAGGATTTAACTCTCTTCAAAAGTAATTCTAGGTTGATTTATTCTTAGAGTATAAGTCGCAGGATTGGTATTGTAGGGACCATAAGTCCTTTACAATTCCTATATTAATGATTTAATTTGGTTTTCTACAGGAAGCTGAGTTGGCTGAGTAGTGACTAGGATTGAATTCTTTGCATTTTATTCATCAGCTACTGAAAATGTTTATGCGTATATTTTGCAATTTGCCTTTGAAATAAATAGACTTATGTGAGTTGACAATTAATATTGAACACTCTGCATGTTAATAAATTGATGAGTATATAGAGTGACCAACAATATATGTGATGGAAGTGTATCTTGTTATATGTGCAAATGTCTCTTCATTGTATATGCCTTCTTTCTGGGAGAATCCACGTGCCACAAATCTTTCCTTGTGTTTTTCAAAGCTACCATCTATAACATGCTTAATCTTGTAGATCCACTTCAAAGTTACAACATGCTTCCCTTTTGGTCTTGGAACTATCTCTCATACATCATTCTTCATAATCGACGAGTACTCCTCAATAATGGCATCCTTCCACTCTTTCTTCTCTATTGCTTCTTCGTATTTGGAAGGTTCTTTTATCAATGATGTCACATAGTAGGGCCACATAGCTGGAGTATGGTCTAGCTCTCTTGCTTTATCTATGCATCCCATTTGGAGTGCCATACATCTCTAGTATTGCTTCTCGTTCCCATGTTGGTCTTTTTTTATGGGAGTTCTTCTCACGAGGTCGTTCTACAGGTTCTTGTGGTTCTATCAGATTGTGGTCTTCATGATCTTATGGAATCGCTTCTTCCATTGATGTGTATCTAACTCTGGTTGATTCATGTTCGCCAATCTATTCAATAGGTAGTTTTCTTGATTTTATGTATATTGAGTCTTCATTGAAGGTTACATCTCTGCTGATGTCGATTTTCTTGAATCCTGGGAAGTATATTTGGTAGGATATTGAAGTGTCACTATATCCCATGAATATTTCCTTATTTCATGGAGGATCTAGTTTGGTTTTATTTTCTTTTAGGATGTGTATGTACACTAGGTAGCCAAATATTCTAAGATGGATGATTTCTGGTTTCTCACCTGAGAAAGCTTCTTTAGGAGTCTTATTTCTTAATACTATGTCAGGTGTAGGGTTTTGTACATACACATTTATCCTTACTGCTTATTCACATAAGTGCATCGGAAGATCTTCGTCATGTAGCATTACCTTTATTGCTTCCATTATCGTTCTGTTCTTTCATTCCGCAACGCCATTCTTTTGAGGATTGTAGGGAGTACTCAAATCCCTCTTAATCCCAAATTCTATGCAAAGATCCTTGAATTATTTTGAAGTGAATTCTACACCATTATCTGGTCATAGGGTCTTGATCTTCTTCTCAATGTGGTTTTCAACCAGGGCTTTGAATTCCTTGAACTTGTTGAATACCTCATCTTTACTTTTCAAGAAATAAATCCAAGTCTTGCGGGAAAATTCATCTATAAAAGAAACATAATATACATACCCACTTATTGAATTGGATGACATGGGACCGTATACATCTGGGTGGATTATCTCCAGTGTTATTTTTGTTATGATTTCACTGTTGCGAAATGCCTTCTTTACATTCTTCCCTTGCGCACATCCCTTGCAAATGCTTCATGTCTTGTATGCATTTCTGGAAGTCCTGAAACTACTTTTATTGCAATAGGTAGTGCTCTATAGTGCACATGTGCAAGCCCTCTATTCCAAAGTTCACTTGTTTCCATGGAGTCATGAATCAATGCTTGTTCAGGTTGTCCCTTCAAGTTGTACAATCCTCCCTCTTGCTCTCCAATTACTGTTGCATCATCTATTTCCTTTTGGACACATTAGGACTTGGCCATCAATAAATGAAACCCTCATTCCTTTTGCATCTAGTGCTAAGATGGAGAGAAGATTCTTCTTTAGTCATGGAACATATATAACATATTTCATCTTCAAATATTTGTCAGAGTATAGCTTGTAGGAAGCTTTTCCACTTCCTTTTATGAGGTATTATTAGTCATCCCCAAGTTTCACCTTGTGAGGTGACTCATGCTCAAATAGAATGACAAATGATTCTTTGTATCCAGTCATGTGCTTGGATGATCCACTATATACAATCCAAGAATTGCTCCCGTGTGTGATAGTGCATGTGAGTGTTGAGTCTAAGACATATCCTTCATCAATTGAAGAATTACCTCTTTCTTCTATGGTTCTTTTCCTTCCTAGTCCATCATCTTCAGCGATGTGAGCGTGATGCCTTTTCTTGTTAGTATTCTTGTCGGAGGAACTTTTGTTTCTGGGACAATTTCTGGAGTAGTGTTCCTTCTCATCAAATTTGTAACATATAACACTGGATACATCTCTTTCGGGTATCCTTTGTCTTCTGTGATGGTGGTCCTACCTCTTGTTGTGATTTCTTCTAGTGTGATCTGTGAGAGCTTGATCATCATTTTCTCCCATCTTCTCTTTTCTTGTTATTAGTCTACCTTCTTCTTGAGCACATTCTTCCCATGGTCTGCTAAAAGTGATCAAATTCTTCCTGGAACATATTCCTTGAATGAATGAGTCCCATGATCTTGGGAGACCATTCAAGGTGGTCATAACAATCTCTCCTTCTTCTACCTTTTCTTCAACTACTTCAAGTTGTTCCTTGATTTGAGAGACCCTTGTGAAATAGGATTATATGGTCTCTGAGTTTAGGATATTCACATTCTTGAGTTGGCTCCTTAATTTCATCTTCTTATTGATGTTCTTCCCTTTGAATAACTTCGTCAAAGCATTGAAAATCTCCTTGGGTGCCTTCAAATATGACTCGTGAGGAATGAGATTATCTTTAATGGAATCTGCAATAATTCTCTTGGAATTGACCAAGTTCTTATTGTGGATAGCCTTTGGTTCATCTCCCTCTGGTGCTGGAACTTCCTCACTAATATATTTATCCAAATCATTTTCTTCAAGAATAAGAGAGATCCTATACTTCCATGCTTGAAATTTGTCAGTTCCATCAAGCTTATCCTCAAGTTTGGTGTGGTGAGTCATTTTGAAATGAGAACCTCAAATGGAAATAGTAGAGGTTTTAGGTCTTACCAATTTGAGATGCCTGACTTGTTTCAGAAGTTGGCTGGCCTGGGGCTTGTTAGAGAAACCCTAATTTTCCAAAGTAGGAATTTCAAACTTCTAATTGGACAGGAAGATGTGCCTCTTCAAGGCGATTTATCTAATGTACTTCTTTGTCCAAATTGATGGAGAAAAAACCCAAAATCTTGATGCCCTAGTTTTCTCCCAACACTAGTGTCTGGGTCAAAAACTAAAATTATTTAAACTTCATTTTTCTTCCTCCCAGAGATGTGCCCTCCTATGGTGAATTGGCATATCCCTCTTTTTTCGATGATCTATGGAGAGAATACCTTGAACTAGGAATCCCTAGTTTCCTATTGTTGTGCAATGCCTTATTTTCAGGTTAGCTCTAATACCATGTTAGAGTTTGCACTTTAATTCAATTTGATTAGGATATTTAACTGAAATAATAAAAAGCACAAAAAAACACAATAAGCACAATAATTTTCCTTGGGGAAATCCTAAAGGAGAAAACCCTGCAACTTCCTCAGAGATAGATTTGCCACTAATACAATATCACAAAATGGAAAAACCCAAAAAATAGGAATCCTTCTGCAACTCTCTCTCTTTATTCTCTAGCAAACTTGTCCCCTCTCTCTTACTCATGCAAACTTGAGTGAGTGAGTGTGTTTATAAATGAGGGAGGGAGGCTCCCTGTTTATACCCTTCAAGTGGCTGACCTAAAACCTAACCAAGCTAACCTCCTTACCTAACAGGGTCAACTTCCCTCTTGGGAGACTCAAAAATACATTTTACATTATTTATTTTGGGGTGTTATTGCCCCAACTTATAATGGAGGTTGTACCTCAATGACCTTAGATGACAAACATAATAATGACATCCCCGAACAGAGGAAAAACATCTTCAATGGAGGTACAATAAAATACAATAATAATGTACAATATAATACCTTATGAAGTTACATTTACAACAACAAGTCACTCAGACAGTCCCCAATTCCCTTCAGGGGCTCCGACATAGGCTAAGGACTCTTTGTTTCAGGACTCCTGGGAACTCAACTGTAGGATAAATTCTCTCACAAGGGAACTCAATTTCCCCAACACCAATATCCCTAGGGAAAAGCATTTACAACTTTGTAATTTCCCTTATTCTCAAGTGCAACTCTAGGATATGGTATAAAATGATGGCTCAATGATGATAAAATGATTGAATGAACTAGTTCTCAATAATTTATATGAATTTTGAGAGCTACCCAAGTCTCATGCATGGATTATCAGAACTATACAAGTGGCATACATGGAATTTGTCACTTTTTCCCCTTTTAACCCCAAGCTTAGGATAATTAACTCAAAGTTATGGCCAATGTACTTTAATAAAGAGGGGTTCATAAAACTTATGATAAAATCAATACGAAGGATAATGACATGAACTTATAAGTCACTAGGGTCATCTCCCCCTTAAAACCCCTTCTCATTGTCCCCTCTTGTGGAATCATAGCTCCACATCTCTTCTTCATCCTTCTTTGTCTGCAGTAGCTATGTTTTTTATGTTAAACACAAAATGTACACAATTACATCATCTTGGTCATACTATACCACTTATGTTAGACTTCTATCCATTTCATTGTTATATACATATTTACATCATTACATGTTGGGGTAAAAAATGGGGTGTTATATTCCCCTCCACCTTAATTTATGCAACCTCCTTGGTGTATATCAACACTATGTACATATATAAAATATCATCCAAAATTTCAACGCAATTGTATGTATGCCTCATGCATAGCATACTCAAGCTCTCACGTTGCTTCTTCAGTGTTGTAATGGGTCCACTAGGCCTTTACTTACTCGATGGCACTATCCTAGAACAACATGACCTTCCTAACTAGGATGTGTAATTGTAGTACCAAGATATATCCTTCTAGTTCTGCTTGAATCCAATCCAAACCAACAATGTGGTTAGGATCATGCACATACTTTTTCAAGACACACGAAACACTTATGCACTTTTATGCAAGCATATAACACAAGCTCATGTGAAATATATCCTATATTAGCTAATATTTCAAACAACCCACGATATATGGGCACTAGATTAGGACATATCACAATATTCAAGGAACTCTACTTTGGCCTGAATTTTAGATACACATGTTCACCAACACTGAACTCTCTTGCTACTCCGCCCTTGTCTACATAACTCTTATGCCCGTCTTATGTTATTTTCAAATTTTTATTGATCTTAATCATCTTCTCTTCCATTTCTTTAATCAATTAGGATTCATTTATCACTATGCTTATTGGATCATCCCAACCAATTGGAGTATTTCATTTTTTGTCGTACAAGTCTTCAAATGGACTCATATTTAAAGATGCCTGATAACCATTATTATAAGCAAACTCCACCAGATGCAAGTAATCTTCCCTCTTGGATGGTTGATCCATCACATGCATTCTGAGCATATCTTCAACAACCTAATTAACTCTCTCAGTCTTCCCATGTGTCAATGGTTGATATGTTGTACTCATATTCAAATTCATTCCAAATCCTTTAAATATCCCTTTCCAAAAATTTGAAGTAAACTTTTGATCTATGTCTAAAACAATTGCCTTGGGTGTTCCATGTAATCTTATAATCTCTTTCATATAAGCTTTTTCAATTTGAACTGCCTTATGAGTTGATATAATAGTCTTTTGATATCTAAGATGTCATGCATATGGAGCCCTATGTATCTCATCCATTATTAGCTTCCTCAATTCAACATAATTAGAAACATAAACTCTATTATTATTTATAAGAATCCCACCATTTTGCAACATGTATCCTTTATATTTGTGTTGTGCATTTTCCTAGTTGTAGTCCTTCTTTTACCTAAAGATATTGTTGATTTTAAATAACAACCTCAATAATTATGGGTTTTAAATATGATTTCCACATGCTAATAGATGTAGCAATGCATTACATGTACTCTCATGTTGAGTGCATCAACAAACTTATTCTCTTTGTTTTTAATATGTTTGATATCAAATTCAAACTGACATAGAAATTCCACCCATATGAATTGTGTAACATTTAAAGTTTGCTTCTCAATAAATATTTCATCCCATTGTGATATGTTCTTAGCTTAAATTTTCTACCCATGAGATATTGTCTCCACATTTTGAATGCTTGCATAGTGGTAACAAGATCCAAGTCACGAGTGACACACTTATTTCATGCTCTCTAAGGAATCCACCATTTCCTTCTTAGTGAGCATCTATGCACATTACAAAATCACTATTTGGATTAACAATCTTAAGAATTAGTGTACTAGTGAGCAATCTCTTCAACTATTGGAAACTTTCTTCACACTTGGGTTTCCATTCAAATTTGGTTCCTTTCTTTTGCAAGGATGTAATTGGATGTGACACTTTTGAGGATCCTTCTATGAATCTCTTGTATTATCCATCCAATCCCATAAAGTACATTACCTCTAAAATATTCCTGGGTGTATGCCATCCCATAATGGATTCAATTTTCTCTGGATCTACTACTATGCCTTCTTCAGAGATAATGTGTCCCAAATACTAAATCTAGTTCTCATAAAAAGAACATTTACTCAACTTAAGACAAATTTGATGCTCTCTTAACACTTGTAGAACCAATCTCAAATGCTCTTTATGCTTCTCCTCTGATTTGGAATAAATAAGAATCTTATTCAGGAGTACAATGACAAACTTATCTAAATACTTCATGAATATGCTATTCATTAAACACGTAAAGGCAACTAGTGCATTTGTTAACCCAAATGACACCACTACAAACTCACAGGGACCATATCTGGTTCTAAAGGTTGTATTGTTGATGTCTTCTTCCTTTATCCATACCTTATGGTAACATGATCTTAAGTCTATTTTTGAAAAAATACTTGCTCCTCTTAGCTAATCAAACAAATCATCAATTCTAGGAAAAGGATATATATTCCTCATTGTGACCTTGTTCAACTACCTAAAGTCAATGCATGACCTCAAAGTACCATCCTTTTTCTTCACAAAAAGAACTAGTGCTCCCCATGGATACACACTTGGGCATATGTACCCCTTATTCAATAATTCTTTAAGTTGCATATATAACTCTTTCAACTCAAATGTACTCGTTCTATATGGTGCTTTAGAAACTAGGGCAGCTCTACGCATCAAATCAATATCTCTTTTGGTAGTAACCTAGGTATTTCTTCAAATGCATCTGCAAATTCCTGTAATACTAGAAATTCCTCTAAGTTTGGACCTTTACTTTTTTCTAGCTCTTCCACATGAGCTGCATATAACTGGCACCCCTTCCTAAAGCATCTCTTCAGCTACAAAGATGAAATTTCTCTTATGGTTATAGGCCTTGGAATGCATTTAACTATCTTTTGTTGTCCTTCTTTAACCAAATAAATAAATGACTTGTTATGACAATCCAATACCAAATAGTGTGCATCTAACTAGTCCATCCCAATAAGGTCATCGTAAGAACCCAATTTTATTTTGTTTAGAATTGCAACAGTATTAAGTCCATTCATTTCTAATGGTCAAACTTTTACCAACTTATTGGTTTTCCTCTTTGTTTCAGTAGCCAATTGAACCATCCAAGATCTGTCATGTTTGCTTCTCTTTAAATGAAACATTTCAACCAAATCAGGAGAAATATAACCATGACTTGTTTCAGAATCAATTAGAATGGGAATAGGCTGATTAACAATATAACCTTCAACCTCAATCATGTTGAACTGGAAATCGACACGTCGTTTATTCAATGTTGCATAATTTCTTAGAATATTATTGGACACATATTCCACTATATTGGCTTCTTGTATGTTGTGCAATGTCCTCATTTTACTTCTCCTTTGAGGACACTCTTTCTACAAATTATTTTCTTCACGTCCACAACATTTGATTTGTCAATTCGTCCCTTTTCCTTGAAACTTTGCCATCCTTGCTCCATTCCAAGTTGGATTGCTTTGTTGAAATGCATTTTTATGATCACTTATTAATGGAGGTTTGAATCCCTTATCCCTTTCTTCCTACTTATATCTCCAAGTCTTATAAATATCTTGCCTTTCTTTGCTTTGATCATATAGGTGCTTGGCCTTTTAAATTTCCTCTTCAAGAACCTTGGGTTCATCATATCGAATTTTGTCTTTGTAAAACGAACGCAATCCACTCAAGAACCTCTGTATTTTTACCTTCTCTTACTTAATGAACCCAACATACTTGGGAAACTCCAAAAAACTTCTCTCATGTTCCTCCATGCTCATGGATCCCAAATTTATCTCAAATAACTCAATTTTCCTCTTATAGTAATGTTTAGATATGTACTTTTGTTGGAAGTACTTTTTGAACTGCTTCCATAAAACTCTATTTTCATTGATATGCTTCACTTCAACTAATTAATCCCACCATGTGGAATCCTTCACCTGCAAGTTACAATGGCAATTCTAGCTTACATATTTGAAGAATTATTATGTAATCGAAGATATTTTTCGCTCCCAATAACTAGGCTTCAACATCTTCTCCCTTCTTATTCTCATCATTAAAATTAGGGGTCTTGATCTTCCACATATCCTCTTGCAATGCTTCTTCCATATGTCTTCTATTTTAAAATGCCTAACTGGAGAAATTTATGGGCTACTGCTATAATCCTAAATTGTATATGATCTCATGAAGACATCAGGTTGTGAATAGTGTTGCTTATGACCCCTGGTAGCATTCTTAAAGTGCCTAGATTTTTCATGGGATCTCTTATTTGAATTGTCTCTATCTTCTTTCTTGTGGCATGAAACTCATCTAACCTACATTTGTCTTTGTAACATGTTTAAACTTTGTACGAGTCAAGTGTTCAGTTGATTTTTCTACTCATGAGGCCTTAACATCCTTTTGTTGTATGATATACAACTATGCACCTCCATCCTCAAGCTTCTCATGGTTTCCTTCAACTCAATTGGTTCAGTGTTAGCTCTATTCCCATTAGATTATGTCTCCTCATTTCTCACACTAATATTTTCCCTATGGCTTCTTCTCCCAGACTGTATGGAAGTTCCCTTCCTTCCATCTTTACTGCTCCAGTTATGTTCCATGTTGTGCTAAATGTAAACTCGTAACCTGTAACCTGTATCAACTTGTTGTATCGGTATCTGCAATGTGTTCATACATGAAATCTATTAGATAAACCCTTTTCCAAAATTTTATAAAAAAATTCATGCATATATAAACTTTTTGGAAAATACACATTTGACATTTTTTGTCAAATTAGTCTATAATCCTTGTTTCTATTAAATTTATGGATATATAAGAAGAAATTATTCCTAATTAGATTCATTGTGCTTATTATTCTACTAATACCCTTTCTTGTGACTATAGCCATGTTCATTTATGATATCATAGTTGAAAGTTACATCTCTCTAAATCACAATTATGCCCAATTTTACATTGTTTTTTCCTCTACACTTATTCTAAAGGACCAAATTATGAGACCTGTAGAGGAAAAATGTAAGGAAATAAGAAAACTTGTGTATCGATCGTTCATATCCCTTATCATTCTGAGTACCAAGAAACTTCCCATACTCAAAAATGATTCTCCATTCATATTTTATAAAATTATGGAATTGCTAACTTTTAACTTTTGCAATTCTTCTAGAATTAACATTTTCGCTGAAAATTGCTATCTCGCAAACTAAGCATTACTAGAAAAATCACCTCTAAGTAAATTTTTTCAACTCAATGAGTAGTAAACATGTTGAAAAAAAAATCTAGTTATCAGTTCTTGGGTCACTTTTTCCTCCTCCAAATTTTCAAAAATTATCCTTGTGTGCGCCCTAATAGTGGATTTTGGCCTTCTTCGACATATCTGAATCACACCCTTTGGAATTTTGCTAATTGCCACCTAGGTTATTATCATGGTTGGAGAATGACTACACTATAAAATTTCCAACTCAATCAAGGGTCTCTTCCATCCTTTGGGTGTTGGTCTTCAAAAACCCCTATTTCAAATCTTCGAGAAAATTGGAACCGAATAGGATGATGTTCCTCTCTGGAATTTTTGTGGCCTCCATAAATGGCATCAAAATGCCACTATTTTCACCCAATTCTAAGTGATTTTTCTCTTGTTATGGCCAAATCAATTTTTAAGCTCCATTCTTTTTCTAACCGTTTTTATTTTTTGTTAACATGGTGAGGTGTTGATGTTGTGGGGTGTTGACATGTCATCACATGTGTTTTGTAATGTGTCAATGGGGTTCTATGTGTCACCTCTTAACACAAACATGTCACCCTCCATGGGCCTCCTTGTCATTGCACCACTTATCCACCCCCAACGATGGTTTCGACAAAGGGTGGAAGGTGGTTTTGGCTCTTGGAAAAAGCGGTTTTCTGAAACTTCCTTAACAAGATGGAATGTACATGCAGACAACACATCAACAAGGTGGTTTTGAATTTTTTTTCTTATGCTAATTACTCTATCATCCATTCAATTTAACAAGGCATAATCATTCTATGTCGTTGATCTCCGCATCCATCCAATGACCTAATATTCTCTCACCTTTGCACCCGTCACATGCATTCATCTATACATTCGAATAATGTGTCTAGTCCACATCATATACTCCCATAAACATGGAAGCTCCACATCATCTAGGATCCATGTGGCACCTCCATGTCACACCGTCCATGTGGTATTGGTGGGGCTTGCACCAAATTTCCCCAAAAATGACAATTTTCATTAATATTAGAATCCTATTTATGTGACAAGTGGATATATAAGATATGCATGTGGCCAACCCAAATTTATGTGAGGCCATTCCAAGGACTAGGAACTATTCTTTCAACCAACAGAACAATACATTTTTTGCTATTTCCTCATACTATTAAACTTTCCTGACATTTAACAAAGCTAAATTTTTTAACACTAATGTAAAATTTTGCCCAGATTTTTAAGACTTGAATCTTTAATTCGTGATTTTATTCATTACCAACTACCATGATAAATCTGAAAACCAAATATAAGCACTTCAAGACAATAATTTCTCAAAGGAATTTTGTCAACACTTCTTGAACAAACTAAAACTCTACATGTAGAATTTAATTTTACCCCATGCAGTCCCAATGTTGCAACCTGTGACTATGATACCAATATGTCGCATACCTAGTGACTGCATCATACCTTTGGGGCCATGGGATGCTCAAATAAATTACCAAATTTATCACTGACACCCAAATTTGTTTTTCAATAATTTAAATATTAAATTTACAATGGAAATTAAATGTATGGTTGCGCAAAATAAACATTTGTATATTCTAAAACATATAGTCAAATTATAGCATGAATGCACTCATGCCATGCCATGAAATCCATGCAATTAGACAAACATATAACAATAAATCAAACAAAATACTTAACATAGACAAATACATGGCATTTCATACATATTTAGAAACTCCAATTAATATATTCTCCAACTAACTACATAATAGGGATGTTCCTCCTAGCTACAGGCACTCTGTTATAGCGATTTTATTAATAACAATGGACACCCTCAAGTTGGGGCTATCAATCCACAAGAAGGAAAACTCAATACAATACCCCAACATCTCACAGGTGTCAAACCCCCTCCACACTTGTCCCAATATACTAGCACTCCTCCCCCATCCGCATGCACAACCCAAGGAACGAGGTCCCTTTCTTTGAGTTTATAGTTCCTCGACCAATCCCCAATTCCCTTAGAGGGATCCAACATAGGTTGACCAGGTACTTCCCATGTCGGGACTCTATGGAACTCAACTGCATGACAGGTTCTCTCACAAGGGAACTCAATTTCCCCAACACCAATATCCTAGGGTAAAAGCATTTACAACTCTGTAATTCCCCTTGTTCTCAGGTATAGCCCCAGGATATGGTTTAAAATGATGGCTCAATGATGATAGAATGATTGAATGAACTACTTCTCAACATTTTGTATGCATGTTGAGAACTAGGCAAATGGCATGCACGGGTGATGAGAGCTAAACAAGTGGCATACATGGGATTCACCACTTTTTCCCCTTTTAATCTCAATCTTAGGATAATTAACTCAAAGTTATGGCTAATGTACTTTAATAAAGATGGATTTATAAAACTTAGGATCATACAATGAATAATAAGGATAATAAATTAAACTTATAAGTCACTAGGGTCATCTCCCCTTAAACTTATAAGTCCCCATGGTCATCTCCCCGCTTAAACCCCTTTCTCACTTTCCCTTCTTGTGGAATCATAGCCCCCCGTCTCTTATTTGTCCTTCTTTGTCTACAGTAGTCATGGTTTCTATATTAAACATAAAATGTACATAATTACATCATCTTTGTCATACTATACCATTTATGTCCAACTTCTGGCTATTTCATCATTATATACATATTTACATTAGTACATGTTGGGGTAAAAAACGAGGTGTTACAAGGGCAAAGTATTGATAATGAAAAAAAAAGATGTGTCTTTGTCTTTAAGCTCAAACCACATAAATTGTTGATTTGGATCCATTTTATCAGCTTACAAGAATTAGTTATATTTGATTTTAAATAGCATGCAATTGCCATAAACCCTCTTCCTCTGTATCTTTTATTCCATACTAGCACTAAATTAAGCCTTTTAGAAAGTTGATTTTTATGATGCCCAAGTTTCAGTGGGAAAAACATATATATTCTCTAATACCCAACTTAGAAGAGGACCCTTTTCCCATGGAGATCCTTTTTTTTTCACACGTGTGAGTGCTAGCCTTGAACTTACTTTTTATGTCAAGGCCTAGCCAAAATTGAACATAAGTCTGCTGGTTTACAATCATTCGGACTGACCGGTACACCGTCCTCATTGGGACTTGGGATCATTGGCCCTTAAATGATAGAATCTTCACCAATGTTATCTTTCTTTATTTTTGTTCGAGACAACAAACTTTCCTATTTATGATGAAGGCCACTTTGCCATCATTCCTTGCTTCTTTTTAATTTTGCATCTCTTTACACAATTTTTCCCTTTGCACAATGTTTCCTAATCCTTTGGTATTAAATGTCCATTAATAAAAAATCATGTTCCCTTTAATTTGGGAGAGTAACAGAGGAGACTAGATTTGAACTCAGGGGACTCAACCTTGATTTGTACCAACCTCTTATTGTTATTGTTGTCTTTACCTAATCTCTTGGCTTTTAGAGTCCCTTCTATGTCGATTTCAAAGAGTGATTGAAGTTTAGAATTGGCAATTTTGAGACTATTTTCTTGGTCTATTTCATCTAGTCCGACATTGGTTGTGTTTGAGGCCCTCTTTGCTAATTCTAGTTCTAGTTAAAGGATTTTGTTGGCTTCATTTTTTTACAATGGTAGATTCAAAAGTGTTTCTTTTGATTGCACCATCAACTACATCTCTCATGTTTATAGCATTATCAAATTTTTGGTCTAACTTGGAGTCGAGAGATTCTACAACCTAAAATTGGAGTTTTTCCTCTTCCATTGCTTTTAGAGGTATACTTCCATACAATCAATGTGTGTTCTTACACATGTAAGTTGTTGGTCACTGTAATACCCCTAGTTTTGACTTGGAATGCATTTAATCAAAATTATGTAAATGATATAAATATGCTAGTATGCATTACTAGTGCGGAGCTCAAAGCCAAGGCTCGACTAGTGATTGACTAGGCTGGTATGATGTATATAATTTTATTTGGACCATATGGTTGGCTTATCATACCAATTCGAAATATATGTAAGTATTATGTTGGAAAATAATAAAATGGTTCAAGATGGTTATGTAAAGACCACTAGGAGTTAGTATGTTCGGGGATATTCATTTATTGGAGTTTTGAATTTGGGAGCCGAGCGGAGCGATCTGCATGCTGGAGCACGTCTGGAGAGGAGCGTTCTGCATGCTGGAGGATCTGCATGCTGGAGCACGTGAGGAGAGCGACCTGCTTGCTGGAGCGATTGAGATTGGACAACGTTGCATGCTGAAGGCGACCTGAGCTCGTGAGGGGTGATTGGAGGATCTGGATTTCCTGGACCCAGTCTTGGATCGCTGGCAAAGTAGGACCCTTGACTTCTTCGAGGCTAGCCAAGATCTTGCAGGTGGGGATTGCTGTCAGAGGCTGCTCTGGCAATGTTGGAGTGCTAATGACGAGTAATCCGACTCTTGGCGAGGACCGAGATCCGATCCAGGCATCTCACCTGGGTGATTTTGATCGTTTAATATCTTCATACAACAAGAGATCCGGCAAAGCCGAAACCCCGAAATTTGTCAAAAGGCTAAAAGATGTGCCAGAGGTTGCTCTTCCTCCGGAGGAAACAATCTGGGCAGCTCTGTCCCTGGCAGATCGAGCTCTGATCGGCCAATTTACTGGGCTATGGCCTTTGCCCAAAACTACGGACAGCTGGGTTCAAAGAAACTGGAGACCCCTTATCACAAACAATGTTGCTTCCTACTCCGTCGGACGAGGTTATTTCCTCTTCGACTTCGAATCCAAGGATGATAAAGAGCTGATCTTCAGGAATGGGCCCTACTTCATGGGGCCGGAAGGTCTTTATCTTAATAGGTGGACACCTGATTTCGATCCCGAAGCTGACATCCCAAAAGCAGTGCCTATCTGGGTCAAGCTGCCTAACCTTCCCATGCATTGCTGGAACCCAAAATCCCTCCAAGCCATAGGGAATGCGCTGGGGAACTACATAGATATGGCAAGTCCAAAAGACCAATACGCCTGTGCCCGTATTTGCGTTGAGGTCGATCTCGAAGCTGGCCTCCCTGAAGCTATCAAATTAACCGTGGGAAGCTGGTCCCATTTTCAAAAACTTGATCATGAACAGCTACCATTCAAATGTAGGGGATGCCATGAGTACGGGCACTTCATCCGCAACTGTCCTAAGAAGACTGAGATCCAGCAGGACAAGGCGGAAGGATGGCAAAAATTGACTAGATCTAAAACCAAACAGCAATCCGAAAAAGGCCCAAAAAAGGGTGAGGGGACCATTGAAACAAGGGTCACTAATCTAGAGGGATTGTCAGAAGCAACCAAAACTAAAGAAACTATGGAAGTCAGGGAAGATCTCATTGAAATTGGTGAGAAATCCAACAATGAAGGCAATAAAGACTCTGAAGCAGAAATACCAGTTCAGCTCTTAAAGGATCAAGATGAAGAAATGGCACCGGTCATAGCAGGGGAAACCCTGGGGAAATCAGAGGAAGACTCTGGATCGGAGGAAGAGGAAGAGGAAGAAGGAGAAATCGAAATAACCACGCCAAGAATGTCTAAAACAAAGGGAAGGAAATCCAGGAAAGAATTAAGAGAGCAGGCAACCTATAAGGATAAGCTGCAAGGCTCACAGCTAACATTGGAAAAACTCCTGAAATCCACCAGGAACACCCGCCAGCAAGGGCATGCCCAGAAAGGGATGCCTTCGCACTCCAAAAGTAAGTAATGAGGATCCTCTCTTGGAACTGAAGAGGTCTTGGAAGTAAAATCAGGGAAGAAGCAATGTTAGATCTATCTTCTTTACATCAGCCCGGCATCTTGCTGATCCAGGAGACCAAGATGGAGGAAGCTGCCTTCCTCCAAGTCAATCAAGAATTTTGGAAAAGTAAAGGGAAAGCTGCAATAAGCTCAAGAGGGGCTTCTGGCGGCATTGGAACCTTGTGGAATGATAAGGAATTTGACACCGTTTCCATCAAGTACAGCAATCACTGGATCCTCACCCAGCTAAGGGATAAAGCCTTGAACTCCCTGGTAAGTATCTTCAATATCTACGCTCCCAACTCTAATGCTGGAAAAAACTCCTGCTAGAGTCTCTTGCGGGAGGAAAAGAACAATCTGCAAGGTAACATCATTATTGCAGGTGATCTTAATATCACCCTAAGTCAGGAGGAAAAGCGAGGTGGGTCTTTGGTCAGGGATCCCATAAGGGAGACCGTAGATGAAATCATCCTTGACTGGGATCTAATGGACATTAAACCTTCTTCTGGGAAGTATACCTGGAACAATAAAAGGATAGGGCCAGGGCATATTGTCGCAAGACTCGACAGGCTCCTGGTCCAAGACTCCTTTCTTCTGCTGGGACTGAATATATCTTCCAAAATTCTGCCATTTGGAGTCTCTGACCACAAGCCCATACTCCTTGAGATGGCTATAAATAAGAACTGGGGCCCAATCCCATTTAGGTTCAACCCTCTGTGGGCAAATCATTCAAAATTCCTCCAAATCGTAGCTGACTCGTGGGCCCCCTCGGTCACAGGATCTCCCTTCTACGTTTGGGAGGAAAAAATCAGAAGGTTGAAAAAATGACTTAAATTTTGGGCCAAAACTATTCCCTCACCCTCAGTTCAAAAAACCCATGCAGCGCAGGAGCTTGCGTCTCATCAGGCCTCCTTGGAGAATAAAACCGTGGGCGCAGAGGCTTTTCAAAAGGAAACAATATTGCAAGCGAATCTCCATAAAGCCTGCAAAATTGAATCTGATTGGTGGAAAATTAAAGCCAGATGTGATTGGTTGGCTGATGGGGATAAGAATTCGAAGTATTTTCATAAGCAAGTGACTGCCAGGAACAATTTCAACTACGTTAAAGAAATCCATTACCAGGATCGCACTATCACCAGCCAGGAAGACATTAAAAAAGAAGCCTCTAGACATTTCAGTGAACTCTTCATGGCCCAGCCTGTTGTAGAAGACGCTGAAATAATGAGTCTGATTCCCAACGCCATTAAAAACAACGATAATGAATCTCTCATCCAGGCAATTTCGCTGGAGGAGATCAAGACTGCCATTGATGGAATGAAGGACGATAGAGCCCCGGGGCCTGACGGGTTTAACGCTACCTTCGTCAAGATTTGCTGGAACATCATCAAGAAAGACTTACTTAAGATGGTCAGGAAGTCCCAGAGCTGCAGTAAAATCGGTGGAAGCACCAATTCTGCATTCCTGGCTTTAATACACAAAGAGCAGGGGGCCAAATCCTTTGACAGGTTCCGGCCTATCTCTTTGTGCAATATAGGCTATAAAATCATCACTAAGGTAATGGCAGGCAGACTCAAGCATATCCTTCCGAGACTGATCCCTAAGAACCAAGGAGGTTTTGTCAAAGGCAGGAAGATCTGGGAAAACATCATTTTAGTCCAAGAGGCTATACACTCCAGCTTGAAGAACGGTGATAAGGGAATGGTGGTCAAAATAGATCTTGCCAATGCCTTCGACAGGGTCAGCCATCCCTTCCTCTTCTAGGTGATGCAGAAATTTGGATTTGCTGATAAATTTATCTCTTGGGTTAGGGCTTGTATCAGCAATCCGTGGATTGCCCCGCTCGTTAACGATAGAGCTGGCCCCTTCTTCCTTGCTTCGAGAGGCCTGAGGCAAGGATGCCCGCTCTCTCCCCTCCTTTATGCCATACAAGCCTCTGTTCTAAGTTTTCAGCTAGAGGCCACCCGGCATGACCAGGAGCTCCCCGGAATCCAAATGGCTAGAGGCATCAAGGATATTAACCACGCCCAATTCGCGGATGACACTATTTTACTTGGAGGTGCTAGTACCATTATAGCCCGGCGATTCAAGTCTGAACTGAATCGTTACTGCCTAGCTTCTGGAGGCCAAGCCAACCTTAGGAAAAGCCAGATCTATGGTTGGAATATCAACTCTAGAGAAATGTCAGATATCTCTGGGAGCCTCAACATGGGCGGGGTTACAACCTGGGAGTCCTTCAACTACCTGGGGGTACCCATCTTCAAAGTCAAGGCCAAGAGCTCGGCCTGGAACCCAGTTGTGGAAAAAATTAAAAACAAAATCCAAGGATGGGGATCAACCTGGTTAAACTTGGTTGGGAAGGTAGTTTTAATCAAGGCAGTCTTGAATAACTATCTGATCTATCAAAGTTCTCTCCTTCTGGCTCCGGTCAAAACCATTAATCAAATTGAAGGACTGATAAGGTCCTTTCTCTGGCAAGGGGGCAGTGCTGGAAGAAGCAAGAAGTTTGCGTTGGTGAACTGGAAAACTATTAAGATACTGAAGTCTGAAGGAGGCCTACACATCAGAGATCTCAGAACCCAAAATTTGGCTATGGGAGCCAAGCTGATCTGGAATCTTGTAGGCCCCAAGCCCTCCTGGTCCAGTCTAGTACTGAAAGCAAAGTATTTCAGGGGATCATGGACCAGATGTCTTGAAGATGCCCAAGTGATCCAGAATGGATCCTCCATTTATAAAATCTGTCTTAAGGCGCTGCCTCAATTCATGAACGGGCTGTACTGGGTCCCAGGCAATGGGAAACTCATCAATATTTGGGAAGATACAGTCCTAGGCAATATTCCACCCCATCTTCCTCGCCTGCAGCAAAGGATGGAAGCGCTGGGGATGAAAACAATTTGGGACATTTCCACATGGGAGAACTCAGGGAGACAGCCATGGACTGGCTGGAAATTACCACAAATTCCTGATGAGTATGATGAAGAAAAGACACAGCTTATCAATCATCTGGCTGGTATAGTCCCAATTAGACAAAACAGAAGGGACAAACGCGGTTGGGGAGATCATACTGGAAAGTACGCTACCTCTGAAGGCTATCATCGATTCTCAGCCAACTTCAACGTCCCTGCCAATCCCAAAATTTGGAATTATAACTGGAAAAACAAATCGCTGCCCAAGATCGATTTTTTTATATGGACGCTTCTGCATGGAAGAATTCTCACTGGAGAGAATTTGGAAAGGAGAGGGATCGATGGGCCCTTTAGATGCCCCTTATGTGCAGCCGAGGGAGAAACTACAACGCACCTGTTCCTAAAGTGCTCATATGCCAATTCAGTATGGAAGGACGCGCTGGAATGCTGGGGAGGAATAAAGAGAATGCCGGTAATATTCATGACTGTTTTTACAATTGGGAAAATTTTTACGAGGGTGAGCTGTCCGAGAAGAGGGGTGTAAGAACCTGCTGGCTAAAAATTCCAAAAATTATTTGCTGGTGTTTATGGAATGAAAGGAATTACAGGATATTTCAGGGGAAGAATTAGCCCACGTGGAAAACAGCCACCAAAGCTCAAGCCTTGATCATGGAGGTTATAAGAATTTCAAAGATCCCCAGCAATAAAGGCTCTCTAACGGACAAAGAAAAAGAGTGCATGCAAAGTCTCAAGCCCCTAGCTAATAAAATTGTTGATACTAAGGAATTGGAGGAGTGGGAGATCAGGATGGATAACTCTCAATTTGGCAATTGGCTAAAAGAGAGAAAAAAATTTAATCTCTTCTTTGACGGGGCTTCCAAAGGGAACCCAGGAAAGGCCGGAGGTGGTGGAGTCATCATCAATCCAAGTGGGGAAGTCGAGGTGGAATACAGCTGGAATATTGGTTATGAAACTAATAATATGGCTAAGGCCTATGGGTTATGGCAAGGCCTAAAGCAACTTCTGGTCAAAAAGGTGGATGAGGTCATGGTTTTCGGGGACTCCAGGATTATCATCCAGGCAATGAATGGCGGTAGGAAAGATGATAACATCAAGATAGATAGATTGACAAGAAGAATTAGGTCCATCACCAAGCTGTTTAGAAATGTTTTCTTCTATCACATTCTCAGGGGTCTTAATGGTTTGGCGGACAAAGCAGCCAATAAAGCCATTGATGTGGAACTAAATGGCCTAATTGTTAATTCGGTTGTTACAAGTGACATCCCTCCTTAGCTCCTTGGATGGTCTTTGAATGATTGTAATGGTTCCTAGGTGATTGTTGTCTTGTGCCTTTCTACAGCAGCCAATTGCTATTTTTAATAAATCCATAACCGTTCCTATTAAAAAAAAAAAAAAGAGAGCACTAGAGGGGCTATGCTTCCACCATGCGAGAAGAGGAAAGGGGCCGATAGGAAACTAAATCCTTTGTTGCCAAGTGTCAACCTTAGAACTCTTCCATATTCTACCATGTGCTTTAAATGAGCCAATTACCTTCTCTCGACTATTAAATCCAATCATTGAATGCATATGTGAGGTTGGTGGGAAGAGTCACTTCATGCATTTATTGAGGCATGGGGGTTGTGGGTCTTGTGATAGTTATGTCAACTTCCAAGAGTCCTTTCTTCTATGGTCAAAAGCTAAGTCAGTTGTATTTTCACCATTATCTCATATCCCTTAGAGTCATCACTTTTTTTATCACTCTCTCATGTAGACTTCTACACTAAGTAGTGTTGCATATTGTTGTTCACGTCCATTACCATGCTATGGTTGAACCCCATGAATTCGATATGTAAATTTGAAGGGAAAATAGATGGTTCTAGGTGAGCACAGAGGTTGGGTAATCTAGGTACCTTTACCCATTGATTTTTGCTACGTATGGATGCTTGAGAAGCCATGAATTAATGTTGCAAGAGGTTCTCCAATAACATACATTAGGTTGGACTCTTACTTCACACACTGGTAAGCACTATAAGGGTTGGATTCCCTAAGGGAACTATGGATCAGTGGAAGGGAAATTCCTTCCTTGTGTTATATGGGGCAGTTGGAAGGAGTGCCATGGCTATGATGGCTTAAAGAGATCTCTGTATAGATCTGTATGAGAGTTTGGCTAGGCATAGAGAGATCAATGGGTTGGGGGATGAGAGAGAGAATCCTGAAGGTGTTTCCTTCACCCTGGTGGATTCATATCCCAACTTGTGGGTGGACTTTCAACATAAATAGTATATGATGGATATAGTGCCTATGGTTAGCTGGAAAATCACTCTTACACAACCAGTTGCTTGGATCTTCTTTGTTTAAAGATAAGTATTTGATTGTATTTGAATATGCAATGTTTATTTGATGCTTGTAATGATTAAGCTTGTATATGTATGCATGTATATTTGTGGATATATTTTTAATTATGCTATGTATTTTTATTATGTATATGGACACATATTTTAGATGTTATAAATTCATAATTATGGTTATGTGGAAAAATTTAGAGGCCCCAATTTAGTTAATGTCAACTCACATGAGTTAGATTGGGTGAAAAGGACGTTACTGAGTGGTCTCAAAACTTTTGGTTGTAACACCAGAGCTGTATGGGCCAAAATGCATAGTTACAGGCAGAAAATTGAGTTGTAGTATGAAAATTCATTGTTTTAATTGTCAAATGGTATTTTTACCAAGTCATGGGTTAGCTCTATGGTCTACCAACGGGAGAGGTGAGATGGAGGAGCCATGTGGGAGGAAGGAATGACGTGGAGGAACCACATAAGCTAGAGGTATGATGTTGGTCCAAATCAATCCAATGCATGGGTGATTACATGAGATCATGGAGTGTGGATGGAGATGGAGTTCCGATCGTTGGGCATTAGGGAATATCAATGGTTGCAATTGATAGCGCATAGGTAACATGCATGGTAGTTAATAGCAGCAAGAGAAATATTTAACCATCATACAATCAAGGAGATCGATGGTCGTGGCTCATAATGAATTGGCAATATGCATGGGGGTTAATGGTAGGTGGGTGAGTCGTTCGGCCAAAAATACCCGAGGAACATGTCATCTTTTTTATTGATAACAAATCCCTTAGAGATTTTCGAAAACCGAATTCGCGAAGAGCCATTATCACTTTTGGTGATGGGAAAAACGTCAATGCCCAAGGTCAAGTGGTATGGTAACTTAGCGGTCAATGGGGAGTGACCTAGTTGTGTTATGGGGTGATAGGTTGGACCTGTCTGACACATTAGAAAGCACGTGTTAGGACACATCGGAACCCTTCCACATCAGCAAAAAATGACATTATTCTTTTGCACGAAATTGCACAAAATCAAATTATTTACAAAAAAAAACGAGGGTGTTGCCCTCGACTCGTTGGAGAGGCCATAAGTGGGCAAGCCCCCTTGACCACCATTATTTTTTTTATAAATTTACAAAGTTGGTTATGGAGTTTATCCATATCTGCTGAAAAAGTGTAAATTTTGGCACATTGTGGATTATGAGGGGGATTTATAAAACTACAAACATTTTAAGTCTTGAGAACATGGAAAAACATAAAATAGTGAATTCCATATTTTTATTAAAATTGACTAGAGCATTCGATGAGGAAACTGAAAATTGTTGAGTAATCTTGGTCATATGTATTATTTTATCCAATAGATAAGTTGTTTTGGTTCTCCATAAATTGTCTTCTACAGGTGACTAAAGTTGGAATCTGGAGTTAAATGAACCTATAGGAAAAGTGTAGAACTAGGCAAATTTGACAATTTTGAAGAACTGCAACTTTGTGCTCAAAAAATAGAATTGAGCATATTTACAGTTCTTGGAAATATTATCCACAGGGGAACAATTGTATATAGTTAAATTCTAACTTGGTGATTTAGTTGTTTCTATAACTTGATCATAAAAGTTCCTGCAGTCATAATTTGACAAAAATTGTCAATAAGGGTATTTTTCAGAATACATAAAAATTGATTTTTGATTTTATGAGGATGTAGTGAATCTAACAAATGTGCTTACATGAACACTTTGTAGATTCAATATCATATCAGAGACAATTAAGGTTCATCATTCAATATAGTTCAGTTTGGAAACCCTTGGCCTTGATTGGGCCAAGGGAATCATCGTCATAGATGATGCCAAGATCCTTGTGAAGTTGAGACAGATTCCATGGGAGAGAACATACAGGTTGAGAATGAAAATACATAATCCAATGGTAGGATAAACCAAATGACTCCCCCAGACATTGCAGAAACCATGAGGATCCTAAGAGTGGAACTACAAAGTTGTAGAGTAAACGATGAGAGGCTTATTAAAGCTCAAGAGGAATAGAATCAGGGAAATGCAACTATGCTTAAAAGTATGGCAAACATTCAAAGGAATATTAACTCTAGACGTCACTCAAAAAACCAAGAAAGGAGTGGGAGTATCTCAAGGAGGCACTCTCACAAGAGGTCCCATAATTCAAGAATAAGTTCTAGAGATGGGACATATACTCTAGAAATATGTGCTAGAAAGTCATTTGACTCTAGAGACTCCACTAAAGGATCAAGCTCTTCATGTCATAGAAAGAAGAGGGAGAGGTCTTCCAATAACAGCCTACATGGAGAATTTAGGAAGTCCAAACCTCCTACATTTGATGGTGAGGTAAAATTTGGTCAAGAAGTTGAGGCTTAGCTTCTTGGGACGAGGAGGTATTTCCAGGTTCAATACTACTCAGGAAATGTGAAATCAAGAGTGGCTATATTCAATTTGAATGGAAGGGCGTCTATATGGTGGGATCACATTAGGCAAGTGAAGAAGATCAATGAAAGGAAGTTTTTGTGGAAGCAATTCAACAAATACTTCAAGCAAAAGTACCTCTTTGATAGGTACCATGATCAAAAAATTAAACTATTCCATCAGTTGAAATTGGCCAAATGACTATGGAGGAATATGCAAATAAATTCTTGGAGCTACTGAGATATGTCAAGTATATTAGAGATCATAAAGTGAAAATTTATCATTTTTGGAGTGGGTTGCCTTCGTCCTGGAAAGATAGAATTGAGTTTGATGAACCTCAAACTCTATATGAGACCATAAGAAAGGTCACATATAATTATCATAGGGACGAATGCAAGCCATGTTTCCATAAGGCATGGAAGGACAAGGAAAATGAGAAGTTTGACCAAAGAAAGAAGAGGTTCAAGCCTCCTCATTTTAGAAATCAGCCAAACTAGCCACCACAAGGTGTGACAAAGCCACCTAGGATGATGGGAAACAAGACAAGAGTACCAAGAGAGCCACTTCAATGTTGGAGATGTGAAGAGGACCATTTGCTTATAAACTTCCCACATCAGAATGGGAGTGTGAAGCAAGTTCACAACATTCAAGAAGCTTAAACTATGGGTCAAGTGGAAAGGATTGTCCCTAGGTTTTATGCTACACTAGAGGATTTCCATGCAGATCATGAACCAATTGTGGTTGAGGTTGAAGGTAAGATTGTTAAGAAATATATTTATATTTTAATTGACCCTAGATTTACTCACGGTTATATCAGTTCAAAAATAATTGAGATTTGTGTTTTTAAGAAAACCAAGCATAATAAATCATGGTTGGTACAACTAGCCACAGGAACCAAGAGAAAAGCTAGTGAATTGGTGGAGAAATATCCATTAGAAATGGATGGACTGCTCACTTGTGCAAATATTAATATTTTTCCACTTGGTTCATATGATATTCTCATTGGAATGGTCTGGTTGGAAGCACATAGATTTAAACTTGACTGTTATAACAAGAATTTTGAATGCATTGATGAGGAAGGAAACCCACGGGTTGTAAAATACATTCCAATGGAAGTTTTTGTTAGGCAGATTTCAGCCATGCAACTGAAGAACTTATGTAGGAGGTTTCCGATTGCATGTAGCCCATGTTTTGGATAAAACAAAAAATGAAGTTCCCAAGTTGGAGGACTACCATGTTTTACAATAATTCAAGGATGTATTTCTTTATGAAGTGCATGGACTTCCTCCAAAGAGAGACATTGATTTCACAATTGATCTTGTGCCAGGAGCTACACCAGTGTCCAAGACACCTTACAACATGAGTACACTAGAATTATTAGAGTTGAAAATGCAATTGCAAGAATGAGTGGAAAAGAAGTACAAAAGATCAAGTTTGTCTCCATGGGGAGCACATGTACTATTTGTGAAAAAGAAAGATGGAACACTCAGGTTATGTATTGATTACAAACAATTGAGTATAGTAACAATGAAAAACAAGTACCCATTGCCTCGAATTAATGATCTTTTTTATCAAATGAGAGGGGCAAAGGTATTTTCAAAAATTGACTTGAAGTCTAGTTACTATCATGTGAGAATTAAGGAAGAAGACATTCACAAGATATCATTTAGGAGAAGGTATGGGCGCTATGAATTTGTAGTGGTGCCATTTGGTCTCACTAATGCACCAGCTACATTCATGTGTCTCATGAATAACATTTTTATAAGGTATTTGGACAGGTTTGTTCTTGTTTTTATATATGGCATTCTTACGAAGATGAACACTAGGAGAATTTGAGGATGGATTTGCAATTGTTAAGGGAGCATAAGATGTATGCAAAGCTAAGAAAATATGAATTTTACAAAAATAAAATTCATTACTTGGGTGACATTATTTCAGAGGAAATAATATCGGTTGATTTGGAAAAGATTGAATCCACTGTGAATTAGTCAACTCCAAAGAATGTGACATTTGTGAGATATTTTATGGGTCTTGTTGGTTAGTATAGTAGGTCCATTGAAGGATTCTCCAAAGTTTCACACCCCATCACCTCTTTGCAAAAGAAGGGAATAAAATTTGATGGACACAAAACGTGAAGTAAGCTTCCAGTCATTAAAGAAACTTCACACAAGTGCTTCAATTTTGAAAATTGCAAACCCAGAAAAAGACTTTGTGGTGTGTATAGATGCATGTAAACATGGACTTGGAGGAGTTTTTATGCAAGAAAATCATGTGGTATGTTATGAGTTTAGAAAATCGAAAGAGCATGACAATATTTCTCCTACCCATGATTTGGAATTTGCAGCCATAGTGCATGCTTTAAAGATGCAGAGGCATTATTTAATGGGTAGAAAATTTGAGCTAAGGGTGGACCATTGTGGTCTAAAATACTTGTTTGCACAACCGACATTAAATGTCTGGCAAGCTAGATGGCTAGAACTTTCAAGTGAATTTGATTTTAAAATTGAACACATGAGATGGAAGGAAAATAAAGTGGTTGATGCACTCAACAAAAAGATGCATGGAATGCATGTGGAAACCATTAACACTTGTCAATTAGATTTAGGGCAACATATTTTAAATTATCTTGTTGAAGATGAAATGTATGTGCAAATGAAAGGTAAATTACAACAACATAATTTTCAAAAGGCATACGAAGGGCATCATTTAGAAGATGATGGGTTTCTTTCATATAAAAATAGAGTTTATATTTTGAATGTGGCAGATTTAAGGAAGATTGTTATGGATGAGATCCATAAAATTCTATATTATAGTCACCTAGGATACCATAAAACAATTGTTAGGAAACAATATTTTTGGCCAAGGATGAAGAAAGATATTGATAAGTATATTTCAAGATATATGAAATGTCAATAAGTGAAAACTGAGCATCAACACCTAGCACATTTGTTGCACCATTTTCCAATCCCAGAATGGAAATGAGAAGTAATTTCCATGGATTTTATTACAAGGATTTCAATGACGGTGAGACATCATGGTTATGGTGGATAAATTATCAAAGACAACACATTTTATACTGGCTAAATCCACATATAAAACATATTCCATTGCAAGGATTTTTATGAAGGAAATTGTTAGATTGCATGGATTGCATAAGGAAATAATTCCAGACAAGGATACCAAATTTACTTCAAATTTCTAGAAAAGTATTTTCGCATATCTGGGTACACAACTAAACTTAAAAGTTCCTACCATTCACAAAAAGATGGACAAACTGATTAAGTAAATCATTTTCTTGAAGACATGCTTCACATGTATGTGATGGAAAAACCATCCAAGTGGGAGGATTATATACACTTGGTAGATTTTGAAAATAACAATGGGAAACAAGCTTCGTTGGGCATGAGTCCATTTGAGGATTTGTATGGCAGAAAGTGCAAGACATTGGTGACATGGGATAATCCAGTAAACATATTATACTTGGGCCAAATTTTCTTTAAGGAAATGGAACAAGAAGGTTCAAAAAATTAGGGAAAATTTAAAGGAAACCCAAGATAAATAGAAAAACTATGAAATAAGAACAAAGTGCATAGGGAATTCAATGTTGGGGATGATGTCTACCTTCGAGTGAGGCAATGGAAGAGTTAATTGAAGCTTGAAAGTTGTGCCAAATTGTCACCAAGATATTGTGGGCCATTCGATGTGCTTGAAAGAATAGGGCCAAATGCATATAGAATTGCATTTCCTGTTAGTACTACAACTCATAATGTTTTTCATGCTTTTTTTATTAAGAAATATGTAGATGATCCTAATCATGTGATTTAGGTGGAACTCAAGGGAGAGTTCCAAACTAACCCACTATGCATCCTAGACATGAAGGTAACATTGCTCTGGAACCAAGCCATCGGATAGCTAAAGGTGCAATGGAGGCACTTCAGTCCCAATGAGGTTGTGTGGGGTTGGAGGGTGCCATGAAAGAGGCATACCCAGCTTCGTTATGATTTCGAGCAAACACCAAAGACAATGTTATTCCAAGGGGGAGGGGATTGTAATACCCCAGTTTTGATCTGGAACGTATTTAATCAAAATTATGTAAATGATATAAATATGCTAGTATGGATTCCTAGTGCGGAGATCAAGGCCAAGGCCCATCTAGTGAATGGCTAGGTAGGTATGATGTATATATTTTTATTTGGACCATTGTTGGCTTATCGTGACAATTCAAAATATATGTAAATATTATGTTGGAAACTAATAAAATGGTCCAAGAAGGTTGTGTAAAGAGCACTAGAGGGGTGTTGGCCAAATTTTCTAAATGAGGCCAACTAAGGAGAATCAGCCCACACAAGTCACTTACTATAGCTTTTGGTGTGTTTGAATTAGTTGATTCTCGCAGGTTGTGGTCCTGCTACCATCTAAGTTTCACCCTCTTAAGGAGAGTCCTACCACTTAAACTTACAAAAAATATATCATAAACTAATCAATAAAAGCTAAACTAAATCCTAATTAAAACAACTAAACTAAAACTAATTACTTATCTACAAGTTATATTAATCTATATACAATAAAATTCTTATTTAACAACTACTAAATCAAAATTAATTATTTATGTCTAATTTGTGTTTTGCTCTCTCAAGAAGAGTCTCTATTTTAATCTTTTGAAATATTAAAAAAAATGTTTAAAAGATGAAAGATAACTAACTAAATGCAAAATCTATTTTACAGATGCTAAATGAAAATAGAAAAAATTAAACTAAGAATTGAAAATTTAATCTAAGCTACCTAAGCCTATCTTGGTCAAGAGCAAATTATTAATTATGTTAACAGTCAATTGACAGTATAAATAACATAAAAGTCAAATAATATAACTATGAAAGGAAACTAACATAGTTAATATTATAAATAACTTATTGATTAATAATATTCTAAGAACCTATCTTAGAACATTGAGAATCTAATGCACACAAGGAGCCGAGCATCTGCCTGCGAATGAACCCTGCATCTGCTTGTGTGCAACATGAGGTTTCTGTAAGGCCAATCTGAGCCTCTATGCAGACTGATTGTGTTGTTCTGGTGGGTTGCTCCATTCAAGAAGCAGATCTGCATGCTGACAGGATGCTCCATTTCACGAAGCATATCGATTAGGAGATCTGCATGCAAAGGACAGAGGACATTAAGAGAAATGCTAGGACTAAGATTGAATAAACTTGATCTGATCAGGCCTGAGGTTGGCTTCACAGATGGACCCACCTCTAGATCTGAACCCGGAGGATCGTCGTCGAACCTTAAATGAAGCATTTAGAGCTATGGTGGCCTCTATGCCCCCTCCACCTTCCTCTGTCTCGGATTCTAGCGACGCTAACTTGATCAAATGAGCTATCACCCCTAGAATCTAGATCAAGTTGGCAGCTTCAAGACTAAAAGCCCTTTCATTGAGTAAGAGAGGCCTGATAGGGGAGTTCACCAGGATTTGGTCATCACCAAAAGCCATGGACACATGGATAAATAAGAACTAGTGTTGGCAAGGGCTTTAAGACAAGTGAGTTACGCAGCATCGCGGCGGCTGCGCAAGCTCACGTAGTACCACGCAAGGGCAGATTGACGTGATAAGCGGAATAATAACTGCTTTTTGAATATTTTATGTATATTTTGACCAAGTTTTGTTGCAATAGATCAGTAGCGGTTAGAAGTCAGTTAGTAGTGGACCCTCAATGTAAAGGTTTAAGCCTATTTATAGATCTATTTTGAGGAGATCTGGGAATGATTGTGCATGATTGTATGGGATAAGATCTGGTACGATCTATTTTATGGAGAATTTTCTGTCTTAACTGTGATTTATCCGGGTTTCTTCCTGATGTATGCAGTCTTCAGTTTTGGAGAAGAATTGTGTATTGTGGTACATTTGCGCAAGGTTAATATGATGCAATGAATATGGCTCAATTCTTGTCTGTTGTTATAGATCTGTTATGATGCTGCGACTTTGTTTTTGTCACAATGGCATAATATAGATGCGATTCAGTCTCTTTCTGCTATATCGATGTGATCTATTGCTTTTATATCGATGCAATCTATGTTTCTGTAACTGTTTGAGGTGTTGTGAGTAAAGATGTTCCATGAATAATGCTGCGATATTGTGATACTGTGTGATGATTGCATAAGTTATGGTGTCCCTCCGTCAGATCCCCATATCCTCCTTTCCCACTATCGAAAACTCGGTTCTGACAGCTCTCCCTTGAACGCCTCGGGTGAGACCTCGTCTGCTCCGCAGACGTTGCTAGGCAGGGTAAAAACTGTCTGTGCCGATGCTCAAGGAGGTTGTGTTGTAGGGCGTCGACAGAGTGGGAACCCCTGTCGATGAAGCTTTGTTGGTGGGTTTCACCAACAAATGGTTCTGTTGCCGGGACCGAGTTGCAAATAAGAGGGGGGTATGTTCTAGCATCCGACTCGATTAGAGATCTAGGAATGGTTTGATCTGAAGTTGCAGGAGTTTGTTGAAGCCGAAAACCGGAATCCTAAGCTGTCGATGAGCCAATGGTTGGATAGATATATACACGACGGTCCCCATTAATGGTTCTTTTGTGAATTCCCTGTACTCTTGCATGAATGGTTGGCAAAGTTTACTAAGCAGAAGACAAACTTTCAAGGAGGAGAGCCAACATCTTGGACCCCAGAATTGATCCAGGCGCTACAAGAAACCAACAACAAGGCATCGCGAGCAGTCGAGGTATGGTTGGATAGTATCTTAGAAGGATACATCACTAAGTTTGTCGTTGATACCAATAAATCTTTTAGTGAATCAGAAAGGGAGTTTTTCAGTGGACCATGTGGATGATTCTTATTGTCGCTACAACTGTCAATTAAGCAACTAGTCTGTGAAAACGGTATCCTAAAGATCGACCAAGAGTAGTGGAACTTTGGTGTGCAGGGGATGTAGGCACTGTGACAGAAAAGAGGGGAATGTATAAGGAAGTAAGGGGTAGATGGGCATGAGTTTCGATGAGAATGTAAAGGTCGCCAAAGAAACAAGTGGTTGTATGAGGGGAGGAGTAAGGTTTTGGGAAAAGAGGCAGAGGACAAGAGAAGGTCCCGTTGAATTCGAAGTGAGATACCATGAAGAACAACCACACAGGACGAAGCGACCTTTTTGTGACGATGAGGACATACAGGCCCAAGCTACGCTCGGAAGAACGACAAGATCGAACCCTTGTAGTAACGTGTCTACTCCTTTGCGCACTACTCCACCACAAGGAAGGAACACGCATTCTATGTCGACTTGCCCGACGTGTCAGCAACAGTCTAGTAATAGACTACCAGCAGGAGGAAGAAGGTTCAGAATGGCAGGAGATGAAATGAAGTTGCTAATATTCAATGGAAATGGCACCGATGATCCAAAGCAGTACTGGTTCTTATGTGAAGCGATTTGGGCTGCTTGACAAACTATTGACGATGATGTCAAGAAAAGTCATCTAGCCACTACTCTAAGGGGCCGTGCGTTGGAATGGTTTATGAGATTCACAAGGGTTCCTCAGGGAAGTACTACAAAAACCTTGGACGTGATCAGAACAGGGCTATTTGAGGAATTTAAGAAGCTGAAATCCGAAGCTCAGTACATTACTGAATTAAAAGAGATCAAACAATTCCCCAATGAAACGATTTGGGATTTTGATCGTCGATTTAAAACATTGATGGCCCAGGTTAGTTTTCAGATGAGCAACGTTCAGCATAAAGAATGGTTTATCGCAGCGCATGTCCCTCATATCTGACAACCATTACTGCAGCAAAATATTGCGACGTAGAGCGAGGCTTTGGAGACCATGATGAAATTGGAGGCATCGCCAGTAGGGGAAACCGCTGTTGGAATGAATCAGATTCAGGCACAGTTGGCCAATTTGACCCTGCAATTGCAAGACATCAAAAAGGCCAAGGAAGATCGCGAGGATCTTCGGTGCACCCAGTTCCATGCAAGTGGACATACGAAGGATACATGATTGACATTTCGAAATTATTTGCTGTCGGGAGCCCCCAATCCGTTGAGTGGAGCTGGTGCACCATGGTGTCGCATATGTTAGGTCTATGGGCATCGAGGCGAGAACTGTGATTACATGCAGAAGATGGTTACCAAAGCAAAAAATTTGTACTGTACATTTTGTCGGTCAGTTGGACATGATGACAAAAACTGTCACTCTTATCACAGCAACAGTTTATAGCGCAGCTGCAGTTCGCACCACAACTGCAAATGGTGGTACAACCAAATTATAACCAAGCATCGTGACTATAGTATAATCAACCACAATATGTTCAAGCCGCACACTATGTCCAGCAGCAACCTAACCCACCGCAGCAACAAATGGCCCAACCATAGTTTCAGCAAGGAGGAGTCCGAGGAGGATTTCGCAAAGGGTTTAGAGGTCGTGGAGGAGGATTTGGGTTTAGAGGTCGCAGAGGAGGAGGACGAGGTCATGAATCAATCTAGTGTTAGACCTGTGGGGTATTTGGGCATTAGTAGAGGGAGTGCCCTAATGCGCAGTGCACATACTCTGTAACTAGCAAACATAATGTTGAAAGTTTCCCCCAATTGATTGCAAAATGGCAGGTAGGACAAATTCCTCAGTTATAGAATGCACAGAATCATAATCAACCTGCATTCCAAGTATAGAACTAGCCGATAATGCAGAACTAGGTCCCACCGTAGACATAGACTCAGAACCTGCCTCAGACACAAAACCAACCGATGAATCAACCATTGAATCATAACCCACCTTTGAACTTAAACCAAGGATTGACAGTTACCACTATTCAGCCCAAGCCGCAGATGAAGGATGTCAACGTGGGGATTGTCACTCATGTTGGTGCGACAACTGGAGATGATGGACCACGACTACAAGTTTGGCTCACTGGTAAGAAGAAGCTCGCATTTGATATTGTGCCAGAGAAAGATACCTTCTTTAACGCAAAGAATGTAATCGGGAGAAATCCGGGTAAGTTACCAATTATTGATATGCCTTTTTCTTTCTACCCCTCCGTAGAAGCAGGACCATTGCGGCAGCATGGTACCCTGTGCAATTTCTTTGAGAGTTGTCTATTGTTGGAAAGGGACTCGGACGCCCTTGTCCAGCTTGAGACATTATGACACCTCCCGGATAAGACAGTGAAGGATTATGCTGTGAATTCCTTGCAAAAAAGGAAGGCTGGCAAGGAGATGAGGATGAATGTCTAGATTGAAGATTATGAGGTTGACTCGGTCATTTTGGACCTTGGATCAGATGTAAACATCCTGACGAAGTAAACTTGGCAATTGATGGGAAAGCCAACATTGGGATTCTTGCCGATACAGTTGCGTTTAGCAAACCAGGCGAAGGTTCATCCCATTGGTCGTGTTTCAAACTTGGTTCTCCACATTGAAGGTATGAAAACACATGCTGACTTTGATGTGATAGAAGTTGTAGGAGATGGTGGTTCCTATCCCGCGCTACTAGGAATTGGATGGGATAATGATAGCATGGCAATTATCAACTTCAAAAAACGTGTTATGACATTTGAAAACCAGGATGTTAGGGTCATTGCTCCCATGGACCCTCAGGAAGGACGACGATATATCGAACCTATAAAGGATGAAGTCGAGAGAAGTTGGGATCATGCTTATAACATCTCTGAGGACTATATCCATCCTACTGTTGATGGAAAAATTGAATGGAGAAGCACAAGTTTCGCATCCTCTGATTCAAAAGATTCTCTAGAAAATTGGCAAAATCGATTGCATGAAATATCATTCAGAAAATGTGGGTTGATTACATAGTCTCTTCGACATGTTGCGACTGAGACAGTCAAGTTTCCTATTTATGAAGGACTACCGGGGCTATCAGAGTTCTTTCAGGTATTTGAAGAAAATGTGTTTGAACCGCAAAGGATACTGCCTCTTGATGTAGCACTGAAGGCTACTCCGACTCGATGATGGGAGACACACAAATGGACAATCCGTGACACGGAGTAGTGCCGCAGATTGATGATGGTTTGCTTTGGCAATTTAGAGGTACATCATGCTAGGAGATATGACATACGAAATGACCCCACCAGTCATTTGATCGAGTGTCAAACGTTATGGACATCGCAACCTATAGATGAGTGGGTTCACGCTTTTGTTCATACTTTAGAAGAGATGCCAAGATCCTGGTATGTGGCAGCAGAATTGCGCAAAACCATTACCACTTGGGATGAGTTGTCAGTTTACTTTGTGCAAAAGTTTAGCTTCCAGGATGCCAACCCCGAGGTATATATGGATGACTGGACCGTCTATGACCTAATTAAGGACCATCTAGACAATTTTCGATTGATGTTGGAATGGTGTAAACAAAATCAGATTGCATTGAATTCAAAAAAATGTATTTTCTATGCACCCGTTGGCATGCTACTTGGGCACATTGTATGCAAATAAGGTCTGTTGGTTGATCTGATGAAGATTGCATTGATCCTCACTTTACCACCATCGACAAATGTAAAGATGCTCCAGGCAACACTGGGACATACAGGCTACTATCGCAAGTTTATCAGAGGATACACTGCGATTACTGCTCCCATGGAAAAGCTGTTAAAGAAATACGTCATGTTTGAATGGACTCCAGAATGTCAAGGAAGCTTTGACACCCTGAAGGCCAAGATGGCCTCTGCACCAATACTGGTTTTTCCTGATTGGAATAAAGAATTCCATGTGCATGTTGATGCCTCTTCTACTGCGCTGGGGGTTGTTCTTGCGTAGCCAGGCGAAGGCGGCTTGGATCATCCAATATCATATGCTAGTAAAAAGTTATCATTCATTGAACAAAATTATACCATGACTATAAGGGAAGGCCTGGCGATGGTTTATGCTTTGCAAAAGTTCAGGCACTATTTGTTGGGAGGACATTTTAAGATGTTCACTGAACATTCTACTTTACAATACCTAGTCAATAAGCCTACGTTGAGGGGGAGAATCTGTAGGTGGTTTCTTTTGTTCCAGGAGTTTGATTTTGAAATAGTGGTAAAGTCGGGACGGTTGAATGTTGTCTTGGATCATCTGTCACGTATTGTGAATGGTGAAGAACCAACCAATATTAATGATGGCTTGCCATATGTGCAATCGTTTCGGGTTGACATCGGAGATGATCACTATGCACCAATTATTCTGTTTTTGTCTACTGGTGTCGCCCCAGTAGACATGTCGACTAGCCAAAAGAAGCAGTTGGTCGTAAAAGCCTCCAATTTTCAACTAATTGCTGGATAGTTATATAAAATTTGACCGGATGAAATATCACGACGATGCGTCTTACCGCATGAGCAGGGTCCCATTCTAGAAGAAGTAAATGCAGGGATCGCGGGAGGTCACTATGGAGGCCGTGCTACTGCACGAAAAGTGTTGTGTGCTGGGCTATGGTGGCCCACGTTGAATAATGATGCCGCAGACTATGCAAGGAGCTGTGATGTCTGCCAATGAGTTGGTAAACCATCACGGAGGGATGAGATGCCACTAGTGCTGCAGGTGACTTTGCAACCGTTTGATAAATGGGTTGTAGACTTTGTGGGTCCTATCAATCCGCAGGCTAAGTGCACTAGCACCCACTATATTATTATTGCAACTGACTACCTGACTTGGTGGGTGGAAGCTGAACAAGTGGTCAATTATACTGCTGCAACAGTAACACGATTTATTTTTGAGAACATTGTGACACGATTTGGGTGTCCTAGAATCATGATGAATGACCAGGGCAGTCACTTTGTCAACCGGATGGTATAAGCACTAACTAAGGAGCTCCAGATACAACATAAGAGGAGTACACCATACCACCCGCAGGCAAATGGTACTATTGAGACCTTTAACAAAATTTTGGAGACAACGCTAACCAAGGTATGTAACGATAACCGCTATGACTAGGATTTAAAAATTTCTGCAGTTCTATGGACCTATCGCACTACTTGCAAATGGCTAACAGGTCAGACACCATTTAAATTGGTTTATGGGTAAGAGGTAGTCATGCCTATGGAGTGTATTGTTCCCATCTTGCACATTGTCGCGACGACAAGCATGGATGATGTAGAGGCATTAGAAGAACATGTTACGCAATTGATTCAGCTTGAAGAAGATTGTTTGATCGCAGGCTTCCAACAACAGGTTACGAAGGATCGACAGAAGGCATGGCATGATAGCCATATTAAGCAAAAACAGTTTGCGACAGGAGATTTGGTCTTGTTATACGACAGTAAGTTCATCAAGCATCCAGGTAAGTTACAAATGCACAAGTTAGGTCCCTATCTTGTTCAGTCCATTACATCTGGCGGTGTAGTTCAGTTACAACAACTAGATGGTGCAATGGTGTCGAAGCTCATTAATAGGAGTCGCTTGAAGCCCTATAGAACAGGTTCGGAGGTGTGCATCACTTGAGGTGTTAAAAAAAGATGAAGATTTTAGTTTTGCACAGCAGAGCGAGCCCCAGGGAAGAGGTTGCGCAAGATTAAAATTGTTAGCGGTAATCGATTGACCAATTGCGACAGTTGCAGGGATGCGGGGTGGTCAAATCAAGTAATAAATGTAGGTAGTTAAACCAGTTGGTTGGTGGTGCTTGTTGAAGCATTGCATGCGTAGGATGGAATTGTTCAGTTGCGCGAGTAGAAGTAGAGGGTGACTTCTGTGCAGAGTGTTGAGTGAAGTGCAGTTTGAGTTGTTGATTGCATTTTCAAGTTTTGAGGGGTAAGGGATGCTGAGCGGCCTTGACGCTATAGAAATTTCCAGTGAGTACGAGTCCCCCATTTGGCCCACAACTGTGGAAGAAGAAATCATGAGTATGCCAGTGGGTTCGTCATCCATTTCTAAGCGAAAGCGATGGACTGAGAGAACCAATCCTACGCCACCCAAAAAGAGGCAAACTTGTACGTCTGTGAAGATGTGGGGAGAAGGCACTGCACAAATTGGGCTGTCGAGCTCAGGATTTGTTGAGTCTGCGACACCCTAGGGTGTCTCGGTTCATGATATTTTGGGATACGCCACTCCTACACATCCGGGAACCAAGCCATGGCAGCTGTCAAATGATCAGAAGTACCCGCCCAAGTTACCAGCACTGTCGAAAGGGATGATGTGCTCGGTTGATATCATCCCTGCGTTGATCAGGATCAAGTTTGACGATCATGACCTGCTCTTACTTAAAGATGTCTGGGATGATCCATATGAATCGGTCCCTATGGCGCCTAGTGGTCCCATTCAGCGAATTCCGAAACCATGGGCCAGTGCGTTAAACAAGTTTGGGTTATTGGGGCTCATCAATAAGCCCCATTTTGGCCGCTTGAATGAATTCCATGCATGTGTGAAGCAACTGTTGGCGTGTTTCCATGAAGGGATGCTTTGGCTGAATACATCGATCCATGTCATAGTCGACTTGATTCCAAGCATTACTAGTTTGCCGAAGGCTGGGGAGGACCCAACGCAGTATATTCGTGGAAGAAATATAGACAAGAAACTTGTGAAGCAACTAAAGGAACACTTTGGTTTACAACAAGATGGTCACGCTTATCGCATTGACAGTATTAACTCATAGATGGTGCACATTGGCATAAGAATTCTGGCGAGCAAGGTTGTTCGCAGCAATCGACCAGTCCAATGCAATTCAGGTGTTGTCGCCTGTGTCCAGAAATGTGTTGAGGGGGTACAAATGAATTGGTCTCTATTTTTGTTAAATCAATTGCTTGAAGATGAGCTTACTGCTCAGACTGGGAGGCCATTTTCCTATAGTTGGTTGTTGATTCTTATCGCTCTCATTGCTTGGATGGAACCTGAAGACTACAAACCAATGGCGGTTGAGGTAGTCAAGGTTTCTCACGATGCCCGCTATCAGAAGCTATGGTGGGTCGAAGAGCCCAATCGACAAACGGACTGTGCCATTCATTTTTGGGTCTATTGGGAAGCACTGCAAGGTGCTGTCATTGCCATTCCTATAGTTTCTCCCTACGCCGTGGCCAAGTATCAACAGATCCTTCAGTTTGCTATTGGACCCCACTCCATCCATATTCAGGCCAAGCGGGACCCTATTCAGCAGTGGATACCATTGCCTTATAAATTCACCACGAAAGATTTTGATACTATTGTGCAAGACTGGCCGGGGGACTAGTGCATCCCGATGAGTCAAGAGGAGTTAGCAAAGGAGCTACCCCCGAATGTCCCTAAAGAACCTACCCCACAGGAATTGAGCACCCATGAATCTAACAATGAATCATCGATGGATCCTGAAGATGCAACATAGAGTATGCGGGAGGAGACTCGCACCAAATGGTGTCAGGAGTACGAGGTGGGCAGTGGTAACAAATTGGGGATGGAAGACCAGCTGCAGCGGCTTATCAAAGCCGTCACGGACTCATCTACGACTGCAACTACGACGATCCGCGAATCCAACTATGATGAATTTGGCATGGTAATAGATAGACTAGAGTCCATTTTTTATATTATTTCCAAACAAACATCGACAAAAACTATATTGTAGGACATCTCGTTGATTAGCACTAAGCCCCAGGCTAGGAATGTATAAGTTCCCCCAACTGCGATTGACGCCGACAATGAAGAAGTTCACCAGCAGCTGCACCCAATCTAGAGCGTGACTTTGGATTTGAACAAACTATCAGCTATAGCGTTGGTTAAGTTGCAGCATGGCGTCGCACTGGAATTGGAAACACAATAAAAAGATTTGACTGAGGGCTATGTCCAGTCCTGGAATACCACTGTGAAGCTGCAGAAGGAAGCAGAGGAGCTGCACCAGGTCCGTGTGCAATTGACAAAGGAAAAGTTACGAGAAATCAACCAATTGAAGGTGACATAGGCCAAGTTGCAGTAGAAGGCTACTGAAGCAATTACCGACCTTAAGAAGGCGCAAGATCGCCTGATTGTTGAGCAGGTGCAGTTGTGTACCCGGTGCAATGAAGTTGAGCATGCTATTTCTGATGCCTGCTAGAACATTTTGACAACACCATAGGGCTCACCCTAGTTGAAAAGGCCAAGCGATTGGGGCAAACTCTGGTTCAACTTCAGGATAATAACTTGCTACTCCAGGCCCAGGTACAACCCACAATGCGTGCCAGAGTAGGTTGTAGAGCGCAAGACCTCCATTGAAGAAATTGCCACTCAGTTCGCCACCATGGAGCAAGAGGCTAAAAATATTATGGAGGCGACCACATAATTTTGGCAAAGTATTGTTCAGGATGAGCAACTGACTACGCAGGTGCAAAAGGTAGAGGGCCAACTGACAACCCTGAAGACGTCGCTGAAGGCCATGCCGCTGATGATGCAAATAACCCAGGCCACATAACTGAAGGATCTACTGCAGTGAGCTGCCTGGGCACAAGAACGCCAACAAAAGCACCGTGAGCAGCTTAACGAATTCCAAGAAATCGGTGCCCAGTTAGTTGTTAAGGCCATCGCCACGCTCTAGGCCATTCAAGAGAATCGACAAATGGTCGACAACAAGGCTAGTGAGGAACACCCCGTCCAATAAAATTTGACCAATTTTCAGAGTATCGCCAATAACGTTCAGCTTCAGGGTCAAGAAATTGCATAACAATTTGAAGATTTTAAGGACAATACTTTGGCACACACCCTCTCGACTTGACGTGGCTCGAGGGCGAGCCACAAAACTGTGTTGGGGGCTTGTTGGCAAGGGCTTTGGGGAAACTGAGTTGTGGAGCATCACGGCGGCTGTGCAAGCTCACCTGGTACCGCACAAGGGTAGATAGACGTGATAAGTGGAAGAATAATGGCTTTTTGAATATTTTATGTATATTTTGACCAAGTTTTGTTGCAATAGGTCAGTAGCGGTTAGAAGTCAATTAGTAGTGGACCTTTAATGTAAAGGTTTAAGCCTATTTATAGATCTATTTTGAGGAGATCTGGGAGTGATTGTGCACGATTGTATGGGATAAGATCTGGTGCGATCCATTTTATGGAGAATTTTCTGTCTTAACTGTGATTTATCGGGGTTTCTTCCTGATGTATGCAGTCTCCGATTTTGGAGAAGAATTGTGTGCTGTGGTACATTTACGCAAGGTCAATATGATGAAATGAGTATGGCTTAATTATTTTCTATTCTTATAGCTCTATTATGATGCTGTGACTTTGTTTGTGTTACAATGGCATAATATAAATGCGATTCAGTCTCTTTCTGCTATATCGATGCGATCTGTTGCTTTTATGTCAATGAATCTATGTTTAGGTAATTCTTTGAGGCGCTATGAGTAATGATGTTCCATGAATAATGCTGCGATATTGTGATACTGTGTGATGATTACATAAGTTATGGTGTCCCTCCGTTGGATCCCCATATCCTCCTTTCCCACTGTCGGAAACTCGGTTCTGACAGCTCTCCCTTGAACACCTCGGGTGAGAGCTCATCTAGTCCGCAGACGTTGTTGGGTAGGGTAAAACCTGTCTAGGCTGGTGCTCAGGGAGGTTCCGTTGTAGGGCGTCAACCGAGTGGGAACCCCTGTCAACAAAGCTTTGTTGGTGGGTTTCGTCAACAACTAGATGCCCTTGATCACAGGCGACCTCCAACACTGCTTCTATGAAAAGGGATTCTTCACCTTTGTTTTTGAAAATAAAGAAGACAGAGACCTCATCTTCAGGAGCAAACACTACTTCATGGGCCCTCGAGGTTTATACCTAAATTGATGGAGCTTATCCTTTAACCTAGAGAAAGATGTGCCATCTGCAGTCCCAGTTTGGGTTTTCCTACCACACCTTCCCTTGCACTGCTGGAATGATGAAACTCTACAAGAAATCAAAAACTCCTCTGGAAACTACATTGACAAAGCAGAACCAAAGGGACCCCTATTTTCCTGTGCAAGGATCTGCATAGAAGTAGATCTGGAAAAAGGGCTGCCAGAAGTTGTAAAACTTGTTTATGAATGGTTGGGAGCACATGCAAAAAACATACTATGAAGAACTGCCCTTCAAATGCAAAAAATGTCATGAATACAGACACTTTGTCAAAAATTGCCTAGAGGCAGCCCAGGAAATATTAGGAAAAAAAAGGATGAAGGATGGCAGCAGGCCAAAAGAGGAAAAAAAATGCCCTCATCAGATCCATCATCAAGTGAACCACAACCAACGACAAGCAAGGACATGCATCAAGAAGGAAAGGAAACCTCAACCAACAACCAATTCCAAGTGTCGCACATGGAAGAGGGAGAGATCCCAAGCTCAGAAATCAGATCTGCAGAAGTAAAAGAAGAAGAGACTCCTGGAGCTGCAAGTTCTCTACCCTCGTCTCCAAGAATTGAAAGGACTGAAAAAGCACTTGAAGGATCAACAACACTAGGGGGTTCTTGGGCAGATATGGTAAAGCACAACAAGGCTTCTCCCTAGACCATTCACCTTCTCAGGAACTGCATGAGGTAACTATGCAACCAAACACTAGAGAGAGAAAATCGCAAAGATACCACAGAGAACAGGAAGCCGAAAGAGAGCTAGAGCTAGAAAGACAATGGATCCTTGAAGAAACAAAACTCCTACAATACCCAAGAAACCTAGGAGGGACAAAAATGGATAACAGATCTGAAGCAGGATCTCAATCGCTGAAGAAATGATGAAAGTCGTCTCTTGGAAATGCAGATGATTGGGAGGCACAAGCAAAGTGGAAGCAATAAAAGAGATAATAAAAATAAAGAAGCCCGATATCCCTCTAACCCAAGAGACAAAAATGTCGAATGTGGAGACAATGGCGCTCTCACAATCTTAGAAAAATTTCCATGGCAAAGCCATCAACTGCGGAGGACCTTTTGAGGGAATAGCTACATTATTCTCAAACAAATTATCAATAAAATCAACGATGGGAAGCCATCAATGGCTCTTGACCGAAATCCAGAAAAAGGACAATTCAAACTCAATATACATTTGCAATGTATATGGCCCAACGCATTACAAAGACAAGGTAGTTTTTTGGGGAGGAACTTATCAAGCTACAAGAGTACCTGCGGGGAAAGAATCTAATGATTGTTGGGGATTTCAACACCACCAAGTCATAGCTAGACAAACAGGGAGGAACAAAGGTCAGGGATCCATTTGGTGATAAAATGGAGGACTTGATTTTAGATCTGGATCTATGGGACATTCCTCTAAAAAATGGGAAGTACACCTAGAGTAACAAAAGAGCTGGAGTAGGTCACATAACAGAAAGACTGGATAAATTTATGGTAATCTCTCTTTTCCTTCAACAAAATCTTCTCCCTGCCTCCTTTTCCCTCCCTTCAGTTGTATCCGATCATAAGCCCATTATCTTGACCTTAAACCATCCTTAAAATCTCGGCCTCATCCCCTTCCACTTCAACTCGCTCTGGCTGCAAGATGGAAAACTCATTGATTTAATCAAAGATGTATGGAATCAACAATATCATGGTTCATCCATCTTTATATGGGAGTCTAAACTAAGAGCAGTACGCTCTGCCATCAAAAAATGGATAAAGACTAGACATAAGAATCCTAGTAATCTTAAACCTTGGCTACAAACAGATCTGGCGCTCTTCAATTGTGCATGGAGACAAAATAAGTGACCCCCACGCTTATAATTTAGGAAAAGGATCTGAATTTAAAAATCTTAAGTGCAGCTAGGCAGGAGGAAGAGAAGTTGTGAGTTAAGTCCAGGCAATTATGGCTCAAAGGAGGTGACAGTAATAGAGTATTTTCACAAGCAAACCAAGGCTCACCAGAGCTACAATTTCATCAAAGATTTAAAAGACAACAGTGGTAACAAGATAGCTGGGCAAGAGGAGTTAAAAGAGCACGTCTTCACTCACTTTTGAGACCTCTACACTGATAGTGAGGAGACTGATTCGGAATCCCAAGCAAACCTTCTTCTAGGAATTCTAACGCTCATAAAAGATGCTGAGAATAGAGAACTTTCCAAACCTATCATGGAGTTTGAGATAAAAACTGCAATCTGGTCTCTTCAAGAAGATAAAGCGCCTAGGCCAAACAGATTCACCATAAACTTTTACAGGGCTGCTTGGGAGATTAAAAGAAGATATGAAAAGAATTTTAAACTATACCAAGAAAAAAGACAAGATTGGCGGGGCCATAAACTCATATTTCCTATCCTTAATTCCTAAAGAAAAAAACTCTCTCACGCTAGATCTCTTCAGTCCAATCTCATTATGCAATAATTCATACAAGATCCTCTCCAAAATTCTGGTCAATAGAATGAAGAACTGCATGGGGTGTCTTATATCAAATTCACAAGGTGTTTTTATTGTTGGGCGCCAGATACTGGATAATGTAATTTTAGTCCAGGAAGCTATACATTCCAGTATGGAAAGAAAACAACAAGGCATGGCTATCAAACTGGACATGGCCAAAGCATTCGACAGGGTAAATCATTTTTTCCTCTTCAAAACCATGGCCAAATTTGACTTCTCCAGAAGGTTTGTCAGATGGGTCAAATCCTGCATTAGCTGCCCATGGATTGCATTGCTAGTTAATGGCAGACCCACCAAATTCTTCCAAGCAACCACGGGCCTCCGTCAAGGCTGCCCTTTATCCCCCTTCCTATATCTTCTAGTGGCTGAAACATTGAGCAGGAAACTCAAATGCATGTAAGACACTAGAGAGCTAAAAGGCATGAAGATAATGAGAGGTGTCAGATCTGCAAACCATGCACAATTTGCAAATGGCACCATCTTACTAGGAGGGGCATCTACCATTATCGCTGAAAGATTCAAAGGCGCCCAATCAATGTTTCTTAAAGCCTATGATGGCAAAGTAAACTCTGCCAAAACCAAAATCTATGGATGGAATTGCCCCCCTGGAACCTTGGAAAGGATAGGGAGGACACTTGGGTTTAAGGGAAATGCATAATTGAATTCCTTCAACTATCTCAGGATCCCAATCTTTAAAGGAAAGAAACGAGCAGCTGATTGGCAAGGTTTGGTCGATAAAATCAAAAACAAAATCACAACGTGGGGGACAAGATGGTTGAACATAGATGGTAAGTTAGTCTTGATCAAATCAATCCTCTCTTCTTATCTGATTTATGCTTGCTTAATATCACTTGCTCCTAAAAAAACATGAAAGACATCACCAAAGAAATCGAAAGGTTTTTATGGCAAGGTGGCAATCAAAATCAAAGGAAATTCCATCTTGTGAACTAGAACATAGTATGCACTCCAAAAGACTGCGCTAGAGCTGGGAGAGACCCGAGCAAAATGAACTTGGCTTTGGGAGCCAAAATACTCTGGAGAGTTGTTTCTGGAAAGAGAGTGTGGTGGAAGGAGATCCTTCATAAAAAATACATAAGCAGTGACAGAAGAATATGTGCAGACAACATCGATAAAGGGAAGAAAGGTACATCAATTTGGGAGTTGTGCAAGAAGGCAACAAATTTTTTACAAGAACAACTCTACTGGATCCCCAACAGTGGCAAGCAAATCAAGATCTAGGTTGACAATATAGGACCATCCTCCTCGACCAACTTCATGCAGAATTTCATAGAGTTGAAATGCTGGATGGACGAAGAAAACATAATCACCCTGCATAATCTCTCAAAATGGTCGAGTAACGACATATGGGCCGTCTGGTTGGATTTTGAGGTGCCAAGTCACCTACGCGCTGAACAAAACGCCTTCCTCTCCCTTCTACATGGGTCGGATCCTGTACACTGCAACCTGCCATATGAGCGTGGATGGGGAAGCTCAGATGTTTATGAGGTGAAAAATGGGTATCGTGTAACAGGAGAGTCCACTTACAGCAGCATGTATGACAAGAAATGGTCCCAGCTGTGGAGCAACGATGGGCTGCTAAAGATTAACTTTTTTTACTGGACACTTTCCCATCGAAAATTTCTGACCACCGAGAACCTCAGGAAAAGAGGAATCCCAGGCCCCATCAGATGTGTGCTTTGCAAAATTTTTGAAGAGTCCTTAGAGCATCTCTTCATTGAGTGCAAGTTCTCTCAAAAGGTTTGGCAGCGGGGTTTCAAAGGCTTGAACTAGGATTTAACTTTGCCAATGAACTGGAGTGATTTCTTTGCATCCTGGAAAGATTACTACCAGGGATCACTATTTAAAAAACTAGACTTCGCTAGAGCATGGGAATCTCTCCAAATATATATTTGTTGGAAATTATGGACAACAAGAAACACAGAAATCTTCGAGGGAAAAAAAAGTCTTGGCAAAGGCACTCTAGGTGGAAGCCGTATCCATGAGGAAAATGGACAATATTAATAAAGAACCTTTGACAAATGTTGAAAGAACTTGGGCTTTCGACTTTTTGGGGGGCACCTACTTCATCCACTGGACTCAACCAAGGAAAAACTCCAAACCTCAAAGTTGGCATGTTAGAATGAAGTAGGAATATTTCATTGGGTGGTGGAAGAATGTTGGTTGGAACTCCTTATTCTTTTATGGCGCCTCAAAAGGAAATCCCAGGCTACCAGGTGTAGGTGGAGTCATTTTCGACTCTAAAGGAAATAAGATAAAAGAGTACTCTTGGGGAATTGGAAAGAAGACAAATAATAGTGTCGAATGGCTAGCTTTAATCAAAAGTCTAGAATTGGCAAGGAACATCGGCATTGAAGAGTTGGTGGTCTTCGGGGACTCAATGTTGGTCATTAGAGAAGTAAGGAACTTGATGAAGAAGCACAAGAATCCAGTAACCAAGACACATCATGGTAAATGAATACAATGCAATCAACTTCCTTCATCTGCTCAGAGAAAATAATTAGCAAGCGGATATCATGGCGAACAAGGGTGTTGATCTAGACTATGGAGTCTTAGTCTGCAATCAAAAGGATTACAAGAGGAATTGGATACCTTAATCAGGACAACATGTTTTTTGCATATGTTCTACTTTTGCGCTCTCTTACTTGGGTAGTTTGTTAGGAGATATAGTTGCCATAGACTATGGAAAAACCATGAAAAATATAGGATGGTAAAGGATGAACAAGGAGTCATGGATGTAGATCTCTTTTGGGAGTAGTCCAAGCTCAGAGCTTTGTAATTGTTATCATACTTTTTATAAAAAGATACTCAACCATTTTTGTTAAATATATATATATTCTAAGATAAAAGAACAATAAAATAAGAAATTATTTTATTGTTCTTAAACATGAATGTCAAAGAACAATTAACGTTTAACATTTAAATGCTTGAATGTAAAAATGATTAACTAATTATTCGAATACCTGTAAAAATACAGACTAATCAATAAACCAGATAATATGTAAATAATATCACACAGTCAAGTCTAGTTAAAAATTAGTTATCATGACAAATGTAATATTTGATTCCAATACAAAAATGCAATGTTGATTTGAGTTATTTAGTTAAAATTCATATAATTACGTCAAAGCATAACTATACATGATCAAGAAGAAGAAGATAAATATGGAGAATATGTATGTATATTCATAAAACTGAACTTCAAGTCATACGAGTTTTAGAACAAGTGCTAAAAACATCACATGAACAAAATTATGATAGATATTCTGATATGTTATGTCTTTACTCCATTATACAATCTTCTTATTCTTACTTGAATCCCTTTCCAAGTGATTCTTCATAGTTTATATAACAAAAACTAACTAACTACCTTCAACATTCTATGCAACTAATCCCTAAAAATAGACATGTAGTTTTTAACAGCTATAAACAATTACAACAAACGATTCAGATAATTGTTTTATTCGATCAAAGACTCCTCATAGGAATGTATTTGGCATTTAAATATTCGAAAATAACAATTGTTTTAACAACTGCTAACAAGATTCATAGTAACATTATCCATGAAAATGCATTCATGCAATAAACGAAAAACACCTGACATGTAGATCCTCGAAAGGGTAAATTGTTCCATCATTTGGTAGCAAAATCTTCATGAGAGTAACAACATCAAATCGTTGCAAAGTGTGACATCTAGTAGTAAGATTCACTTGTTTCTAACAACAACCATCATCAAAATGCATTCAAAATTTGACTTGTAGAAATCAAAAAATATTTTTAACTGTAACAAGAGAAATTTCAAGTCGAAATATGTAATTTAGCAACTCTTCACGCTTCAGATAACCTAGCATGCAATTTCATGATTTTAAGCTTTTGTTGCTCGGACTGTTTCAGTAAGCGTTCATGAGATACAGTCAATGATCTCTTAACAACTTTATATTTGTCTTTCTTTAGCTTTAACTCCTGCCACCTATTTACCCAAACCACCAATTCTCCTTTCAACATTTTGATTTCTTCATCCTTACCTAATGCATTGGCATGCAATTCTTCAACCTGAGGTTCTAATCGAGATATCCTACTTCTAAAGTCCCAATTTAAATGTTTTTTGAAGACTCTTATTGCTTCTAGAAGGTGAAGAATTTCCTGTAGATGATGGTTTAGACTCAGACAAGCCTTGAGATTGCCTATCAAAACCTTCTTTGAGCAGATCAACCACATGATCGTTTTCGTTACAGTTCTTTTCAATATATTCATCACCCTAAGTGATTTCATGGTTTGGAAACATATTTTCATCCTCACTAACGATTTCAACTAATGGTGTTTCCTTTTTATTTTGAAAGGTTGTAGGAGTTACTATTGTAGCCATACTCCTGGTGAACCTTCTATCAGTTACAGAGATTGAATCTTTTTGCTTAGGTTTGAGTTCATTAAACATGATAGAATCAGTGTTTTGACTTTTGACAAACGTATTAGGTTTTTGGGTAGGTATTTAATCAATTTAAACTGGCTATGAAAGAACAGAGCTTCCACCCATTGTCATATGATTACCCTTTGTCACGTTAGCACTGAAATCTTTTGATAGGGTCGGTTGATTGTCATTTAACTCTGTAGGGTTGGCATCAAGTTTTAATACAGAGGCTTCATTGACAGAGAATTTTCTTCTCTTTGACCAAGATCTAGATACAACAGGAGGCCAAAACGCGATTGGACAAAAACCATTCTTAGCTATAAATTAATCCCAATTTTCGATAATAAGTTGAAGCAAGGGCCCCTACTAGGGTTTTAAGAATTTTGTAGGAAACCCAAATTTGTCATCAAAATTTGTAGGTAAGGGTAATAAAAATTGTTTCCACTTGGTCTTATCTATTTCCCCTCGTTTGAACAATTTTCTCAAGTTTGAGGTAACTGTGTTGCTTTGGTTACAAAACCCTTAGAGATAATCAATCTCAAATCTCCAATTTGTGCAACGTTTTCCTTGAGGGATAAAGCAAGTTGACGAGTTACCTTAGTGTTATTCCCATTAAAGCTTCTAAATACTTTCCCCATCCAACCTTATCGATTAGCTGAGAAGCCTCTTGCTCAATATCAAGCAACTCATTACCAACCCACTCGAACCTGCATAAGGGTGCCATTATGAATGTACTGAGCAAACAATAATGGTAAGGGTATTTGCTAATGGAGATTATGCACCAAGCTAACCCAACCTCCTATAAAAGCCCTAATTTCCATACCCTGTGTAGCCAAAACACAACTAATTCCATTCCATGGTTTTGATAAACAAATAAATAGCGTGGAAAATGAAATCATCATGATACAGAGCACAAAATCATAATCTTGTACATATATCATAAATGGTAATGACCTTTCAAATCTTTGTGCATGTGATGAAACTACAGGACTTGTACTTTTATAAACAAGTGTCCAAGGAGGCAATGAATCATGTGTCAAATCCCAACTAGGACAGATACCATATATTAATTTGCATGCATGCTGATCGTAGCCAAGGTATAATTGGAATAGGTTTTGATTATTGTTTTAAGCATAGGTTTGAGCATAGTTCAATTTGCATGGATGATTTATACATAGTTTTTGGTTTGCACCTTTGTCATATCAGTTAGGGTATGATCCGAATGGTTATTCATTTAAGCATAGTTACCATAGGGTTTTAATGTTTAGACATAGTTTTTATTACTTTCATGTTTTAATTCATAACAAATTAATATCAATATATCAAACATGAAGTGGATTATTAATATTTTGCCTAGGCATTATAAATCAAATTAATGAAACCATAATGAAATGAAAATATTTAATCATGATAAAACTATACATAATTGAAAACCCTATATGCAAGACATATCGTAGCCGCGAAATGATATTAGTAAGTTATAATCAAAATTCAATGAAGAAAAAATGATTATATGAAGAATTGATTTAGTAGCTGCTAAATGAATTTTCAACGATAACTTCAACAATTCATCATAATATGCTTGCAAGTGATTTTCGCTAATGTAATAGATGTTTCAAGATTAAGAGTACCTTTAGAATCACAGATTCTGAAGGCACTCTTTATAAATTTCTCAGGAATTCATAAAGATATATGTTGTTCACCATTTTTATTTATTAAAACAAGACAAAAAGGTGAGAAGGTTGTTGCCTTCCAACAAGGGGCTATGATTCCACCAGAGGGGAAGAGGAAAGGGGACCTATGGGAAACTATATCCTTTGCTACCAAGTGTCAACCTCAAAACTCATCCAAATTCTGCCATGAGCTTTAAATGAACCAATTACCTTTTCTGGACTATTAAACCTAATCATTGAATGCATATGTGAGATTGGTGGGAAGAGTCACTTTATGCAGTTATTGAGGCATGAGGGTTGTGACAATTCTGTCAACTACCAGGAGTCCTTTCTTCTATGGTTATAAGATATGTTAGTTGTCTTTTCACCATGATCTCATATCCCTTGGAGTCATCACTCTTTTGATCACTCTCTCATGTAGAATTCTACACTACACAGTGTTTCTTATCATTGTTCATGTCCATTACCAAATTGTGGTTTAACCTAAACATTCGAATTTAGAGACAAAACTGCAAATTTGAAGGAAAAATAGATGGTTGTAGGTGAGCATAGAGGTTAGGCAAGCTAGGAACCTTTATCCATTGAGTTAGGCTACTTTTTATTAATGTTGCAGGAGGTTCTCTAATAACATATAGTAGGTTGGAATTTTACTGCACACATTGGTAAGCACTACAAGGGTTGGATTTATTGAAGGAACTATGGCTTAGTGAAGGGAAATGTCTTCCTTGTGTTGTGTGGGGCAGTTGGAAGGAGTGCCATTGTTGTAATGACTTAGTGAGATCCCTGTAGAGCTCTGGATGAACTTTTGGCAAAGCACATAGAGCATAATAGGTTGTGGGCTAAGAGAAAGAAGCTTAAAGGTGTTTCCTTTGCCTTGGTGGTCTCATAGTGCAACTTGGGGGTGGCCTCTGAGCAAAAATAATATATGCTGAATTAAGTGCCTACTTTCAGTGGAAAATTGCTCTTACACACCGAGTTGCTTGGATCTTCTTTATTTAAAGCCAAGTATTATTTTGTATTTGAATCTGCAATTTTATTGGATGCTTGTAATGATTAAGCTTGTATATTTTTTGATTGTAAGCTAGTACCCACATGGGATTTGGACTTGTGACCTTCCATTTACAACTTCTCATCTCAATTACTCATTACCAATTGCTCTAACCCCAATGTGCATGATTAAACTTGTATACGCATGCATGTGTGTGTGTGTTTTGATATATTTTTAATTTCACTGTGTATTTTTATTATGTATCTACACATATATTTTAGATGTTATAAATTCATAATTATGGTTATGGGTCAAAATTTAAAGGCCCCAATTTAGTAAGTGTCCCCTCATGTAGTCAGATTGGGTGAAGGGGACATTACAATCACTCTTAGTGAGCTTGTCATTAGTGTCTTCCTCCATTATTTGCACTACGTTTTTTTTCATTTAAATATTTATTTTCTCATCTTCTACTATTTTTAATCATGTACAAATGTATTATATTTTTTCCCTAGTTTAGTCAAGAAATTAAGGAATATTGAGTATATGTTATATCTTCTGTTAAGTTCTACAATTTCAAGTGTGTTCAAGACATTCTCTTTGCTTGTTTTGAAAGCTCTTTCTTGTTAAAATTCAAAGCTAAAACATCACAAATAGAAACACCAAGGTAAAATATAAAAGAAAGGAACCAATGCACATGTGTAATGAATGCCCACACTTCAAAACATTTCTACACTCCAAAATAAAATTCATATTTCAAAATTTGTAAAATTTGCTTTAGTAATAGATCTATAAATATGATTACCACTTATTTATGCCCTACTTCAAATGCCTTTTCCCATGATATTGTAAATACATGATTAATAAGTTTACCCTCATTATAGTAGATCTATTACACTTCATACATTGAAGATTATCAACAAATTATTATTATGTGATAATTTTATATTGAAAAATAAAACTCTCTTAACACTTAATGAAAAACTACATCTCTACCCTTCAAATCTCCACAAATCTCTACTAAATACTCATTATCTCACATTGCATACAAGTATTTATCAAACCTCAAATATATCATTGGTTATAGAGATTATAGACCATAACATATTTTGCCCATTGCATACAAGTATTTATCAAACCTCAAATATATCATTGGTCAAATATATCATTGGTTATAGAGATTGTACACCATAACATATTTTGCCCATTTCGGATACCATCCTCGCATACCCAATAATTTTTTTTGAATAAAAATATAAATGAAAGTTTGTTGACATTAATAATACTCTCTCTCCACTAGGGTTTAAGGCTTTCATTTTTTATACCTCACCGATAGCGTGTAGCTTGAGTGATGCTCAGCGGACTACGCTAAGTTGCTAACCATATGGCGCTCAATGAAGACGAGGCTTTCTATTGCACGCCTTGCGTCAATTTCAAGCAGATATGATCGAAATTCTCGTTACCCGTTATTTCCTTTTTCATTTTGGACATCGAGACGACTTTACCTCTCCTCTGCCTCAGCTGTTCCAATGACAAGAGAGGTCGAGGACGCGGACAACGTCCTCTGTTCGACAATCGCTGACCTCGGCCTCTCTGAATCACCACAGAATTCTTCAGATGATGCAGCTGAAGATACCTTTGAAGCCATAGATTGTTCAGTCCTCTCACCCCATGTGGACTCCAAATACTCCGTATCTGATGCTAACGATGGATGTAAGGCAAATGGGTCTCTAATAGAAAGGGCGTGGATGCATTGGAGGAAGCTAGGGGAGCCTAAATTGATAGTGGCACCCATGGTCGATCAATCGGAACTTCCCTTCAGAATGCTCTGCAGAAAGTACGGGGCCACTGCTGCTTACACACCCATGTTGCATGCTCGTCTTTTTGCAGAAAATCCCAAATATCATCAGGTTGAATTCAGCACATGTAAGGTAAGCTCTGCTTTTACTTTTATCCCCATAGTTGGGCTTGATGTTGAGTGCGTTTTTCCTAATTGATTCCATTTTCTAGAGGGCGTATACTCGTTGTGAATTCATGTATTTGGGGTATGTGCCCAACTCAAAACACATTGCAGACAATTATTTAGCGTGTAAACACCATATCATCTGAGGGCAGATATATATGATCTTCTGCCCACGTTGTTAGCCTTTGAACTCCTTGCTGTGCACTTGGTTATGGCGTTATTAAGGCTTGGGTTGGACATACAGAGCTATGCATATCTTAACCGTGGGTTTAATAGAAATGTATCCTTACTTCAAGCTAAATAGAAGCCCGTGTGTTGTAAATGAATATACCTTAATGGGCCAGATTCACTGCGTTTACAATGACACTGATTATGTTTTATAAAGTTTTGTTTTTGGATTTACAATGACACTGACTATGTTCTATAAAGTTTGTTTTTCTTTAAGGAAAGTATCCCAGGGCAAACCCCTGAGCACTTTCCCTTATTTCGTGGATAGCACCCAATGTAAACCCTAAATTCTTTAGGGCACAAGGGCAGTCAATAACAAGGCTCAAAGCCATTACAAGAATATACTCATCAATGTTATCTGAACCGGACTGGTCATTGAACTGGTCAAGCCCAGACATCTGAACCAGACCAGAATCGAACAAACTGGACCAAAAAACTAGTTGACCAAAAAAAAATAAAATATTCGAATTTTGATAAAAAACATATATATTCATGTGTATCCATATGAATCCAAACCATTATACACAAATATGCAAAGTTTTTCATGTATGTAGCAAGTAAGGGTGCATATAACTAAAATATCATCAAGTGCAATCCATATTTGACCCAACATACATAAACAAAGAGGCTCTAAATGGCCTCTGGAGTCCAAAAAACTTCATGCTACAACTACTATCTGCACATTATCAAAGTCATTGCTTATATTGGGATCCTATTCACTAATATCACCATGTACCCCCTCCTCTAGGTTCTAGCCCTCACCTCTACCTCTAATCTCGAAGTTGATCATCCAATGACATTAGTCAATACCCTACAATTTTGATGAAAATCCTAATCGAAGCGATAAAATAAGGTAGAAAAAGCTTTCCATGCTTACTAAGTGATTTTGCTTGAGTGAAGGTTACTTTTTTACAAAGGTCATGACAGAGGAGTTCAACAATCAACACCACCAAATCAAGGTACATAGAGGGGTTGATGTGCTTGATTAAATGCCAATCCCATGCCCTCATACATGATAGAATTCAGTGGAAATGTTGCAATTTTGAAATCCTCAAAACCGTTAAGTCCGTTGAATTCTGAATTGGTTCTAAAATTATACTTTGTGTATATGAAGTACGATGAGGTTGGGACCACTCTCAAACATCGTGAAACAATTAGCGGTAATGTAAAATTTAATGTTAAAAATTTAACGCTAATGTTTTCCTTTTTAAATTTAAAAAAAATAATTTCATGTTCAAAACCATGGCATACGGACTTGTACAAAACTGACCGTTTTGTACAAAATTGACCGATTTAGGCATTTAAGGCCAGTTCTGTATGGAATCAACTGGTTTCGTAGGGAATTGGCCAATTCAGCTACATAACCAATCAATTTGGTATGAAACTGTTCTATGAAGATATTCAAATACTAGCTTCTATTATCTATGGGCCTTACTGTTATTAGATTGTACAAAACCGGCCGGTTTTGTACAAAATCGACCGATTTAGGCATTTAAGGCCAGTTCTGTATGGAATCCACTGTTTTCGTAGGGAATTGGCCAATTTAGGTACATAACCAATCAATTTGGTGCGAAATTGTTCTATGAAGATATTCAAATACTAGCTTCTATTATCTATGGGCCTTACTGTTATTAGATTGTGTTGTGACAAAAACTCAGAGGAGGGTTAGATATAGTTGGCATCGGCATCATTGCCAGGTATTATCCTAAATATGTATAACTAGTTTCTTTAGTACTACCATGGATTCCCTAGCCTTGAATGCGAGGAGTGTCTCTACTTCTAGCTGTTATTGCTTGTTGTACTCTTGAGTTCCATCGACAGAATTTTGTCATTTGTGGACATTAATATAATTTCAATTTTTATACTTTGAGATGTAGCAATTTGTGAAAAGTCCTAGATTTTGTAAAATTAATTGAGTATTTACACAACCTTAATTATATCAATCAATACTTATTATTAACACACAAGCTTTTGTTGATCTTTAAAAATTCAGGTTGTTATGGAGTTTCCTATGGGGGAAGCATGCCAAAGTGGGGTGGTGCAAGGGCTCCCTTTGGTGGTATGGAATATTTTTTGGAAATTGTGCAACTTCAGAAGTTATTCTTATTGTATTTGTATTGTATTTCCTTGTACCTCCGACGAGAGATTATACCGATGTAATTACTCATGTAAACCCTAGAAAGAATCAATGTAAACCATGGGGAAGATTATGCAAAGAAAAGAATAAATTAAATATAATTTTTGTCTTTCCCCAAGGTAGGTCGACCCAGTCAGTTAGACAAGTCAGCCCTGTTAGGGTAAAAGTCAGTTTTTGTAAAGTTCAAGTAGAAGGCAATTGCGCCTCATTTACTCACTCAAGTTCGCTCCAACATAAGGAGGTTTGCTACTGCAATCAGAAGGAGTGTTTTTCTGGGGTTTTATCTTAGAGAGACTTCTCTCTCTCTCTCTCTGTCTCTTTCTTCTTTTATGTTCTTAGAGGCTATCATCTCTATTTGAAGGTTTGCTGGGTTTTTCCTGATTGCGTTTCCCAGGATAAATTCTTGTGTTCTTTGTTTTTGTGCTTTGTCTTTCTTTTAGAGATTCTATTGTTTATTTGCAATTAAGTTACATTGCTATAATCTTGTAAAAACTAACATGGTATCAGAGCAGTTCTAGAAGAGGCCATTGCCGGAAGCTAGGGTTTGACCTTCCATGGCCTTCCCTCATCTCTTCAGCAGAAAAAGAGCTGTAGAAACTTCGCTCTAGGGTTGGCGCATCTTTTATTGAAGGAAAAATCAAAATATGAAAAGTTTCATTTTTGACCTAATTTCGTTGTTGCAGAAATTAGGGTTTCAAGTTTTGCGTTGATCAAGTCATTGTTTTGGCTCTACCTCACCTTCCCTCAACTCACCTTGATAAGGTGCATCTACCTGTGAGGTTAGTTTCTTTAAATTCAAAAGTTCATTTTTGACCTAACTCCTGCTAGGGTTTCTAGTTCAGATCTACAGACAAGATGATTGGAATGAAGGTTGAAGATCGTCTTGATTGGGCTACCAACTTCATGCCTTGGAAGCCTAGAGTTCTTCTCATCCTGGAAGAAAATGGTCTCTTGAAGTTTGTCAATTAGAAGGTTCTAGAACCAGAAGCTGAAAAAGACAAGTCCTAGTGGAGGATGAGTGATGCTAAAGCAAGAAGGATTTTGGTTGACTCAGTCAAGGATCACTTGGTTCTGCAAGTCTTGGAAAAGAAGACAGCTAGGAAGATGTTCAAGACTCTGAAGAAGTTATTTGAACACAGTAGTATCAATGTGACTCTCACATTACGGAACCAACTATTAAACATCAAGATGATCAAGTCCGAATCAATTGCTTCACATTTCATGAGGATCAGTGAACTTCAGAACAAGCTAAGGACCAGTGGAGATCACATTGAAGATAAGGAACTTGTCATGACCACCCTAAATGGTCTTCCAACATCTTGGGAGTCTTTCATCCAAACCATAAGTGGTTGAACCAAGCTGCCAAAATTTGACAAGTTATGGGCAAATTGCACTTAGGAAAAGACAAGGATTGCAGTGAGGCAAAGACTCCATGGTCCTTAAGCTGAGGAGAATCATTCCTTTGTTACTCATGCCAAGAAAGGCAAGGGAAAAGGAAGGAAGTTTCACAAACATAAGCACCAAGCTAGGAGACCAAGTTCTTCTTTAGATCGGAGGGAGAAGAAGAAGGATTTATCACACATACAATGCCATAAGTGCAAGAAATATAGCCATTATGCAAACAAGTGATTTAGTGCAAACAAGTGGAAGCATGAAAGCCTCAATTGCTGATGTTGATGAAGGCACTACTCACAAGAAGTCGAGGAATGATGATTGTTCGGAGTTCTTCTAGTACTCTCCATACTGAAGAGATGATATAAAGATCCAAACTGTGATGATCTTCCAGCAAGCATATGAAGATCAACGGACTCTGGAAGTGGAAGCCCATCAATAAAACAATAAAAGATAAGTATTTGATTTTACATGCTCTGGTAGATTATATTTGGTTGCTTTGAATATGTTTTATGCAGATCTACATTCCTAGATTCAGGAAGTTGTTGAGTATGTGATATAGTTTCTTTATTGATGAACAATAGGCTTATGTAGTATTTGCAATGTACTTGATTGTTTAAATAGCCTGTCATGCTGCACAACATTCCATGAACCCATCTAGGATGACACCTCCTTTATAACATACTTCGAGTAGTACACACTCTTGACAGTATGCTATAATGGAGACCGTAAACATCCAAATAATGGCCATATGTCTGTTGTGTTGAAGCATTGACTAAAAGATGCCTACATTCTTGGATAAATTATTGTTGATACATTGATTATGCAATGTTGCTAACCATCTGACAGGATTTAGCTTGTGTATGGAATGCTATGATCTACAAGGACAAGTGATCCCATTGATATACGGATAAATTGAAAGCGGAAAGCCTCCAGAAGCATGACTCTTAGACCCAGAATGATCTCATGTAGAGACTTGGTGATTATAAACATAAGGCTTCTACAAATGTCGGTCTCGCTGCTGCTTCAATGATTATGGAAAGCAGTTTCTTTCCAAGTCAGAGTCACAGCAAATGAATTTTGGAGGACAAAATTTACCCAACCAATCTCTAAGAGACAGAGGGAGTTATCCCTTAAAGATGAGGATCTTGGTCTATTGCATATGATAAAAACCTGATGAAATCTTCTCTAGTCAAGGAAGAACAAAGTTAAGATCCTGAGTAGATCGAGCTTGATAACGGTGATTACACTGATGACATTGCTGTCTTGATTCAGACAAGACAATTGAAGGATCCTTGATGAACCTGGTCGTCACTAGGATGGACACTTACTTCGTATCTTTGGTTGTCCAGTCTACATTCATGTGCCCAAGGATAAAAGGACAAAGCTAGAACCTTCAGGCAAGAAGGGAACATTCGTGGGATACAGTGAGTCTTTAAAGACTTACAGAATATACGTCCCAGGATCGAGGTAGATCGAAATCAGTAGGGATGTGACCTTTGAAGAAGAAATGGCTATCCAGAAAGGAAGAGGATCTGATATGGAGGTCGATGATGCCGAAGAGATGAGATCATCTCTCCCTCGAGTATTTAAGAGGAAGTTTGAAGAAAAGAATGAACCGATCGATCCCATTGATCCAGTTGAGCCAGATGGTGCTCCCACAGATATGGTAGTAAGCCGAAAAAAGCCTAGATGGGCACAACAGACATTGCAGGATACAGAGGGGCATGAAGCTCCACATGGCACTTATCGAGAAAACAAAAGACCTTAGAGGTTCTCGAGTTATTTAGCATTGATGAGTCACATCATTGACTCAGAACCTACTAGGTATGAAGAAGCATCCAAACACCAAGTTTGGATGGATTCCATGACGAAGGAATTCAAGTCCATCATGAAGAATGACGTATGGGAGATTGTACACAGACCTGAGGGGACGCTAGTAGTGACTTCCAAATGGCTTTTCAAGATTAAACATAGAGCAAATGGTAGTGTGAAAAAAAAACATAAGGTCAGATTTGTTGCCAGAGGATTATCTCAGAAAGAGGGAATTGTCTATGATGAAACATTTGCTCCTGTGGCTTGATATACTTCCATCAGAAACATCATTGCTATTGCTTTAGCTATGGGATGGAAGCTGCATCAGATGGATGTAAAGACGCCTTGCTCAATGGTATTATCGAGGAAGAAGTTTACATTGAACAAACATAAGGGTTTATTGTTCATGGAAAAGTCTCTCAAGTATGTAAACTGAAAAAGGCATTATATGGACTCTAGCAAGCACCTCGTGCTTGGTATGGACGGATACTTGGTAAACTTAGGATTCACCAAGAGTGATGTAGATCCCAATCTTTACTACAAGATTGTGGATAATGAGTTACTGATTTTGGTTCTGTATGTGGATGACTTGTTTCTCACAAATAATGAGAAATTTATTGAATGGTGTAAGAAGAAGCTTGCCTCTGAGTTTGAAATGAAGGACCTTGGATTGATGCATTACTTCTTGGGACTAGAAGTATGGCAAAGGCAAAAGGAAATTTTCCTAAGTCAAGGAAAATACACCATTGATATTTTGAAGAGATTCTGGATGTTGGACTGCAAGTCCATGGCTACTCCGATGGATGCAAATCTAAAGAAGCTAAGGGATTCTGCTTCAAATTCTAATTTGATTGATCCCAAAGAAAATAATAAAATAAAGAAAAGAAAAGATAAAATAAATAAACCTTGGGGAAGATTACACAAAGAAAAGATTAAAATAAATATTATTTTTGTATTTCCCCAAGGTAGGTCGGGCTAGTCAGTTAGACAAGTCGGCCCTGTTAGGGTAAAAGTCAATTTTTGTAAAGTGTATAAATAGAAGGCAGGTGTGCCTCATTTACTCACTCAAGTTTGATCTAGCATAAGGAGGTTCGCTCTGCAGTTAGGAGTGTTTTTCTAGGGTTTTATCTTAGAGAGACTTCTCTCTCTCTCTCTCTCTCTCTCTCTCTCTCTCTTTCTTCTTTGTTGTTCTCGGAAGCTATCATCTCTGTACGAAGGTTTGCTGGATTTTTCCCGATTCGGTTTCCTAGGATAAATTCTTGTGTTCTTTGTTTTTGTGCTTTTTCTTTCTTCTAGACATCCTATTATTTATTTGCAATTAAGTTATACTGCTATAATCTTGTAAAAACTAACAATATTTACTATCTATGAAGGCTTCATCTTGGTAACTAAATGGGCTGTAAGGGAAACCCTTGAAGAAGCCCCAAATCAACTAGTAGGAAGGCACCAAATAGATCTAGCTTTTCAAATTGGAAAGATTGGAGGACTCTTTGGAGTATGCGATTTGACTAGAGGGATTCACTTGCATTCTCTTAGGAAGTAAGACGAGGGTACGAAGTTCCAAGCAATGGATGTGATCTTTCGACTAAGTGAACTTCCCAAACCAAGAGGATAGGTTGTTTTTCTATAGGCTAGTGATTTTCTGAGAGACGTTTTCAAACTTAAGGGGATTTGTAGGATACTCACACCTACTCCTTGTTATATTAGAGACGAATCAACTAGGCCTATCATATCTAGATCAATATAGGAATGTTTTCTTAGGACTTTGCGAAATGGCGCTAGAACCAAAGTCTTCAAGATATAGATATTATCCTAGAGCCCCTTTGGAAGGATTGGCAATGGAGTTTGTTATGCCCCAGATTCTCTGTAGCGCACCCTACTAGATGTGCCAAAGAGGGGGGGTCTTTTTGCATTGTAAAAGGCCAAGTTGGGGCTTCTTTATGTAAAAGTGTTGGTCTAGCAGGGCTCAAGACCCTTGGTTACATCATGGCAGGTCCTCTTGTTCCTCATTTCAAGAAGTGCTGGTCTTGTGACTCTGCTGACTGCCCCTTGATGAGTGGAGCTCCTCATTGTGTCGGGCATTTATGCCTTGGGTAGGTATTTGGTGCACCTTGGGATGAATCCATTAGGACACATGGTATAGGAGCCCGTAGCCACACATGGTTTTATTCTTTGTAGAGGTGATTGCTACACATGTTTTTATGCTTTGTAGAGGTGATTGCACTTGTAAGGGTTGTCACACCCGCTCTAGCACATCTCATTCATACCCTCCTGGACCTTATTTTGTTATATCACTCCTCTCTCTTGGTCATCTTAGTAAAAAAGAACAAATAGTCCACCTAGAAAGCAAGCTTTTGGAGGTCGTACCAACCTAAGGAGGGTGTTGAAGGAAAAAGACATATGTTGAGGTTAGATGGGCATGACGTCCTCCTTCCAAGCTCAACTCTTCATTATGTTGAAGGCTGCATATAATTAAATTATATCATTATATTATCTTTTATGAGGCTTAGTCCCTGAATTGTGGGTGACAAACCCAAAACAATCATTAAAAGTCATTCTAAAGACAAATTAGGTGGGCTGGCCTAGAGGAGGGATAAAGTGATCTTTTTTCCTTATAATCTTTTTAGGCTATTCTAAGGTGAAAGGAATCTTGAGGCATTTTCTCTTCTCCTTTTCTCTCTCAATTGTGTCAAGTTCTTGAACTGCTTGACTTGCATTGTCGGAGGCATCCAAGGTAGGAGCAATTTAGGGTTTTATGCATGATAGCTTAGTTTTGTTGGTGAGACATTCCTCTTGAAGGATCTCTCTTGTTTTTGGCTTTGACTTCTTGTTTGCCCTAATTAGGTCAAGTGGTAACACAACCTAGGGTTTCTTAGCCTTCCCCTAGTTCATTCAAATTTTGAATTGCTGATTCTTGGGAGAAACTTTCTCATTACTCGGTGGAGTAAGACCTACATCTATTTTCCTCATCTTAACCATTTCGATTTTACAAAATTCCTTGTACTATATTGAAAAAATACAAAAAAATTAAATGTATGAGAAAACCCTAAAAAGAATCCAAAAAATATTGTGGTATTGACAAATCTAATTCGTCATTTTGATGCGCCCTCATTGGTTTTATGGTCAATCTTGAAGAGCATCCTTTTTTTGTGGCTAAATTAAGATATTTATGGATATGTGCAAATGCTAGTGTTTTTTTTTTGTTCAAATTTTATTTGACAGGTGCACCCATCTAAATTCTCCTTCAGAGGGTCCTATAAGGAGGAAAAAAGGTGTGTTTCTTATCCCTTTGCATTAGGGTTACCTTGCATGGAAAGTTGGCACTGCCCCAAGTGGTTCTCATCTATTTTGAGCACATATTTGTAGGTTGTCCACATATCACAACTGTAAGGTTTTAAATGATTTACCTTCATTGTGAATATTTAGTCATTTTGACTTCTGTTCTCTTGAAGTACTTGGTAATGTGTTTGTGTGCATTGCTTTGACTCCATAAGGCATTGATCTTCGTCAAGAGGTTGCTCATGAGGTATTCTTGTTGTGCATGTCTATTTCACCTTTATTAGGGACTACCCATTGGCCTAAAGCGTAAGGAGAGTGCATTGTGGTGATATTGGGTGCATCTCCTGGATGGTTGCCAATCTTAGCATCGATCCACGTGATCTAATCGAAAGGGTGCTAATTTGTGCGATAATAGAGTCATTGTAGGATTTTTATTTGCTAAGATACCAAGAAGTCTTTTGAGAAGGTTAGACCAAATTACTAGATAGTAGATTCATAATCTATAGAATACGGTTTTTGTAAGATACTAAAGGCTAATGGATTATCACAAACCTTTTATTTGTGAAGATACTGAGAAGCTTTTAAAGAAGGCTAAATGAAACTATTAGAGAGTAGATATGGAACTTGTAGAAGATGGACGTTGTAAGCATTGATGTATATATTGCTTGCTTAAGGTATTATATCGCTAAGGGTTTAGGAAGAAACTTTTCGAAAATATTGGGAAATTATTAGCAAGCATCAATTGTTAGAATATAAGGCTTACTATTATGAACCAATATCCTTAAAATAACATAAAATAACAAAAGTGCACACAATGTACAACAAAGTAAACTTGGAGCACAACTCCAATATAGATAAGAAAGATAAGTTAGACAACAACTCTTGAAATAAGAGGAGATCCTTCTCCAATTACCCCAAGATGATCACATAATCCTTCCACCTCTCCTCAACAATGACTACATTACCCTTATATATACATATCCACTCATTGCACATGAGGCCTCTCCATTAGGCTGACCCATTACATATACATTTAGCCCCATATTTGGGGTCATATTATATACATTTTACCCCATATATGAACCACCTTGGGTCATATCATAGTACTCTCCTTTGAAAATCTTTGTCCTCAAAACTTTGCGGTTAATCGCTTTACATGTGATGAAACCAAGTAACAGGATTTCCTTTTATTCTTGTTTTCTTGTTTCCATTGATGATGATCCATCCATCTAAATTCAATTCTTTTAAGTCTCAGAATTTTGTAATTCTGAGACTTAAAAGAGAAACCCAGTCGAGCCCCTGCGTCCCATGCCACCATGGATCCGCTACTGGAGCTTTGTTCAACACATCGTTGTCGACTCTTTTCTGCTAAGTTGTTGTGTTACTGTGCGCGTGGCGCAACACTTCGCCTGTCAAACCCGACTCCAGCCCGACCGGACAACTCCTGTGGCGGCGTTGTACTGACAATCGTTCTCTTCATCGATCCTGTCTCTACTGGTAAGCTCCCAACCTTTTGACGTCTCCTTGCCGAGTCCACAATAGCTGTAGCCCACGTATGATTCCTCATGATCGAGCCCTTGTTTTCTCCTGCGATCTCCTCCGCTCCACTAATCCAACAGACTGTAGGATCCGTACTCTGTATGACTCGTACCATAGCCGATACGATAATTTTTAAATTTTTTTTTCTCTATCTTGTGTCAGGATTTTCCAACCCGCTTTGATACCATGTGAAATTTTGATAACCCTTAGCAGATCTGGTTACAACTTTATTATTCACTTCATATTCACTTATCAACTTTTTGATTGAACTTATGAAAATAAAATATTGAAACACATTGTTAAGCAACAATACAGAGAAAACCACAACACAAGATGTACCTCCGTCCTTCGGGGAAAACTAGCAAATGTTTGTCTTCTTCTTATTGCAGGATTTGATTACAATAAAACCACAGTAGTCCTTCGAATACACTCTCTGGATATGTACCAAACAATTAGGAAAATACTCCAATCCCTCCCTGCAAACTAGATAGACAAACCCTAAATCCACCCTAGATCTAGACCACTCACTACAAGAGGAAATCCGTCTCTTGTGATTGTGATGCTTACCACTATAGAAGATCTCCTTCTCTCCTATGATTGTGATATTGAACTCATGCTCTAAGGCTCTTTTATAATATCACACTCATGCAAATACCATGGACCAATACCATGGGCCTACTAAAACCACTTATGTGAGGTGTTATAATTCCACCTTTACAATATATGTCTAGGAATCTCCTCGTCTCCTTCTATGTTGCTTGGCACCTCCAACATAGAAGTACCCGTTGAGCTACAAAAACTAACACTAAATCAGACCTTCCATTCAAAAATTATGCAAATTTCAAAATAACATACCTTTTAAAAGCCTAACTTGGAGACTATTTTGATGGTTAAACATCCAATTGAGATATGTCCATAATTTCGGCCACTCCGAGTCATGAAATTTCGTCATGTAGTAGCTTGGTATGTCTTCTTTGTAATGCCACAAGTTTGACCTAATTATGACGTGCAAAGAAATTTTTTGGTAACTTTCCTAGAACTTGTTATTTTTTTCCTAGTAAGGAGAGCGATAGTGTATGACTTGCCATATGCCCATTTTTTTAATCTGATTCTGAAATTGCTACCACAAATACTTACCATGAATACTTTGGTTTGTCTCCTTTTAGATGCTGCAGGTCTCACTTAATTTGGATCTCTCAAGCTCCAGATATAACCGATTTTGTTGATTTTTCTGAGCAGCATCGAGAGCCCTTCTCTTCGGAGAATGGGACCACCTGGTCCGGGACCACGATGAAGACTCAACCCAGTGTTGAGTGACCATTCTGTTGAATGGTAGGTATTTGGTCTGGGACCATGATATAGACCTAGATCTGCCTTGGGTAGACTCAACATTGTTTTGAGTAGACATCTGGTCTGGGACCACAATGTAGACCAGCTTGGGACTGGTAGACTCAGCTTAGTTCTGAGTAGCCATTCTCTTGGAGAATGAAGACACTGTAAGCCCTAGACTGGGTTTGGGCATGTGTGTGGCACTTTGACCTTTGATCTATGGGCTTGGTGTGCTTCTCCAAGGACTAGCTACCCTTGGTTAAGTTACCCTAGTACCAAATCTAGGCGTCACACAGTGTGTGAGGTAAAAGTACTAATAACTCTCTTGGTTTATGATGATGTACTTTTGAAATAAAAAAGGTACCACAGGTAATGACCACATGGGCACTTGGAAAAAGGTCAAAGTCAAAAGTCAATTTAAATAAAGACTTTTGTACCACAAGAAAAGGACCACAGGTGGAAATAAAATTAATTAAGGACTTTTGGTAAAAGTTAAAGGAAAAATAAAAGTACCCTTTTTGGTAAAAGTGAAAGTGAAATTAGAAAAAGAATAAAAATACTATTATTTTTATTTTTCCAAATCGTGTCCACCTACAGGTGAACAAAGGCTATAAAAGAAGATCAAGCCTTCTCATTTGATACACACACTTTTGCTCTCACAGGTGAGGAAGACTATCTTATGTTCGAACCCTTAGCTAGGGTTTTATCAGAAAGTCCATCTTCAACATTTTTGCACAACCATCTTCAACATTCCATTTTCTGGGCAACCTTCTTCATTTTTTCGGGCAACTGAGATATTTTTTTTTTGTGGGCAGCTTTTTCCATTTTTGGGTAACTGGACAGCCTCTTTTTTCTCTCCGGGCAGCCTTAGCAAGATCCGAGCACCTCACGCAGATCCGGGCAACTTTGATTTTTGGGCAGCCGTTTTTGGGGGCAGCTCTGTTCTTTCTTTTTCGGGCTGCCTCTATTCTCCGGGCAGTCTATATTGGGCTCGGCCTCCTTCTTTCAGCCCACGGATTGACTTTGTAGTCCATAGACTTTGCAGTACATATTGGGGTTCGAGAGGGAGATCTTTACAAGGCCTCCAAAGTCTCCACTCATGCTTTGATACGTCACTCAGTTGATCCTTATGAACTTTGGCATAGAAGGCTTGGACACCTTCACTACATAGCTCTCCCAGGATTGCAGAAGATTGTCACAGGTATGCCAGAAGTTTCTACAAAACATGAAGGAATCTGTAAAGGATGTGCTCTAGGTAAGAACACTAAGAAATCCTTTCCCAGAAGCAAGAGTAGATCTACAGGTATTTTGGATTTGATTCATTCTGACATTTGTGGGCCCATGTCTTCACCCTCCTTGAGTGGGTGTTTATATTATGCCTTGTTTATTGATGACTACTCTCGGAAGTCTTGGATTTACTTCCTTAAGGCCAAGAGTGAAACCTTTGACAGGTTCAAAGAGTTCAAGACAATGATTGAAAATCAGAGTGGCAGGCACATTCGTATCTTGAGATTAGATAATGGGGGTGAGTATGAATCTAATGAGTTTGATGATTTTGGTTGAGAAGCAGGAATCAAGAAAGAGCTGATAGTGCCTTACAACCCCAAGCAAAATGGGGTTGCAGAAAGGAAAAATAGAACGATCTGTGAGGCTGCTAAAGCCATGATCACTGATCTAGATCTTCCTTTGTCTTTATTGGGTGAAGCTACCGGAACTGCAGTATACATTCAGAACAGAGGCCCACATGCTATCTTGGGTGAAAAGACGCTTGAAGAAGTCTTTACTAAGAAGAAACTTGCAGTTGATCACATGAGGATATTTGGTACTCCTGTGTATGTTCATGTGCCGAAAGAAAAAAGGGCTAAGCTAGAGCCCTCCGGTAAGAAAGGTATCTTTGTTGGGTACAGTGATTGCTCAAAGGCTTATCGAGTATATATACCTGGACAGAGGCACATTGAGGTCAACAGAGATGTGATCTTCCATGAGGAAGCGGTGTTTCGCAAAACACTAGAGCTTTCATTGGAAGATACAGTTGCCCCACTTGAGTTTCCAGGTTCATAAATTCAGAGGGAGGAAGAGGAATTTGATGATCAAATTCCAAATGTTCCTGAGAACATTGAAAGTCCACTAGCAGAACTACTTGAAGTTCCTCCTTCCAAAAGGAGACTTGCTTGGTACCGAGAGACAGTACAAGAAGCCAAGAAGCATAAAGCTCCTCCAGGGACTTTTAGAGAAAAGACCACATAAGTACTCTGGTCTTATGATTCAGCTTATCAGTTCAGAACCTTCATCATGCGAAGATGTAGCAAGTAAACAGGTATGGGTTGATGCCATGATTGAAGAGTATAAGTCAATCATGAAGAATGATGTTTGGGAAGTTGTTCCCAGACCTGCAGGAAAGTCAGTAGTGACTTCCAGATGGATTTATAAGATCAAGCATGCTGCAGATGGTAGTGTAGAGAAGTATAAAGTCAGATTCGTAGCTCGTGACTTCACTCAAAAAGAAGGCATTTACTATGATGAGACATTTGCACCTGTTGCCAGGTACACTACCATCAGAACCATCATTTCACTTGCTGCAGTTTTTGGATGGAAAGCTACATCAGATGGATGTAAAGACAACCTTTCTCAATGGTAAGATTGAGGAAGAAGTTTATATTGAACAACTTGAAGGCTTTGTTACTCATGGGAAGAAGACCCATGTATGTAAACTGAAGAAAGCCTTGTATGGGCTAAAACAGGCTCCGAGAGTTTGGTATGCCAGGATGGATGGATTTCTCCATAGTTCGAGGTTTTCCAAAAGTACAGCTGATTCTAACTTGTACTTTAAAGTTGTTCATAATCATGTCTTGATACTTGTTCTATATGTAGATGACTTGTTTCTTACAGGTGATGAACAGTTGATAGACCAGTGTAAGAGGGAGCTTACCTTTGAATTCGAGATGAAAGATCTTAGATTGATGCATTACTTCCTTGGCTTAGAAGTCTGGAAAAATCTAGGTGAGATCTTCCTGACGCAAGGAAAGTATGAAGTAGATATCTTGCAGAGATTTGGGATGCAGGACTGCAAGTCCATGAGTGTACCAATGACTACCAACTTGGCAAAGTTGCGGGATTCAGTCCCTAGTTCACAGAGTGTGGACTCTACCCTATACAGACAGCTCATTGGTTCCCTGATGTATCTCGTGCATACGAGACCAGACATCTGCTACACAATGAATGCACTGAGTCAGTTCATGTCAGATCCGAAGCACATACACTTGGTAGTTGCTAAAACATGTACTCAGGTATGTGCGATGTACTATCACATATGGGCTCAGGTATACTTCCAGCAGTGGAGTATTGTTATATGGATTCTCATATTCAAATTGGGCTGGCAGTGCAGTTGACCGGAAACGTACCTCTGGTTATTGCTTCAGTATGGGATCAACAATGATCTCTTGGTCCAGCAGGAAGTAGGCTTCCATAGCTCAGAGTATAACTGAGGCAGAGTATATTGCTACAAGCGATGCCTGCAAGGAAGCAGTTTGGCTCAGAAAGTTGTTATCTGATCTGTTCGAGGGAAAGCTTGACTCAGCGATCATCCATTGCGATAATCAGAGTTGCATAAAGCTTTCAGAGAATCTAGTGTTTCATGACAGATCGAAACACATTGAAATGAGGTATCATTTCATCAGAGACCTAGTGTAGAGAGGTGCTTTGAAGTTGCAGTACATTCTTACAGATGAATAGATTGCAGATATCTTGACCAAGCCTCTGACAGCATCAAAGTTCGTGTACTTTCGTGACAAGCTTGGTATGGCAGAGAAAGCCTTTCTCGCTGAGAGGGAGTGTTGATTTTTCTGAGCAGCATCGAGAGCCCTTCTCTTCGGAGAATGGGACCCCACCTGGTTCGGGACCACGATGAAGACTCAACCCAGTGTTGAGTGACCATTTTGTTGAATGGTAGATATCTGGTCTGGGACCATGATATAGACCCAGATCTGCCCTGGGTAGACTCAACCTTGTGTTGAGTAGACATCTGGTCCGGGACCACGATGTAGACCAGTCTGGGATTGGTAGACTCAACTTAGTTTTGAGTAGCCATTCTCTTGGAGAATGAAGACACTGTAAGCCCTAGATTGGGTCTGGGCATGTGTGTGGCACTTTGACCCTTGATCTATGGGCTTGGTGTGCTTCTTTAAGGATTAGCTACCCTTGGTTAAGTTACCCTAGTACCAGATCTAGGTGTCACACAGTGTGCGAGGTAAAAGCATTAATAACTCTCTTGGTTTATGATGATGTACTTTTGAAATAAAAAAGGTACCACAGGGGCACTTGGAAAAATGTCAAAGTCAAAAGTCAATTTAAATAAAGACTTTTGTACCACAGGTGGAAATAAAATTAAATAAGGACTTTTGGTAAAAGTCAAAGGTAAAATAAAAGTATCCGTTTTGGTAAAAGTGATAGTGAAATTAGAAAAAGAATAAAAATATTATTATTTTTATTTTTCCAATTCTTGTCCACCTAAAGGTGAACAAAGGCTATAAAAGAAGATCAAGCCTTCTCATTTGATATACACACTTTTGCTCTCACAGGTGAGGAAGACTATCTTATGTTCAAACACTCAGCTAGGGTTTTATCAACAAAGTCCATGTTCAACATTTTTGCACAGCCATTTTCAGCATTCCATTTTTTGGGCAACCTTCTTCATTTTTTCGGGCAGCTGAGATTTTTTTTTTGTGGGCAACTTTTTCCATTTTCGGGCAACTGGACAACCTCTTCTTTCTCTCTGGGTAGTCGTTTTTGGGGGCAGCTATGTTCTTTCTTTTTCGAGCTGCCTCTATTCTTCGGGCAATCCATATTGAGCTCGGCCTCCTTCTTTCAGCCCACGGGCTGCTACCCGTGAGGGTCTTGGCAGGCTGCCAGCCCTCGGGTAGCAGAGATCTGCCCAAGCAAGACAACGGACAGGAGAGAGAAATGGGCAACAGACAGGGTGGTATGGGCAGCAGACAGGAAAGTACATTTTCGGGCAGTTTAGTATTTTCGGGCAGTCTGCTATCTTTCAGACAGTTTGATATTTTTTATGCAGGAGAGAGAAAAAATCTTTAGTTTTTTGAAAAGCCCTATTTTGGGAATTTTTTGTAATTCTGGAAATTGTGGGTAAAATTATCAGTTTGGTTTTTACTGATAAATTTTACAGTACTATGGGTAAATTCTAGATTTGGAATTTGAGGAGCTTTTTGAAGAATTTTCCGAGTCATCTCATTTACGAGATGAGCTAGTAATGCTTTTGGGGTTTTTGTCCTTTGAAGGTTTCCCCAGTGAAAAATATTGTGTCCATGTGTGCTTATGTGATGAATGTGTTTTTACTACACTGCTGATTTGTTTATGTTTATCTGCAAATTTTTAAAAGTTTATGCTAATGCTAAAAATTCAACAGGTTTACCTAGAACAAGTGCTTGAGACTAGTTTTTTGATCTAGTTAGGAACCCTAACTTCCACAGTGTATAACTCCAAACCAGTAATGAATCAAGATTTGAAAATCATACCACATATAGTTCTATATGTTCTCTACGACCCCTCCCATGTTTCGTTGTCGAAAACGCTCTAGAAAAAAAAGTTATAGCAAAAATGCCAAGATGACTAGTTTTTGGACTAGTCATAAACCCTAATTTCCCCAGGGTATAACTCCAAACCTGTAATGAATCAGGACATGAAAATTGCACCACAGATAGTTCGCTCTGTCCTCTATAGCCCCCCCAAGTTTCGTTTTTTGAAATCTCCTAGAAAAAAACTAAAAAGTTATAGTGAAAATTCCAACATGACTCTTTTTAGAAGTGTTCAAGCTCTGATACCAAATGTTATGAACCAATATCCTTAAAATATCATGAGATAATGGAAGTACACACTTTGTACAACAAAGTAAACGTGGAGCACAACTCCCGTATAGATAAGAAAGATAAATTACACAATAATTCCTTAAATAAGAGGAGATCCTTCTCCAAGTACCCCAAGACATTCACATGATCCTTTCACCTCTTCTCAACAATGACTACATTACCCTTATATATACATATCCACTCTGCACATGAGGCTCCTCCATTAGGCCGACCCATTACATATACATTTAGCCCCATATATTCCCTCCTTGGGTCATATTATATACATTTAACGCCATATATGACCCCCCTTGTGTCATATCACTTACATATGTAATAAAATCACTATAGTGACTTAGGTTATAAAAATGAATGTTTTGGCCCGTGGGTATTATTAGCTTTTAGGGTTTTGGACAAATAAGGGCTCTCAAACTCTTTATAAGAGAGGTGATTCTTGATGTAAAAAATGCACCGGTTACTCATAATATCAAAAGGGTGGTATTGTGTTCATTTGTTTCGCATGGCTCACTTCTTCACCAAACCCTAACTTAGGTTTTGTTAATGAGTGATCTAGTATGTTTTGTAACATGATATCAAAGCAGGTTCCTTAATTGGGCTGCCCAAGAATAGAGTTGAAGGGTTATAAGTGATCTTTCATCCAAATCCATTGCCAAGGATTAGAGTTATGTGAGTGACGTCAGTCGCTAAGAGAGAGATCAAGCGCTGTGTGAAAATTAAGAGAAGCTTGTTGTTGATTAGTGGGGAACAATGGAAAAAGTGATTGTTTTGTTAAAGAAGAACCATTGCCAAGATTATTGAAGCCCCTAAAATAAGTCGCTAGATGATGGAGTCATTGTTTCTTGTTTGCATTGAGATAATTGAATCAAGTCCATCATATTTGTTTGCATGAGTCGCCATATATACTTGCCATCTACTATGAAGGGAGCCACTGCCAATTGCATTGAAGGAGAAGCAAAAGTTGACGTTGTATAGGGATGTCGAGTTGTTTTCAACTTTTGAAATCTTAGATTTAATAATTGGAAGAGTTGTTGTGTATCATGAATCAAGAATAAATGATTTGGCATACTTGTTAGTGATAACTGCTAGAGAAAATAAATCTGCCAAAGGGTAAAGCTCAACGTCGTCCAACTGGTGTTTTAATTAATTAGCCCACAACCCACAAAGATGAAGCCATCAATGATTTGGAGACCCTAGTCTCCATAGGTAATTTCGTTTTTTTTTTTTACGAGAAGGTACAATAGCCACTGTGTCTGTACAAAAATTGTAAGTACGTCATACATATCACGATACAATTTCTATCCAACTCATCTCCCATATAGATCGCCCATATAGATTGTCGTATAGGTATTTACAAAGTATAAAGAGTCCAATTTCTAGTTTTAGAGGGCTAGGTTTGAAACAATAATAAAGATAACATGTGTTGTGCTTCATGATGAAATGGAGGAGAATATTCATTTTGCGAACTTTGTATTGCCCAAGAAAGAACCTATTAGTTATGGGATGGATTTTTGGGTTACAACAACAAATAATCCAATAAATGGCAAAGGGAAGAACTCTCATAATGCAATCAATAATGATGTAGATTCTTATTTTGGAGGGGGTTTATTCGAAGTTCTATGAAGATGGGTCACACATTAGCTATACATGTTTTTCCTTGAAACAACTTAAATTTTTAAAAATTTAAACTTGTGATGGCTACTTCTTATGCCATTTCTACAATCTCTCAAATTGGAGTCAGGAAATATCTCTTTCCTAAACATGACATAATTGTTTTGGACACTCTTTACATTACCCATGACTATAAACACATAGCTACTCGATAGTTTCAAAACCCTTATTTTGAAATTTTGTAAGAGAAATAATTTTCTAAAGTTTATTGTGACCATTTTAAAGTTCGTCTTTGATACCATTTGGAGAAAAACAAAAAATTATAAAATCCAACCGTAATTAGAACTTACACTAGAGTCTAGACACGTTGATGTCAAGACTAATAGGCAATTCTGAACGTGATTTTGTGAAAATCAAACAGTATTATAACGCTACAATGATTCAATGGAATAACCAGTCATTGTAGCCATCTAGTTATTCCTTTAATCACAATTCCAAACTGCTCAAGTTACAAAGTGACGATATGCAACTATTAGCTGGTTTGGTACCGAGGGAGAAGTCCTTCAAAAGTTAAAGCAAAACATATCTGCAACACACCACTAAAGACCCTTTCATATGTGAGACCAAACTCTAGTTTTATGCAGTTGTTTGGGATCATGTTCTTCACTCTTGAATGCCCCTTCTAGAAACATTCATTGTGTCATCATTTGCTAACACCTTCGTTTGAACATTCCCTAAAGAAACAGATGTTTTACTTCAAGCATGTTTCTACCTATACTTGATCATTCTAAATGCTGTATTCTAAAGTATCTTAACTCTAATTCTATATTGGCCTTGCAATTGTAAGTGTTGGAGTTTGTACAACTTCAGAAGTTATTCTTATTGTTCTTGCATTGTATCTTCTATGGGAGATGAACTTATTGTAAATTGTAATCAATCATACAAACTCTAGAAGAACAATGTAGATCTTGGGAAGAAAAACAAGCAAAAGAAAAGACAAAATAAAAATTATATTGCTCCCCCAAGTGAAGTCAGTCCCAGTCAAATTATTAGTGGAAATTTTGTATAAATAGGAGGCGCCCCTCCTCATTATACCACAGAGCAGCAGCACAGCAACACAGTGAAGTTCGCAGTTTTCTGGGAGAGAGAGAAGTTCGCATATACTGCCCAAGGCATTAACTGCCTCAACCATCTTCTGGAAGAAATTGATGATTAAGGACAGAGGACAAAAGTAGCTGAGGTTCATGGGTTTCCCCATTGACATCTCACACCCTATTGGCTCAGGAGTTTGACTAACTCCCCTCCCTATCCCTTGTGAAATCATGCCCCCATCTCTTTCACGTTGCAACTCCATAGCTAGTTGTGGTATTTTATTAATTTGCATAGTTACATGATATATCAAAATAAATATACTGTGCTTGACTTAGCACTATCACCATAGGTATCAACCTTGATCATCTATACAAAACACTAGATCAATGACAAGGCCTTGGCCTTGAGCTCCATGCCATGATCTCAATGCAATATTTACACCATGTACCATTCAATACCAAGGGGTCAAAACCGGGGTATTAAACTGTGAGGTAATCGATTGGGAAATTGAGAGACTGTCGCTACCATCGTCATCGTGGAAGTAATTGGGACACTGAACAATCATTCAATTCCGAGAGACTATGTTTCAGGATACCTAACAAACTACTTTCGTTCACTCTCAAGTCATTCAAGCCCAATCTATTGACCACCGTTTTCATTGGAAATGTTAGTGACTAAGATCGTGCCATGTGATAATATTAAGGGTTCTCATAATGAAATTGAACTAGAGGTCATAATAAATTAAATGATTATAAATTTCAAATAAATCTCAAGCACCTAGTACAAATACATCTCTAAAATTTCCGTAAGGGGTCGATCTATTCCAAGGATTTATAAAGGGAGCTTGAAAACCTTACTTTAAGAAAATGGGTCTCCAAAATTGTAGTTACATGAAGATATCTAGTTGCCACTCTAAGTTACAAGCTAAACTTAATGTTATTTTCTGGTAATAAGTTTTAAAGTTTACAAGCGTCCACTTAATATCAGAAATATATCAGAAGTCCAAGGGCATTACTATATCAAAAGTAGCTTAAAAAATTGAATTATTTAGGACATTGAATTATCATGAGATACATTTGTTATATTTTTTGATGACTTAGGATTCAGGACACGATTTGTTTTTGATGTGTGTACTGCGATGTATCACTAGGCATCTTATATATCAGTTTTCTTTCCATATTCATGTGGCAATGTGTTTATTTGATATTCTTGTTGCTTTAGATGTTTAAAAAATTGAAAAAAAAAGACTATTTTTGTATTTTTTTAAAGTTTGCCAATATATTGCTAATGTTTGTTGATGTGTTCCCCAAATATATTGAAATGATGTTTTCTGGACTCTGCTGATTTTTTCGCTGAGATGATGTTTGTAACATTGTATTTTAGATTAAGAAGGATATTGAATAGGAATTTATTCAAAGTTTAGTACCCAATCTAAGTCTTTACTATCCAATTGTTTTCACAGTGCTTGAGGTTGGGATGGGGGAAGAGTTGGACTTGAATAAATCCTGGACACCTATGTACAATATGTAAAATCTAAGATGACCCTAAAAATGAGAAGAACAAGAGCAATACCCAGAAGGATCAAAGCTTTGAGTTGTTGCATTTCTTAGTTTGTTGACATGGCGGCATTGTTGCTTGTAATGATGTTGCTTGTAACACCCCAGTTTTGACCCCGTTTGCATGATGTATATAATGTAATTAATCATGGTGAGGAGCTAAAGGCAAAATCCCCACCATCGATTTGGTTGTGTATGTTTCGGCAATGCGGATAGTTGCCGATGGTATGTTGTGCTATTTGGCACATTATAATTCGACATCATGTAAACACGCACATCAAATAAAACTAAAACCACAACCAGCTACGGCAGTGCAACGTTGAATGAAAAGGGCATGATTCCAAAGGATAAGGGGTGGGGGGATGTCAAACCTTGGTTATGGGGGGGGAAACCCATGTATTGCCGCCTTGTTTTGTTTTGCCATCTTCCTTGTCTCATCCAACCTCTTCAACCTCTTTATTGTTTTATCCAACCACCTTCATTGAGAATGGCTGGTGGTGGTTGGGGCAGTTATTGTTTTTGGGAGTGGGGTGGCAGGACTGTCAGTCCCCTTGCTCACGTGCCCACTCCACCCACGACTGCATCATCTCTTCTCTTCCATGATTCCCCCATTCTCCCCATGGTCTGTTGGTTCCTCACGTTCTGCTGTTCATCCACGCGCAGGAGGAGGCGGATTCATCTTCCTCACGTAGAGGTCGGTTTTGTTAGATGTTGGATGGTTGTTGACTTCCATATCTGTTGGCTGAGTTTCCCATGGTTATGCTGGAAATTCTGTTCTTATCCATTGAGGGCTGTGGATTGTTGCCATCATTCATTGTGAATTTGGGTTGTTGAAGTACCCTGGTTTTGGGTGTTGTTGCTGAGTTGTTTTGGCCACACTAGGGCCAAGAACAACTTTGAATTGTCTTGTGGCTTGAGCTGTGTGTCATCTTCGGTTTGGGACTGTCCCTGGTTGTCTTTGCTTCTTCACAGAGCTGTGAAGGGATTGTTTTGCTGCGAGTATGCAGTGGTTGGTCTTCGGACTGTGCTGGCTCGGCTGATATGTTGATGGCCTGATAAACCCAGCTGTGTTGGCTTGCTGATTTGTGCCCCTTGGCTATGTGTAAGCCTGCTTGTTCCCTTACTCCTTGAGGAATCATGCCCAGCTCGGGGGTGGCAGCGCTGCTGAGAGATTGATGAGCACGTTGGCCTATGGTTGGGTGGAACGTTGCAGCGACGTAGCTGGTTGCGGGCGAGTTCTTCACCAAAAAGATAAGTGCTGCTGGTTACTTCATCTCTGCAATTTATATTTATTGTTTTACGAATTATGATGAACATGTGAATGTTGGAATGTATGTGTGTTGCTTCCGCTGATTATTGAGTAACTCTGTATGTTGGTGAATTATGCATTCTTGTATGACGGGTTATGCATCCTGTTAAGGATCATGTTAAGCTTTTAATTTTCTGCACTGATGATTTGTACATGTTCATGGGGCTGTTTGCCCGGTTGTATTGTGGTGTTCGTCGCGTCCTCTTCGCCGGTCTGAGGGTCGGTGACGTGACATTGCTAAAAAGACAATATTTAAATCACCAGATCCCAAACCAGAATACATCATACACAACCCATATTTTGAGCTTCTTCTTGTATAGATTCAGATTTAGATTCAGAATAATACGTAAAATATGGATGGGATAAATGATCATATTGTTCAATCATCAATGTCCATTGTCAAAACTGAAGATATATGCTTGGAACATTTCCAAAATCTGCCTGGGACATTTATGAATTTTACTTGGAATGTCTCCAAAAATCTGCCCAGAAGTCCTCGAAATCTGTTGGGGACGTTTTTGGGTACGGCCAGCGAGTCCCCAAGTCCATGATGGAGTCCCTAGCAGATTAGGGACGTTTCCTAGGGGTCCCCAAGTCCCTGGAATGCAGGGACGGCATGTACGGGACATTTTTTTGGGGGATGGGTCCCTGTGCAACATAGGAAAACAATTATTCAGACAAAATGGGAAAAAGATTTCTATATTGAGATGTACTAGGGAATGTTTGGGAAATTGTCACTAGACATTTCCTCTCAGAAACGTTTCCTGGACATCTCCTAGGTGATCTTGTATTGTTTTCATTCCAAAATTTTTTCCTGTATGAAAATTTTTGGTGACATAGGTGGAAGTAGATTCTTAAACATTTCCAATGCAATAAGATATGATCATTCCCAGGTTTAAACAACTATGTATATAAACCTCTATATCTACCTGGCTGTTTGCTTAATTAACTTGACTAGAGCTAGTTATTGGTATGCATTCACACTTCAGCTGGACCGTCTAACTTGAAATGTTTAGTGTCATGCATACAAGCCGATGTTAACCAATATAGCTAGAGGTAACATAAAATCACATTTATACAGAGCTGTATAAGATAAAAATGGTTCCTTGCTTTGAAGACCAGGAAGCAAAATGTACAATTAGATGCTTTGCTTTTGTAAATGTCAAGGCTGACTAACTTTAGATAATGAAGCTTAAGAGTCAAATCATGCACGCTATCTTATACTGGTAATTCCAGTTACCATACAATAACACTCGCTTGTATATTCTGTCAATTCTTCTTATGTTGTGTTCAATGCCTTGGGAATGTTGAAAACAGGAACAAATTTTCAAGCTAGAAAAGGGATGGCCTATAGTTTGCAAGATGTACAAATAACATCATTTCAATCAATTATAATCATTTGGAAATTTTATTGTTAGTTGTGCTAGATGGCTACACAATTGTAATGGGCTATTCAATTCAAGAAATAAGTTGAAAGTTCAATTCATGGAAAGGCCAATGGTGACAACTCCTTTGCTTTAATTGTGTGAGCAAGGAAGGCTCAAGAGACCTTGGGGTTTTATCCAATCCCATCATTTTACTTTGAAGATTTTGAAGAGCCTGAATGAGAATAAACCAAAAAGAGTCCCATGGCGCAGCTATGCACGGTAGGCATGGGGGCTCGTTAGAATTATGCAATATCATTGCTAATATTATGCTTTGATTAGAAAGACAGATAGCATCTGAAGGTTAACGTAGCTCAGAGGGGTTTGTCCCATAGTTGTGTTCTTTGGGTCTATTGTAGTTATTTTGTCAGTTGAATGGGGATAACTTGAGAGTTCAAAGAGGGTAGTAGATAAGCCATGTGGATTTGGGACTAGATAGTGTCATGTTTTGTTCCCTTTGCCATGACCATGGCTTGGTTAGAAAGTTAGCTAGTGCTTTTGTAGAATTTAAATTAATATTGTTTCCAAAAAACATGTGCATAGGCTTAAAATATCAATTAGGAAAAGGATTAAAACCACGCATTCAGAAATTTGCTGCCTCCTTATTTTCAGTTATGAGGATGTTTTGGAGTTGATATTGAAATTGGGCTTGGGACTAGCTAGTGTCATGCTTTGTTCCGTTTGCCACGACCATGTTTTGGTTGCAAAAAGCATGTGCATTTGCTTTCATAAGATTTAAAACCACGCATGCAAAATCTTTCTTCCTCATTTTTAGTAGATATTACTAGTTTTTACATTACTTGCACATGTCAAGAACAATATGCAGCCATTTTAGAGGGCACCCAACTATAACAGGCAACCCACCTTGAACACAAAGGGTAGATTGTAGAGTGCACGGTCTCAGGTTTTCAAGGAATATCTTTAACAGATCTATCTTAGTAAAATCAATAAATAAAACTGCTATCCTATGATGATTGCATTTCTTTGGAGTAGTATGTACTTTGTTGATTTTGACCTAGGAGTTGTTCCCCGAAGTGACTTTTGCCCAAGTCACTAGGAAAAGGGGTTTGAGTCACTTGGACTTTATATTAATGACTTGAGATGAGCATTAATTGCACTTAAAGTGAAATATTTAAAAAGTGAGTGAAATTAAATATTTTGTGGAGAAAAGTGATTTTAATCACAACCACTCATTTAGACAAATCTGAGCCCTAGGATTAGATGGCTTTTTATTCACCCTGATTTTTTCACCAAAAAGGAAAGTTTCCAAATAAAGAGGCACTTTTTGCATTTGAGAGAGAAGAGGGCCATTTCTGAGAAAGAGGAGAAAAATTGCAGCAGTAGCAATTTTCTCTTAACACGCATTTCAAGGAAGGAAACAACAAGTGGGCACGAGAATTGAGGCAAGGTACAACAACACTTATTGCTGGTCCGTACAGTACGGATTTCGTACAACAACATGGATCCCGAGGCAAAAAGTACACCACGGTTTTTGAGGCAGATTTTTGGGCACGAATCTCGAGGTAGTTTGTAGGCACGGATTTCGAGATCCATACAGACAGTCCATACTGTCTGTTTGTATGGTTGCCGTACAGTCCGTACAACAGCATGAAATTCGAGGCAGAGGACAATTTTTTTGTGTTTGCATTTTTTTGTTTGGCACGGAAAACGAGGCAGAATATTTTCATCTGGTGGAGATAAGTTGGTCTGAAAATTTTTCTATCTATTGCTGTAATTTTTCCAAATAAGAAAAATTTCTCTCTCACAGGTTTTCCCTGGAGGTTGGGTTTTTTTTTCCTGGGTCATTGGACCAAAAATACAGTGTTTGAAATATATGGTTGAATGTGGTTTATTTGCTGTTAGTAAAATGTTGTAGAAACTCTCTTTGTGTTTTAGTCCTTATTGTTTATGAGAAAAATCTAATTTGCAGCAGAAAAACAAATTGGGTTGGGCATTAAACAATGTTAAAAATCGAGTTGGAAACCGGGTTGGGAGAGAGCTGAAAATTTCTACATAGTATCAGAATTTTGTTAAAGAGAGGGCAGATTTATACACAATGAAAAATTTCAGACTTCAGTGATTTCTTTTGTTAGTGGGCAGCACCTTGTTGAAACTTGAACTTTGCATAGAAGATGGCTACAGGTCTTAGGTTGGAGAATAGGCTTGATGGGGCTGGGAATTTTGTCCCATGGAAGGCTAGGCTAGTGTTGATATTGGAGGAGAATGAGTTGTGGGATGAGGTGGTTCTTAACACTACAACAGTTCCTATTGTTGTTCCCCCTTCCACCGATGCAGCAACACTTACTGCCTTCAACAATAAGGACATAAAAGTTAGAAGGATAATCCTAGATGCAGTGAAAGACCATGTGATCCCTCACATCTCGAGTAAGACTCGTGCATATTAGATGTGGGATGCTTTGACTGACTTGTTTCAAAGCTCAAATGAGAATAGGAAGATGGTTTTGAGGGAGAAGTTGAAAAGTAACAAGATGGTCAAAGGGGAGGATGTGATATCTTACCTTACTAGGATCTCTCAGGTGAGAGATGAGCTTGCAGCAATGGGGAGGTTGTTCCTAATGCAGAGCTAGTGCGGATAGCTTTGAATGGGGTTTCAAAGCCTTGGGCCGTGTTGGTGGAGGCTTTGGTAGCTAGGGAGAACTTGCCTACACGGGACAGGATTTGTGATGATTTTGTTCAGGAGGAGACCCGGAGAGGTCTTGTGCAGGGTAGCGCTTCTACTAGTAGGGAGGATGAGGAGAATGCGGCATTGACTACAAAGGGGAAGAAGAAGTTCAAGAAGGGTCCCAAGAAGGGTGGGGCCAAGCAGTAAGAAGGAAGTGGGCAGAAGAAGGATTTGAGCACCGTGAAGTGCTTCGCTTGTCAGAAGTTTGGACACTATGCTGGGCAGTGTCCACAGAAGAAGAAGAAGAAGCAGCAACAGACATCAGCGTCGGCAGAGGTGGAGGAGTTTAAAGCGAGATTTGAGAGAGAGTTTTCTCTTTGTACTGTGCATGTTGATAGAGAGAGAGCATCCGTCATCACCGGTGTAGATGTTGATATTGAGAGGGAGTATTCCTTGTTGACAGACCATTCCTTGAGTGCATCCACCACCAGCACGTGGTATATTGATAGTGGAGCTTCGAGCCACATGATAGGTACTCGAGAGATGTTCTTCGAGTTTTCACAGGCAGAGATTGATGTGGAGGTAGTGTTGGTGGATGATATAGTTGTCAGAGTAGTTGGGCGTTGGACCATTACTTTTCAGAGAGTCCATGAGTCCCATGATTTTGAGAGATGTACTATATGTACCTGGGTTGAAGAAGAACTTGATCTCAGTTCCCATGATCGAGGATCGAGGTCTCGGAGTGTCCTTCCTGGATGGACATGTGCATGTGTTTCCGGAGACTGCAGGACCATCTGCTTCATACACCATTGGAGTAAGATGTGGGAAACTGTACAAGCTCTTATTTCAGCCCCAACATGCTTTGGCACAAAGTAGCAACAATGAGCTTTGTGAGTTGTGGCACTAGAGAATGGCTCATCTGCATCATCTAGCTTTGCGTATGTTGAGATATATGGTCACAGGGTTGCCAGAGTTTAGCACGGAGCACAGTGAGGTATGCAGGGGCTGTGCTTTGGGAAAGTACACCAAGACTGCGTTTACGAGCAGTGATAACAGGTCAGCAGGGGTCCTTGATTTGGTACACTCTGACTTGTGTGGTCCTATGTCAGTTGTTTCCCTGAGAGAATTCGAGTATTATGTGACATTCATCAATGACCATTCCAGGAAGACCTGGATCTACTTCCTGAAGAGCAAGAAATCTGAGGTTTTGCAGAGGTTCCAAGAGTTCAAAGCTCTTGTGGAGAACCAGACAGGGAGGAAGATACGGGCTCTCATATTGGATAACGGGGGTGAGTATGCCTCCAAGGAGTTCGATGAGTATTGCAAACAGGAGGGCATTTGGAGACAGTTGACGGTGCCATACACTCCTGAGCAGAATGGAGTGGTAGAAAGGAAGAACATTTCTATTGTTGTAGCTGCAAGAGCCATGTTGCATGATGAGTCACTTCCTTTCTTCCTTTGGGCGGAGGCATGTAGCATAGCTGTATACCTTCAGAACAGGAGTCCCCATCGTGCCGTGGGGAATAAGACACCTGAGGAGAGTTTCATAGGCAAGAAGCGTGATGTAATGTCCTCTTCTACTTAGGCATTGAGGACCAAACCGCTAACCTATGTGATTCCTGTGGGTTCGAGCGGTTACTGACAGTTAGGGAATCAACTGAAAACTGATGCCTTCTACAGAAAATCTAGGGCATCAATATTATATCACCATTGGGTCGAAGAGGGCCACCAGAGCCAAAGGCTATCGGCATGCATGACATCTAAGCATTATTTAATGATGCATGCACCTAATTAAGTCTCCATGCGCATGCATGCAAGTCAACTGCAAATTAAAAGTTAATGTGACCTAATTAGGTCAAAAGTTAGGTTTTTCGCAGTTGAAAGTTATAAAAGAAAGATAAAGTGAATGGAGACTTTACTTTTGATGATTATTGATTTTGGAGCTCTTGAGTAGTAGCACATCGTGCAGCCACAACAGTTGGGGTTGGAGACGGCGTCTTCAGCTAACGAGATTTTGGTAGTGAGATATCTGCCCTAGTCTCCTTCAGGATAAACCATCCAGGTTTGTCACCGTGTCTATTGCATTCATCATTATCCAGTGTTCCAGTATATGTCCAAAGGTTATTTACAGGTTCATCCATACAGCTGGGGGCATTTAGCTGGGAAACCCCAGTTATTCACCAGGACTGTGGATCACCATATTTCTTCTGCATGTGGCCTGCATCCTCACTGATAGGATCACTCTACTACATTGAGTAATTATCAACCATCAGATTTTCAATCTGGGACAGTTAGCAGCAGATTACAGCGCTGTGGGGGCATGAGCAACAGACTGGGAGACCAATTCGCTAGGGCATCTGGGAGGTCAAAACCCTTGCATGCTCCAGCCATCCTCTTCGGCACGGGCATACCTAGCTTCCGATCTATTTCCAGCTGAAACTGACCATCCCTTCAACAAAAACGTCACACTTATCTGATTAAGCCTACTGGGGTATTGCAGCAGGAAACAAGGTCATTTCTTCATCAACTTAGCTCATCTTGCATGCGTATTCTCTCTGGAGCATATTTAGCCCGCTTATTAGTGGTAAGTGTTCATTCTATCCTGCAAACCCTAATTCTAATTTCAGCTATAAAATAGGGAAATTTTGCATGGCAGTTTGCATGCCCGGCTATTTCAGTAACTTTGCATAGAAATAGAAAATATCAGTATTTGGGATATTACAGTGGTATCAGAGCTATCTTCTTGGCCAGCTGTGGGCTTAAGAAATGAGAAGTAGATGAATACAGAAGAGGACCCTTTTGTAACCTATAGGAAAAGAAGGAGTAGGTACACGAAGGACTTTGAGGATATCCAACTAGAAGATATTAGCTCAGACATGGAACAAACAGGTATACACTTTGACAGGGGAAAGGGAACGGGAGAAGATGAGGACAGGATGGAGTTTCGCAACTTAGTATCTGCATTGCAAGACTTAGCCAAAGGGCAAAATGATGTACTCATTGCAATCAACAGATTATCGACGAAACCAGAACTAGGTAACAACAGTACACCTCCCTCACTGGTAGATCGGGGGTCCACAAGCAGCAGTAGAAAGGTTGCGTACACCAATATACAGAATACACCGCACATATATACAGACCTTCCAACATGCCTACTATGCCTCACTTCTTGGCAGATGTAGTAGGAGGTCCAGTCATGCAAGTAGAGCCTAGCAAACCTTTTGGGGCTTATTTGCAGGAATACAGGGACTTAGGAGACGAGTTTCATGTCGCCATGTCTTTTTCGGATTTTTGCAACATGAAGAGTAGGAATAGGCCTAGGAATTTCAACAAGGGATTCAATCACAACTATGAGTTGCAAAAGACCTTGGGCAGGTTGACCATCCCAAACTTTGATGGGACTTGCGAAGGTTCAGCGAGGATATGGGTTCAAACGTTGGATACCTATTTCTAACTCAATCCCATGACAGAGACAGATGCCATTAAATTGGCTACACTCCATTTGGATGGAGAGGCTGATGAGTGGTGGTACCATGGATTGGTGACATTGGGCCACACCACCATACACTCCTACAGAGAATTCACTCAGAAGCTCATGGAGAGGTTCGACAAGAAAGATCCAGAGATACATTTCAGAGAGTTGGCTCAACTCAAACAGACAGGTAGCGTAGAGGCCTTCATCTCAGAATTCCAGAGGATAGCAGTCATGGTAACAGATGTGTCAGAGAGCAGGTTGACGATGTTATTCACTGAGGCCCTAACAAAGGCACTACGGGGATGGGTGAAAGCCTACAAACCCCCCACTCTGCAGGATGCCATTAGCAGAGCTAGAGTTCTCCAGGATTCAGTTCCGAAGAACAGGTTCCCTCTCAAAACCAACTTTCTTGTTAGGGACAAGGACAAGAAACCTTTCTAGCAGGATGTTCCCAAGAAAACATGGTTAGATGAGGACACTAGGAAAGATTTGAGGCGAAAGAAATTATGTTTCACTTGTCAGGAACCATGGGTGCCAAGACACAGGCGTGCATGGAAAGCAAAGGCTCACTACATCGAAGTGTATTCGGACAATGACGGGGAGGACTATGAGCAGGAGGCCACAGAAGAACTACGGGAAGCAGAGGAAGAATCACTCTAGGGTGATACACCAGAGGGAGTCATTGCTATGTTATCTGGGGTACCAAGATTCCATACTCCCAGGGTCAGGGGAGTAGTACAGGGCCACAGAGTGGGAGTATTGATTGATGGGGGAGCACCCCACAATTTCATGGACTCCGCTTGGGTAGCCAAGAGGGGTATTCAGACCGAAAAGTTTGAGGAATATACTGTAGCGGTAGCCGGGAACTCCTGTATGGAGTGCAACTATTGGATTCCGAAATTGAATGTCACATTAGGCAACTATCAGATGACAGATTCATTTTATGTAGTAGATGTGGCAGATACTTATGTAGTATTAGGTGTTCAGTGGCTTTATTCAATAGGGAAATATACTACAGACTACCGGGCAATGGAAATGGAATTCCAGGGGCCAGACAACAAATGGGTAGTTTTGAGGGGCATGAACACTTATCCCCCAAAACCGGTCTCTTCATAGAGAATGGAGGCAGTACTCAGACAGGATGACATAGAATGGGCTGCAGAATGTTTTGTCACCTTAAGGAAACCTCTAGAGAACAACACACAACTCCCAGGTGATATTTAGGCCTTGTTACAGAAGCACGAAAAGGTATTTCGAGACCTTCCAGCAGGTAGACCGCTAGACCGGGGCTTTGAACACATCATTGAGCTAGAGGAGGGGACACAGGCAGTCATCACCACTCCTTATCGACATCCCAAAAGATACAAGGATGAGATCGAGAAAACGATCAAAGAATTGCCGGAGCGTGGATACATTCGGCCCAGTTTTGGCCCCTTCGCATCATCAGTTGTCTTGGTCAAGAAGAAGGATGGTACACTGCGAATGTGCATCGATTATCGAGCACTCAACAAAAAGACCATTAAAAACAGGTATCCCATCCCCAGGATTGATGAACTCATGGACGAACTGCGGGGTGCCAAATACTTCTCGAAGATTGATCTTTGCTCGGGGTACCATCAGATCTGAGTAAGGGATCAAGACATCTCTAAAATAGCTTTCCGTTGTCTTTATGGTCACTATGAGCTCTTGGTCATGCCTTTTGGACTTACCAATGCTCCAGACATTTTTCAGTCATGCATGAACCACACTTTCAGAGTTCAGTTACGTAAGTTTTTGCTAGTATTCTTTGATGACATCTTGATTTGTAGCAAAACATGGGAGGAACATCTGAGACACCTGAACGAAGTATTGAGCATTCTAGAAGAACACTCGCTTTATGCGAAAATGTCCAAGTGTGAATTTGGCATGAAGGAAATGCTGTATCTAGGGCACATAATCAGTGAAAAAGGAGTACAAGTTGACATGGAGAAAATCCAAGCTGTCAGGGATTGGCCTGCGCCAAAAACAGTCACAGAATTGAGAGGCGTCTTAGGCCTTTGCACTTATTACCGAAGGTATGTTAAGGGGTTCTCTCAATTTGCCTCACCCCTCACAGATCTCACAAAGAAGGGAGCATTCACTTGGACAGAACTAGCATAGAAAACGTTTGAGGAGATGAAAGTCATTATGAGTTCTTGCCTAGTTTTAGCATTACCAGACTTCTCACAACCATTTGTAGTAGAGTGTGATGCCTCAGGGGAAGGGCTAGGAGCAGTATTGATGCAAAACCATCACCCTATTGCATTTGAGAGCCGAAAACTGAAGAACTACGAGCGCCACTACTCCATATATGACAAGGAAATGCTAACCATCTTACATGCTCTCACGAAGTTCAGACAGTACCTGGTGGGCAACAAGTTCAAAATCAAGACAGATCATAACAGCTTTAAGTACTTCTTGGAAGAGAAGGAACTGAATGAGTGCCGACAGAAATGGGTCAGCAAAGTACAAGCCTACGATTTCGAGATCGAGTATGTAAAAGGTAAGCATAATATAGTAGATGATGTATTATCTAGTTGACCCGCCTCATTATCTCTCATGAGTATATCCACAGATTGGAGGGCTCTTCTTTTAGTAGAATACTCCAAAATAAATTCGCTTGCGAATTATTGGATGGACATATTCAGGATGACAGGTACAGAATTGTTGATGACATCATCTATTACAAGAGCAAGATATACCTTGCCCCAGAATCAACTTTGAGGAAGAAAATCATACAGGCAGCACAGGACTCTCCACTATCAGGACATCAGGGTTTCTTGAAGACCTACAGGTAGAGCCGGGAGAGGTTCTCATGGAAGGGCCTCAAAGGGGAGGTTATGCAGCACGTGTGGGAATGTAGCATATGTCAGCAGAACAAGATTGAGCACATCCATCCAGCGGGGTTGCTTCAGCCACTACCGATTCCAGAACAGAAGTGGGAAAGTGTCTCCATGGACTTCATTATAGGATTGCCCAAGGTCCAAGGGCAAGATTGTTTATACTATGTGATACAAATAATGAGCAGAGTTTAATGAGCAGCAATAAGGCAATGAAGAGGATGAGCAGCAGAGGTTTAAATGAGCAGCTGTGAGGCAGTGAACAAGAAATTGATGGGCAGCTGACCAGCAACAGTAGAGATGAGCAGTCCTTGATAACTTGGCAATATTGAAGAACAGGTGTGTTGCAGCAGCAGTATTGACCAACGGCAGATTGAAGAGACGAGTGATGAAGTAAAGTGACAGTGAGCTTTAATGTAAATGCAAGCTTGACTTGCATTTGAGGTTAGGATACCTCAAACCCTTCTTAGCAGGGTCTAAGAAAACCAGGCAGGGTCCTGGATCCAGAGTAGGTGCTCTATGTATCAGTAGGAGCTGATTTTGCCTAACGGTTGTAGCCGGACCCAAATAATATAAAAAGATTACAAATTTATATAGTGTGGTGTTCTTCTGTGTTATGGTGCTTTATGAATGAAATGCTTATGTTATATGAATGATGTTTATGAAATGATTATGGTAAAGTGTTGATTTGATGAATTGGTAGCTAACCATGAGAAGCTAAGAAAGGTTTAAAAATTGGCTTCACACTGATTCACCCCCCCTCTCAGTGTCAACATATATGTCGTGGTTGATCGACTGACCAAATTTGCACATTTCTTTCCTATATCATCTGATTACTCCGTAGCTCAGGTAGCTGAGTTATTCTTCAGGGAGGTCTTCAAGTTACACGGGTTGCCTAAGACCATTGTCAGTGACCGGGACAGTAGATTCACAGGTGCCTTCTGGAAGCAACTATTCAGATTAGTGGGGACTGAGCTTGCTACTAGCACGAGTTATCATCCTCAGAGCGATGGACAAACCGAAATTGTCAACAAGTGGATTGAAGGATATCTGAGGAACTATGTAACAGGGCAGCAACGAACCTGGATTAAATGGCTACACTTAGGGGAGTACTGCTACAATACTACCTATCACATGTCTATTAGGATGACACCTTTTAAGGGATTATATGGCTATGAGGTCTTGGACTATGCAGATTTAGCATTCGGAGACAGCAGGGCTCCTAAGGCAAATGATTGGATACAGGACAGTTAGGATATTCTTAAAATCCTGAAAGAGAACTTACAGGCAGCCCAGAATCAACAGAATTTGTATGCAAACAGACACAGGGTTGAGCGGAGCTTTGAGGTAGGAGATTTGGTATACTTAAGGCTCCAACCTTACAGACAGTCTTCACTTAAGAAGAAAGGAGCGGAAAAGTTAAAACCTCGCTTCTATGGACCCTACAGAATAATCAGGAAGGTGGGAGAGGTGGCATATGAACTAGAACGACCATAGGAGAGTAAAATTCACAATGTATTCCATGTGTCCAACTTGAAAAAGACCATTGGGCAACACATTGCTCCATCAATAGAATTACCTCCTTTAGATGATGAGGGACTATTGATACTGGTTCCTGAACAGATCATATAGACTCGAGAAAGAAAACTCCGGAACAGAGTGATTAGGGAATACTTGGTTTAATGGAAAGAACTACCTCCAGAGGATGCCACATGGGAAGGAGAACAGGAATTGCAGCATCCCAGTTTGCAATTGCTTGAGGACAAGCAATCTCAAGCGGGGAGGACTATAATGTCCTCTTCTGCTTAGGCATTGAGGACCAAACCGCTAACCTATGTGATTCCGATGGGTTTGAGAGGTTATTGACAGTTAAGGAATCAATTGAAAACTGATGCCTTCTACAGAAAATCTAGGGCATCAATATTATATCACCATTGGGTTGAAGAGGGCCACTGGAGCCAAAGGCCACCGGCATGCATGACATCTAAGCATTATTTAATGATGCATGCACCCAATTAAGTCTCCATGCACATGCATGCAAGTCAATTGCAAATTAGAAGTTAAAGTGACCTAATTAGGTCAAAAGTTAGGGTTTTCGCAGTTGAAAGTTATAAAAGAAAGATAAAGTGAATGGAGACTTTACTTTTGATGGTTATTGTTTTTGGAGCTCTTGAGTAGCAGCACAGCGTGCGGCCACAACAATTGGGGTTGGGATGGCGCCTTCAGCTAACAGGATTTCGGCAGTGAGATATCTGCCCTAGTCTCCTTCAGGATAAACCATCCAGGTTTGTCACTGTGTCTATTGCATTCATCATTATCCAGTGTTCCAGTGTATGTCCGAAGGTTATTTACAGGTTCATCCATACAGCTGGGGGCATTTAGCTGGGAAACCTCAGTTATTCACCAGGACTGTGGATCACCATATTTCTTCCGCATGTGGCCTGCATCCTCACTGATAGGATCACTCTACTGTATTGAGTAATTATCAGCCATTAGATTTTCCATTCGGGGCAGTTAACAACAGATTACAGGGTTGTGGGGGCGTGAGCAGCAGATTGGGAGACCAATTCGCTAGGGCATTTGGGAGGTCAAAACCCTTGCATGCTCCGGCCATCCTCTCTGGCACGGGCATACCTATCTTTCGACCTATTTCCAGCTGAAACTGACCATCCCTTCAGCAAAAATGTCACACTTATCTGATTCAGTCTACCGGGGTATTGCAACAGGAAACAAGGTCATTTCTTCATCAGCTCAGCTCATCTTGCATGTGTATTCTCTCTGGAGCATATTCAGCCGGCTTATCAGTGGTAAGTGTTCATTCTATCCTGTAAACCTTAACCCTAATTTCAGCTATAAAATAGGGAAATTTTGCATGGCAGTTTGCATGCTCGGCTATTTCAGTAACTTTGCATAGAAATAGAAAATATCAGTATTTGAGATATTACACCTGAGGTGAGTCATTTTAGGATATTTGGTTGCTTGACTTACTCACATGTCCCTTTTGAGAAGAGGACAAAGTTTGAGCCCACAACTGAGAGAGGCATCTTTGTGGGGTATGATGAGACTTCGAAGGCCTTCCGCATTTATCTTCCTTCTTAGAGGAAGATTGTTGTGAGGAGGGAAGTGAGATCTGAGGAGGAGCAGGCCTCCAGGAAGTCTAGAGAGTCAGAGCAGGGAGAGCAACAGGTTCCCACACCTCAGGTAGTTTCACAAGTACCTTCAGTGCAGTTGACAGGTTCACAGGTTTCAGGTGTTACTGGACCACACAGTATAGGCACAGGTTCTCCAGTTTCAGTGGTTCAGCCAGCAGGATCTTCAAGGACAGGTTTTGGATCTTAGGTCACAGGTTCACCGTATAGAGCTTGAGGATCACAGGGTTCACCCGTGGTTGGTACACCAGCTTCTGGTTCACAGGTTATTGGGTCTTCTACCTTTGGGAGTTCATCAAATGAGGACAGACCAGTGTGGGAGCAGTCTTCAGGGAAGAAGAACCCCAAGTGGCTTAGAGACACCTTGAAGGAGGCAAAGGAGTTTGGAACACCCAAGGAGCCAGTGAGGTCTATTCAGATGCTAGACAGATTGGGGATGGCATTAGTTGCTAGTCTTCGTGATTCAGAGCCATCTACCTTTGAGGAGGCCTCCCAGCATCATGTTTGGAGAGATGCCATGATGGATGAGTACCATTCCATCATGAAGAACGATGTTTGGGAGATTGTTCCGAGACCTGAGGGGAAGTCAGTGGTGACTTCTCATTGGCTTTACAAGCTAAAACATGCTGCAAATGGTAGTATGGAGAAGTACAAGGCTCAGTTTGTGGTGCGGGGGTTCTCACAGGTTAAGGGAGTTGATTATGATGAGACCTTTGCACCGGTTGCTCGTTATACTTCTATCAGGGCATTTATTTTCAGTGCTACTGAAATGGGTTGGAAGATCCATTGGATGGATGTGAAGACCGCATTTCTCAATGGAATCATATAGGAGGAGGTGTATGTGGAGCAACCTCAGGGCTTTGATATTCATGGGAGAGAGTGTCATGTTTGCAAGCTGAAGAAAGCCTTGTATGGACTGAAGCAATCTCCTCGAGCTTGGTACTCTAGGATTGACTCTTACTTGCAGCGAATGGGTTTTCAGAAGAGTGAGGCAAATCCGAATCTCTATTTCATTAGGGTTGGAGATGATCCGCTCATTCTTCTGTTGTATGTGGATGACTTGTTTATCACAGGAGGAGAGAGGCCTATTGCAGCTTGCAAGAAAGCTGTTGCTTCTGAGTATGAGATGATGGACATTGGGTTGATGCACTATTTTTTGGGTTTGGAGGTTTGGCAGGAGCTTGGTCATATTTTTTTGGGGCAGGGAAAGTATGTAGTTGATATTCTAAGGAGATTTCGGATGGAAGATTGCAGGCCGATGTCTACATTGATGATCACCAACTGGAAGAAGCTTCATGCTTCCGAGGGAGAGTTGGTGGATCCTACACTATATCATCAACTCATTGGTTCTTTGATGTATCTGGTCAACTCTCGCCCAAATTTGTGTTTTGCGGTGAACACTCTCAGTTAGTTCATGGTGGAGCCTAGGAGGGTGGACTAGGTAGCTGCAAAACATGTGTTGAGATGCCTTGCAGGGACAGTGGAGTATGGTCTGGACTACAGGAGATCGGATGGGATGGGATCAGGTTGATTGGCTTCACAAATTCAAATTAGGCAGGCAGTGTGGTAGACCGGAAGAGCACTTCCGGATATTGTTTAAGTTTGGGCTCGGCAACAGTGTCGTTGTTTACTTGGAAGCAAAAGTCTGTTGCTTTGAGTTTTACAGAGGACGAGTATATGGTAGCCAGTTGCGAGGCGTTGTGGCTTCGCAAGTTGCTGGTGGATTTATTTGATCAGGAGATGAGGCCTACGTTGATTTACTGTGACAATCAGAGTTGCATCCAGCTCTCTGAGAATCCAGTTTTTCATGACTGGTTAAAGCATATTGAGATCAGGTATCATTTCATTCGTGATTATGTTCAGAGAGGAGCAGTGACATTGCAATATATTTCCACTGATGAGCAAGTTGCAGATATCCTGACGAAGTCTCTTGGAAGAGTCAAGTTTATTCACTTCAGAGACAAGTTGGGTGTGGTGAGGAACAACTTCCTCAGTAAGAGGGAGTGCTGATTTTTACCTAGGAGTTGTTCCCCTAAGTGACTTTTGCCTAAGTCACTAGGAAAAGGGGTTTGAGTCACTTGGACTTTATATTAATAACTCGAGATGATCATTAATTGCACATTAGAGAATAAAGTGCACTTTAAGTGAAATATTTAAAAAGTGAGTGAAATTAAATATTTTGTGGAGAAAAGTGATTTTAATTACAACCACTCATCTAGACAAATCCAAGCCCTAGGATTAGATGGCTTTTCATTCATCCTATTTTTTTCACCAAAAAGAAAAGTTTCCAAGTGAAGAGGCACTTTTTGCATTTGAGAGAGAAGAGAGAGCCATTTCTGAGAAAGAGGAGAAGAATGGCAGGAGCAACAATTTTCTCTTGGCATGCATTTCGAGGAAGGAAACAGCAGCAAGAGGGCACAAAAATTAAGGCAAGGTACACCAACATTTATTGCTGGTCCGTACAGTCTGTACGGTATGGACTCCATATAGTAGCACTGATCCCGAGGCAGATTTCTGGACGATTTTCGAGATTTTTTTTTCTTGGGCACAAATCCTGGGGCAGTTTGCAGGCACGTATTTTGAGGCTCGTACAGACAGTCCGTACAGTCTCTCTGTATGGCTGCCGTACAGTCCGTACAGCAGCACAGAAATCAAGGCAGAGGACAGAAAATTTCTGAGTTTGCATTTTTCTGTTTGGCATGGAAAACGAGGCAGAATATTTTCATCTGGTTGAGATATGTTGGTGTGAAATTTTTTCTGTCTATTGCTGTAATTTTTCCAGATAATAAAAATCTCTCTCACAGGTTTTCCTCAGAGGTTGGGGTTTTTTCCTGGGTCATTGGACCAAAAATACCGTGTCTGAAATTTATGGTTGAATGTGGTTTATTTTCTGTTAGTAAAATGTTGTAGAAACTCTATGTGTTTCAATCCTTATTGTTTATGAGAAAAATTTAATTTGCAGCTGAAAAACAAAATAGGTTGGGCATTAAACAATGTTAAAAACGGAGTTGAAAACTGGGTTGGGAGAGTGCTGAAAATTTCTACATACTTTACTTCATGCATTTTATGTCGGCTCACAGTATATTAGCATAGTTCATTTTCAGAGCAGCACAAATTGTACAATGAGATTTTATCCAAGGTCCCCCATCACCCATAGTTTTCCCATATATTAATAAAATTTAGTTCCATTTCATTTCAGTTTATTAGAACACCTGTTGATCTTTCAAGTTTCTGTATTCTCAACTGTTTAACGTGGTATTGTGTTATTTTTGTTTATTATTAACTATGGTGGTATTGAATAGCTCTTATATATTTCTTTCATGAAGCCGTTACTTAATATGATGCTGCCAAATTAGAATCTCTACCTATGTCATGTATGAAAGGAAAGTCTTAGGTTGGGTACTTAATATGCGACTTTGTATGTTTCGAGTTTCTACATGCAACGTTTCATTTTTTTCAAGCAATTACAAGCACCAGGGAACCTTATTGAATGATACTTGTGTTCATGCTTTTATCATGTTGTTTTGGTGTTTTCTTTTCTCATAGATTTGTGAATGGATTTGACATGAAATTTTGTTGTACTTTTATTTAATTGCGATTTTTAACACTGTTGCGAACTCTGTTAATTTCATTTCCTCTAGAACCATGATGCTGAAACGAGACGTAGGGCTTATTCCTGTACAGGGGAGGTTTCTAGTACTAAAATTTTACATAACCTCTTGGAAAACTTGTAGGAAACATTTCCTAGAAGTTTCCTATGTGGAAACATCTCAGAAATTGTACCTTTTTGTACTGTCAAAATATGTTTTATTCTTTTTTTTTAAAATTAGGTATGCATGGGCTTACAACTTGGTGACTACATAAAAATGGAAAATGAATAATTTATAAAATGACGAAGAAAGAGCCTTTTAAGAAAGGAATTTTGAAAGTTCCTGCCCATCCATCCACTGCCCATCCATCCATATGCAGACTACATGTGTGCATGTATATATATAAAATTTCTTCATTACTCTTGTCTATCTATAGATATGTTGCTTTCCAGTTTCCAAAACTTTGAAAGTGTTGTTTTTGAAGCTTGTACGTCTGTACCTGCTTACCAACGTCAATTTACATAGATTAGGGGTGTTTAAAAAGAATTCCCAATTACTGAACAGAAAAGCACATTTCATGAATTCTACTTGTTGAAAATGAAATATAATATATTTACTTATGGTGTTGACTGAATATGCAGGAAGATCGTCCTTTGTTTGTGCAATTTTGTGCAAATGACCCTGAAAAACTGTTGGCTGCAGCTCAGATTGTTCAACCTTATTGTGATTATGTTGATATCAATTTGGGGTAATTTTCAATGTTTCATCTTTTCAAAGTCGCTTATAATATTAGGTTAATTTGGATGCATTTTGATTCTAATTGTTTCAAGTAAATTGAATACCCAATCTTATCCCTTAACCTTTGAATTTAGTTTCCTGTTATTTTTTTGTGTGATTAGTTTAACCTTTTGAACAAGAAAACCTTGGAAATTGGGTGTATTTCATGAATTCTATTGTGGCACAAAAATGGTTGTTTTCAGCTTGGTTAATTAACTTTATTTTTTTGATCATATTTCAAATTTAGAAATTAGACCGAAATGTGTAAATTTCTTCAAATGTCACTTTTAGAAATTTCATCTAAACCTTGCTGTTTCCTGGATCTATTCCCTGTGATCTTTCAGCCTTAGGGCTGAGCTGAAAGATTAAATTACAACAGTGATATTTCACTTCTTTTCAACCTAATTTCACACAGCAGCCCAAGAGAATGAATACCATACAAGTGTACTTCAATACCCCAATGCTACAACCCTTATGGTTCACTCTTCCAAGCATATAACAGATTGGAATTCTATTATATATATATATATATATATAAAGGAGATGAAGTACTAGATTCAAGCACACACTACAGCTTTATCACAAAGATGGTACAAGTCAAGCTCTCCAAACCATAGATGAAAAAATTGCTGAAAAATCAGCAAAATTGCAAAAAATCATGATTCCAAACAAAAAACAAGAAATCGTTTGCTAAAAATTGCATTTAACATCACGAGTTTTCTAGAAGAGTTGCCAAAAATTGCCAAGGCTTGAAAAAGGCCAATATAAGCCTAAAATTGGATTTTTTGGGTCATTTCTATGACTTTTTTTGGGTCATTTCTTTGACATCATTGACATTGAAGTTCATCTCATTAGAGATGTTTATACAGCTTAGTAACGGTATCTATATGAAATAAATAATGATGGGCTAGTCACCATATATAGATGCAAGCTTATGGATGTTGTTAAGATAGGTGTGAGATCCACACACAAAAGCGTGGAAAAGAATGCAATGTCTCGTTACACAGCAGGAGAGAGTTGGAATATGTTATGTAATTGCCAAATACCTAACTATCAATCACTTCATTAATGACTCTCTGAAATGTCTATTTTTTCACAGAAATGGGTAGTAGATTTATGTTAAAAGGGTTGAGGCTGAGAGCCAAACAACAAAGAGTTTACAAAAAAGTATGCATACTAGCTAATGGCTTTAATTCCAAGTCTGATACAAAATTGATGGTGGTGCTAAAGCTACCAAACCGTTTTACTAGCTTCAAAAAACGACTAAAATCCCTTATACTGTAAATTCTTATATACTGGCCTAAAACATATTTGCAACTATAAAACTGAACATATTTAAGGAAATTTTGCTACCCTACTAGTTTTGGCCTGGGTCTTGCTGATTGTTGTTGTCTCCGTCCATGTCTGAGTCCACTTGGTGAACTGGGTTGCTTACTATGTGCCTTGAGGCTGCTGAGGTCGAGTTACTTGGAGTCATATTAGAATTGAGCGCCTGGAGATGAGCATTAAGGTCCTCTTCGATTTGCGCCATATTGCCTCCCTGTTCTTCTACCATTCCTTTCATTTCCTCAACTGTTTGCTGGATTTCTAAGATTTGTTCTTGCTGTTTTCTTGAAATGCTTGAGATTACAGGCTGAAGACTGGTCACTTCCTCACTAAAGGCCCTTACCTCCCTTTGCAAACCTGAAATATCACATGAAAGATAGCGGTTGCAGGCCATTTCCACTGCGTGCCTGAGATTGTTAGCTAATTGGAGTTGTTCAAGCCATGATCCGACCCCAGAATGATGTCACCTCTGTCCTTGCAGTGTTTAATCAACTTATCTTTTGGCGCCCACCAGCGTTGACAGGAGCTTGAGACCAAGGTTGGAAACGAACATGACATTCATAAACCCCAAATTTTGTCTTTGCTGAGAGAGAAACCATCAGAGAGCACAATGATGTCTGGACGGTGGATTGAGCCTTGATATTGCCTTCTTACTTGGGTGAGCTGTCTTGTACTCCGGTTCTATCAGCTCTTTAATGCTCGCACTTACCATGCTTTGTTGCTAGACTCGTGTTGAGAGTTGTTGGACACATGTCTTTGGTGCTGTCATCATGGCAGGTTTAGGTGTATAGGAGCCCCTTCATTAATCTCGAGTTCTCCTTGGTGGAGGGTGGACCCCCTATTGCCCATCATATCTGCTCTTGCATTGTTTAGGACATGGTAGTATGAGATAGTGTTGATGAAATTGTCATTGATGCCAACATGGACTTGCAGTGGCTCCACAGGATGCCACCAAGTCCCACCCGTAGTGCCTTGACCCTTTACAGAGTGGGTTTGCACCTTGCAGTGCCTTGGATCCCAAATAGAGTGGGTTTGTGCCTTGAAGCACCTTGTACCCAGTTGACAAGGTCCTTGTACCCACAAGGGTGGATCTTGAAGCCACCACTTTGCTGAAGATGTTGAAGACCCTAGAGATGGTCCTGAAGCCTTGGTAGACGATGAAGAAGCCCTAAATGGCTTGGAGAAGCATTAATGACCCATTCTGTGGTCATTCATGCTTTGTTGGTGTCATGGTACCCCAGAAGAAGGCCTGGCAACCCCACAGGTAATGTCATGATGGATCTTGACCCTTGGAGGTCTCCTAGTATGGGTGAGGTGGTTGAAGAAGCCCATGAAGCCTCCTGCTTGATGAAGAAGCTCATCACTTGGTCCTTAAGCCCACAAGTTGGTTCAAGAAGTCTTAGTTGACATAATGAAGCTCTTGACATATTATGGAGCTCTTGAAGTGTGTATGGGACTCTTGCACTCATGCCCACAAGCTTGATGAAGACCTTGATGCATTATTGAAACCCTTGGTTGGTGTTGTAGCTCTTGATGCCATAAAAGTACGTGAAGAAGCCATCAAGAAGAATTCAAGTCATTTCATGACGGCTTGCACAAATTGAAGAAAATATGAGTGAAGGACCTTGTCAATGCAAGCAAGACCCTCATAAGATGATAGCCCTCGTCATGCCCTTTCCAATGGTAGGTGGCACGTCACGTGGTTCCTCATGGTTGATGAGATATTATTTTTTGAAGATGACAAGACAAATCTAAACCATCTTGTAAGGGCATCTGACCAAACAAAAGAATTGTTTTTTAAATTAAAATTAAAAAAAAAATTGGCACGTCGGCCCAATTAAAATTCATGAAAAATGCATATAAATAGACCAAACGCCCTCACTCATTTTAGATGTGACAATTTTAGATTAGCTCTGCAATTTCGGAGGTCAGACTGCTGCAATTTCGGAGGTCAGACTGAGGCAATTTCGGAGGTTAGACTGAGGTGGATTTTCGGGTCTGTGCATTGAGGCAGCAGTAAAGATGAAGTAAAGCTTTTTTTTGGGTATATATTCCACACAAATGTGGCAGCCGCAGTAGAGGAGATAAGTTACATTCTATCTCTGGTTTTTCGGGCATATTTGGGAAGCAGCAACAGCGTAGGAGGACAAATTTGCAGACAGTAAGATGGTTGATCCTTGAAGAATTCGAACAACAGAAGATGACCTCTGTACATAACTTGCTTTCCACATCTATGTACATACTTGGCTCATCTCTATATATACACTTGGTATCTTGACTGATCTAGAAGTGATCTAACCAGTGGAAGGCTGATTTTTAAAGCTTATAAAGATAGTTGCAGTAGAGGAAGAATCAAGTCTGATTTAACTTTGATTTGGAACTTGATATACGATCTATTTGGTATAGCTATTGATGAGGAATTTTGAAGTTATTTTGGAATAGTTTTGAAGCATTCCATGTTGGACTATCTCAAGGATAAAGGGCTCCTTTGTTTGCTGATTTGGGACAGGAGTTCAATCTTCTTTTTACTGTACATTACACTTATTTTTGGGCTCCATTTTTTTTACTATTCATTGGACTGATTTTATGAGCAAAATTTTGGCTTGCACTAATTGTAGAACCCACAGGTGCATTAAGTCTGATCCTGTTAAAGTAAGATCATCTTAGGAGACAGTTGAAGACCCAAAATTGAGGTCACGACACACAAAGTCTGAAGAAGGTATGCACAGCTCGGTTGAGAACAAGCTAACACACACAGCGCAACAGAGATCTAAGTCTGTAAGACGAGTATTGAAGCATTTCTAAGACACTCCCTGCATGAAGATGAAGTGTGAACAGTCAGTTAAGGTTATTGCTACTTATGTTTGATATTTTTGGTTTTGTACAATCCTGAATTATAGTCATCTACAACACTTATCCATAAGGTGAAAACAGTCCCAGTTTTGTGATGGCCTGTACCTTGTCTTGACATACATGCACTGCTAAGTTTTGTATACAGTGGTTACATAGTGATTTGTTTGGGGTTCATGAAATATATAGTTCAAGCATATGCACAGTCAAGTTGTTGATGAACCAAGTATAATGATGATATGTTGATATTGGGATGATGCCCTAACAGTAATGAATTTGTAATATGTTCAGTGATTTACAATGGCATTCATACAGTAAGTTTGAAGACTTGTTTGAAGAGCTGACAGACTGTGATGACAGTGATTTATTGATATACTGAATGAAGATGATGCCTTGTTGAAAGCAAGCTCTTAAGTGATAAGAGTAGACCTATATGCAGATAAAAGTGCTGACAGTCCTTTGAAGCATATACATAGCACTTTGTTCATAAGAACCTTGATCAGGACTCAAGGGTTGAAGGACTCTCCAAGATTTAGTCCTGCACCTTTTGAGTTCAGAAGGTGATAGTCCTTATGACTGTGCATTGACTTGATAAGACTTAATGGGTAATGATTGAGTAGGTGAGAGAATGAGCAATGTATGAGCAGACTCTTTGATGTCTTGACATAAACAGTATATCAATAGACTCCTTGATATCTTGGCATGATGTGCATAAGCAAATTTCTTGTTGCCTTTGCATAAGTAATGTATGACCGAAACTTCTTTATGACTTGACATGGTTTGTATATGACAGTGACAATCTAGTAATAGTAGAGCAGTTGATGTCAGTTGCATTATGTTTTGACATAGGCACAAGCATTTATGAGTAGAGGACAGACCAGGAGGATTCGACAAGTAGCTTAATGATGCAGTGGACTAGTTGATTGGGATAGATTTATATCTTTGACATATGCAAAACTTTGATGAGCTAACCAAAGATGATTTGAATGGTTCAGTGTTGATTAGCTGGGGACATGTTTAGATGATGACTGGAATTGACATCTATGCATAAGTCAAGAAATAGCAGAACAGAGATTCTTCAGAAATTGTGGATGACAATAAACAATAGTGATGAGCAGTAGCATTGATAAGAAGCAGAGGTTTATGAACAGCAGATGAAGCACTAAGCAAAGGTTGATTAGCAGCAGTGGTGAGCAGAAGAGTGTTGCAGTAGTAGATGACCAGCGGTAGTGATGTTTAATATGACAGTGATGACATGGACAGAAAGATGATGTGGTAGTGAGCGCATGTGACAGTGATATGATGTGATTGATGTTGATGTGACAGTGAGCTTTAATTGTAAAAGCAAGCTTGTCTTGCTTTTGAGGTTAGGATACCTCAAACCCTTCTTAGCAGGGTCTAAGAAAACCAGGCAGGGTCCTGGATGCAGAGTAGGTGCTGATTTTACCTAACGGTTGTAGCCGGACCAAAACTAATACAAAAATATTACAAAATTATATGGTGTTGTGTTCTTTTGTGCTATGGTTCTTGATGATTCAAATGCTTATGATATGCGAATGATGAAGTGAAAGATGTTTTTGACATGATTATGAGATTGGTAGAATAATGGAAAGATGAATTGGTAGTTAATTGTGACAAGTTAAGAAAAGTTGTAAAATTGGCTTTACACTGATTCACTCCCCCTCTCAGTGTCTAACAGATAGTTTCAAGGGTTTGAGCTAATAGGCTCACTCTTCTCAAGAGTTTCCCAAGGGGCATTGAGTTTCCTTTGACTCCCGAATGCAAAGCTTGAATGATCACCATTGAATCCCTATTAACTTTCATTGTTTAAATTCCTCTTTCTTTGATGAGATGAAGACCAAGGTAGATGGAAAGGGCTTCTGCTATATTGTTGTTTTCCTTCCAAGTCCCCAAGTGAAGCATTGTTCTTCCTGTTCTTTGGGATTGTAAACAACCCCCCTTGCACTTGCCACCCCTGAAATGCCCCATTATTACATCACTTTATTATTGAGCATTTATTATTCATCTAATTTTGAAGTTATAAATATAACCATTACCTTAAACACCCTTACATAATGGTCATTTTACATGACTGTTCTAAATACAAAACACCAATCTTTTGGACAAGAAAGATGTTTGCATTGCACAAGATAAGATCTTCAAAATAACAATTGGAAGTGATTGTATCCAACAAGGTTGACGAAGTACAACTTACATCACCATCCTCTTATCTAACCTTTGACTCGCCAATCGAATGAGAGCGAAGATTGGTTAAATAGTTAGTCTTTCCACCTTTGACATAGAACTTGGCTTGATCATTGAACTCACCTTCTCCATATCTTGGTGGTCCAACATATCAAGTTTTGTGTTGTCTTCTTTGAGGTAGCACCAACGTCTTCATCCTTCTTGAGGGTCTTCTTCTTTACCATTCTATCTTCATGCTCCTTGAGGGTCTTCTTTCTATGAATTACATTAGACAATACATAATATACCTTTTGTTTGCATTCTTTTCTTTGCTGATTTTGGCTTGTTTCAGTGGTAACATCATCTAGGGCTTCAATTCTTTAGCTCTTTCTCTCCTAAAACTTCTCTAGCCCAGGCATCATGGCTAAGTTTTCAATGAACTGACAACCATCTTTTTGTTGAACTAGCCTTGCATTCTCAACGTCTAGCAACCAAAATTAACCCTATTCTTCCACACCTATAGCAACCTTCTTTTTGCTATTCTTATCAACAATAAAACAATCATTATTGCTGAAACTTATATGTAAGTGTCAGCTCTGCTTCATTATACTTCTCATTGAAAATAATTTTTTGTCCAAATTTAGTAGACATATTTAATCAATACCCTTTTACCTCTTAGTTGAAGTAGGGGATTTCCCTTTCCTTTAACTTATATTTTTGTTTGCCACTCACACAACATAATCAAATTGAGATTTATTCCCTATAAAATCAACACAACAATGAATATTGTTTTTTTAACAGAAACGGATATTATTTATATAGTAAAAACAGTGATGAAACCACTGGCATAGTTACAACAAGAGTTCCAATTCAGGTGCCATAAATCAGTAGCAAAATGGCAAATAAACCTACTTATCTAGGTCCTTAAAGTCTGCCTAACCTTATTGGAGTTCAGTCCTAAGCTTAAAATGTAGCAATTTCCAACTATCATAACAATGGAAACAAAATGTTTACAGAAAACGGGGACTTTCAAAAACAACAAGAACCCGAAATAAACGGTCTTGGATGTGTGAAGAGCCTGGAGCAGAAGCTGAAGTAGCTGGCTGGTCTGTGTAAGCTTCCTCCTCTCCATAGATAGCCTACTAACTTGTAATTCCAATTTTTCCAATCTCAGTTCCAATTCAGCGAACTAGGCAATCAGGGTTTGTTCAGTTTGAGTGAGGGAGGTAGAGAAATCCTCACGAATCTGCAACATGTCTTCTTCTACCATCGCAAATCGTCATCCACCTTCATCATTTATTCGTTGAACAAACCGTTTCTGGTCACGAACCTTCCTGGGAAGCTCCCGAAGTTCCAATTCAAGCTGCTGATGCGGGTTTTGACCAGGAGCAATTGACTCAGAGCTTGAGGCCATGGGAGAAGCGGGAATAGAGCACAAACAAAGTCGGATTTCCAAGATCTGATTATCCCACAAGAGACAAAGCACATAACAACAAATGTCCAAAGCCCGAGGATCATAATTAACATTCCACATCCTCTTGATTTCACCTGAGTTGACCATTGCAATCCAAATCCTGACATAATCCTTCGAACGCTCGCCTCCTGTGGCCTGAAGGCGACAAGTACTACGACAGAGGAATGAACTACCTAAGCTGAGATCATCGCATGACGGGAGCTCTTGAACCAGCGCCATCGTATAGTTGCCCAAGTGGAAGAGATGAGATATAACCCCTTCATGCATGCCGCTACGTGCCGTAAACACAACCATCTCGATTAGAGTTCTCCACGTCACTGCATAGATATGTGGGAGGTCCCTTGGCCTTAATGCTAGGGTCTTATGGGATAAGAAATGGGAGAGTCGCTCCATTCAACATAAGAGTCCCTTTGCTGAGGGGAATTGTAGCGTTCGCTACCTGGTCAACTTTTGCATTCAGATGTCGAAGGATGTGGAAGAACTGAATTTGTCGAAAGGAAATGACCAACTTCTGGATTTTTCTGATAATTTGACGAAGCCACATCTGCTTGGGAAGTCTATGAGTGGCTAGAGCCTGGATAATCACCCTAGAATCTCCAAAAACGTTAAGTTTTGTTATGCCATAGGCTAAATTTTGACAGAGGCCTTGCCAAAGAGCCAAAGCTTCAGCGATATTGTTGGTATCAACTCCTATTCCCCATGAGACTAAGAATTCCAGATTGTCTTCGGGGTCAAAAGGAACCCCTCCCCCTCCAGCCACCCCTTCAATATTGTTAGTAAAATGTCTAAAGGCATTTGAGTCAACATACCAATCATCCTTGCCACTCTTTGAATCCTTGTTTTTGGTCATGAACACATAGAACTATTCCTCCTCCTTGTGTTCAACCACATTAGCACGTTTCTTTCTTGATTGATCATCAAAAGAACGCTTTTGGCTACGCTTTTCATCCCACAACCACTTTTTTTCTTCATAAAGAAAATAGCTATACTTTTATTATTGAGTATATGTGATCGATATAGATAAAACCAGAGCTATTTCAAAAAAATGATTCAGCCCGACTATCAATTGCCCATAGAGACCTTACAAAACAACCAAAACACCAGCTATAGATAGGAAAAACAAAATCAATACCCCCTGTCCCAAATATGGGATAATACAACAGGATCAACAATAGGAAGCTATGAAACACGAATATGGATAGAAAATGAACTGTTGGAAACCGCGACCACGAGCTCCTGAAATTGTGGAGAAACGACAAGAAAATCTTGGGAGTTGCCATCCAAGAATAGAAAAAAACTAATGGAGAACAAGCTGTTCACAAGCTATTCACTTATGCTCTAAGTAAACAGAGGGACTTTTCGCAACCTACTTCCACACCCTCATTAAATTTACACTAAGAATGAATCCCTCTGGAATCTGTAAAGGCATTTTGGAAAGGTAGTCTGCCTCCGAGTTAAATTCACGGTAACTATGCTGGAAGGATAAATTAGAGAATTCTTGAATCAAACCTCTGTTTTTTTGTGTCAAAAAATTGAGAGTTGTTGTCTGAAGGGAACATTTATTCTGAACTCAATCGATGATCAACTTAGAATCCCCAACAACTTGAAGATGAGAAGAACCAAGCCTACGTGCCATAAATAACATCCAGAGTGCTAGAGGCTCACTTCTAGTATTAGTGTTCGCTCCACAATTCATGCGCATTTTATATAAGGAATTTTCACTGAACCAAAAAATTGCACCCGCTGCACATCTGCTACCGGAGTCTTGTGAGGCCCCATCAAATTAGCCTCTATCCCTATCCATGATGAAAATTAGAGTCGTCAACTGCCTCTTAAGGTCAATTCTTTACTTTATCCCTAGGGAATGTCTATGTGAATTCTTTAAAGGAAGCCATACCCAACTAGCCACCCAAGAGGTCGAACATTGAAACCCTTAAAAAAGTATCTTGTTCTTGGCCTTCCATATCTCCCGAGAGATAAAGGTTGGAAGCTCTGTCCAGTTAGAAAAATTCTCGATCCAAGATCTGTAACAATCAAGGAAGGTAGCAATTGACCAATCCGATGAGAATTTGTAAGTACACTTCACAATCTGCCAAATGCATCTAGTAAATGGACACTGGATCATTATATGATCTACCGATTACTTTCCATTATAGAAAAGATAGCAAATATCAGGACCAAACCCTCCACGACGGATATAACTATCCCAAGCTAGAATATGGTTTCTAATATCCAGCCATCAGAAAAGCTTGATCTTTGAAGGTAAATTCCAAAACCACACTGTAGGAAACCACCATTTATCCTCACTCCCTCGATCACCCAAGTTAGCTACATATGCCGATTTATTAGTGATAATCCCCTCCTTCACATTCCACGACCTCTTAAGAGAATCAACCTTGATTGATAAAATAATGCCATCTCTTTGAAGACCCAGAATGTAGGCATTTCGTTCCTCCGATTGATCCTATAGAATATCCAACCGACGAGCATCACGACAAACATGTCCACAGATAGAAGAATGACTAGAAATAATAATCTGATTCAAAGAGACAATGTCTGATCTTCTAATAGTCCCCAACATATCCAGTGAAAGTTCATAACAAGGACCATGAATAATAGGATCCTCCCCCACCCGAATGGAGAGACAATTACTTGGCTACCACGCCAATCAATTGCCAAGTATCGAAAATGAAGACACCAGAAAAGACCATATGTTAGACACCCCTTGGCATGGGTTGGTCTCCATCTTGATCCATTGAATGATAGTATATTTCTTGAAATATTTACCCAAAATAACCTCATTCCACAGACTGTCAACAAAAAGAGCATGCCACAAACTTTTTGCCTCCAAACCTTGTGCAAAATGGATTATATTCTTGATCGCCCAACCTCCCAAATGCTTGGGTCGACCTAAAGATTCTTATCTGACCAAGTGATACTTGAATGTATCCCTATTACCAAACTATAGTGTTACCACCTGAGTTGCACTCAGTTGGACTTTCGAGTGAGCCTCCAAAAATGAACAAGTACTTGTTCAAATTTAGAGTTCAGAATTCCATTCAGGCCTTTCAAGGCCTTTTTTCACTTTTTTAACACATGTTAACGTCGTGCAGGGAGATTGTAAAAAATGTGCTAGCATGGGTTTTTTGTAAAGAGCTTGGTTTCCTAGGACTTAAACATCAATCCGAGTATTCCAAGGTGTTTTTTCCTTGTTAATTATGTGTTATTGAAGAAACGACTTATAATTTTTGAGTTTTTCACCTGCTCCAAAGCTGGAATGGTTGTCTTGGTGTTAAACCCTGGGAGGTTATTAAAGTTCACGTGTCAATGTATATGAACGTGCTAGACATTATTATTGAGTCATATGGACATGTGCTAGGTACCCCTAGGATTTTTTTTTATAGTTTCGTGAAAAATAATTTTTTCTGCAAACTTAGGCTATTTTTTAATAGTTTAATTGGGAAAATAAAAAATGTAATAAAAGTGTGGTCTAAAGTTAGAATTTGCCATGGGGCTGCTCGTTTTCACACTCATAGCACCCACTTTACCCCTAGACCCACTTTCCTAAGTTTTCGAGTGAGTATTTATCTCCAAAATTCAATATTACTCAAAAATGGAGAATAAGACCAAAACATTGGAAAATAAAGGAAAAAGACAAATTCCTTAATTAGTGGAAACATGTTAGAGACATGTTTGGAGTTCAGGGAAGTTAACTAAACATTAATTAAGAGTTAGTTGAGGATTCTAATTGGCATTCGGCATCAAAACTAATCAGTATGAGTTTTCCAGATCAAGGGACGTTTTTCTCCATAGAAGGGGGCACATTAGCTTGTGTGGCAGCCACTCGACGTGTTTTGGAGATCCCAAAGAGAGGCTGCACCTACCTCTTGAGAGGTGGCGCAATTTTCTTGAGTGCAAGTCCCTCTAACTCGCTTGAATCAAGGGATAAACTCCCTCTCAAACTCAAATTCGCCCCCTTGGGTTTGCTCTAGTTTTGCTATTTAAGCAAGCCATTGGGCTCATTGTTTCGCATGATCAAAGGACCGAAGAAATGCTCCAGTGTTGTATTGTAATTGGTAACATATCATTTGGAATAATAGAAAGGATTTGGCAGTCTCATGTGGTGTATGCCTCAAGTGTGTGGATGATTATTGCATAAGCTTATGAGGTAACTTGTTTTTATTTATTTTTTGTATCTCTTTGGTTGAGTGTTGGCCTTTGAAGGGGAGGTATCTCCCAGTAGGTAAGATAATTTCTAGTTTGATTATTCTCTTTGTTTACTTGCTTTAGATCTCATAGATGGGCATGTGTATTCTAGTTTGACTTCCATGCTTTCTAAGTTTCCATTGTAGGTAGCACCAATGCTTGTGTTAACCATTTGTGTGCAAGAATGTATAAGTGGATGCAGGTATCTAGCTTGAAGGGATGGTTGATCTTGTTTGACTCCTCCAACTTTCAAGCATTTTTGAAGAGCATAGTCCCTTCGCTCTCTACCAATGGATTCCAATTACCTAAGCATTCCCAAGCTTGAGTTCTTTCCTTCTTCTCTATCTCCTTCATTTTAAATCAACTTCTCCTTTTCGTTACCATTGCTTGTTTATATAGATTTAGTTTGTTAAAGGATAATCACAGCTAATGCAGCTACACGGCAGAAACATTGGACAAACCCCCAGCTAAACCTCTGCACCCCCTTGAGAGAGTGTACGACCTCTCATGTGTGGATCCGTACGACTGTACAGAATCTGTACGGTCACGCTGGTAGCTGTACGTAATCCATACGAAATGGTATGACCTTCCTCCTACAGGTCTGCCTGTCTACCTGTGTGGGTTTTGTCTACTCGGTGAACCTGCTCCTCTATCCTCCGTCTTCCCAGCTAAATCCTGTGTCTGACTTTTCTCCTCCTATCTGTATCCTGTCTCTGTCGGAATACAAGTGTGTGTCCTCTCAACCAATTGACCTCTTATATAACTCTAGGTAAAGCGTAAAACCTATTTTCACTTTCACTTAAAGTCAATAATCATTTTAATTATTTTCCAAAGTAAACTTAGGAAAAATAATTAAATACAACTGGTTTCCTGTTTTAGAGTCTTTTGCATGCAAGGACACTTGCATGCAGGAAGAGCTTCCTTGTTGCTGCTAATCTAATAAAATCACCGTCACCGTCCACATGCGTTCACACAGAATTACCATCCACAAGTGTTCAATCGGGACTTGGTAGTTCACACTGAATCACAGTCATTGTCAATAGGCGTCCACAAGTGTTCACACACACAGGACTCAGGAGTTCACACAAAACCACTGTCACTATCCGACGACATACATAGTCAGTTAATAGAGGCATCAAGTATATTGGGGCAAACATTTCTGTCTTGCCTTATCTTAGATATGAAAAATAATAACAAATCATATCATTGAATTCATGTACTTGAGAGAAAGTATCAATATGCTAGTTTCCTCACCCATCTTATGGTGTCAGGATCCTCCCTTTGTGCTGGAGCGTTCTGCTCCCTCTGCATCTAAGCATCCACCTCCCTTTGTAGCTGAATACCATACTCCCTCTCTGGAGAGTCCATAGATACAATATAAGTATCCATCCAGGTGATGATCAAGTACATCAAGGATCCTTCAACTGTCTTGTATGGATCAAAACAACATCGCCATCATTGTAGCCATGTACTCACAATCATCATGCTTGATTTGTTGAGGATCTCAACTGTGGTCTTCCTTAACTTGGGAAGACTTCATCAGGTTTCTGCCACACTATCCATAATTGATGCAATAGGCCAGAATCCTCATCTCAAGGACTAAGTCCCTCCGTCTTCTCAGAAATCGACTGAGTAACTATCATCATCCAAGATCCATCTGTCATGTCTCTAACTGAAAAGTAACTGCTTTCCACAATCGTTGAAGATACGAACAACTATAGTAGGGAGACTGGCATCCTTTGAATCCTTTTGCTTCTAATCGCCAATCTCTAAGTGAGATCATCTGGGCCTGTGGGTCATGTATCCACATATATTTAGATGTATTCGGTCCTCATTTGTCCGTTGTTCCTGCTGAACAGTCATGACTTCCATTTAACTGTTTCGAGTGGAAGTCATCTTGCTTCCTGGGTTGAGAGTCATGCTCTAGAAGCTTCCTCCTTTCGATCCATCTGTTCTTTCTGAATATCAACGAGATCACTTGTCCTTCAGAACAAGTCTCATCATCCATTTCTTGTAGGCCATATCATATGGTATTTTCCCTACAAGTCAAATCCCTCCAGATGGTTAGCGACATTGCATAATAAAATTTATCCAATGCAATGACAATAGTTCATATAGGTACATAGGCATCTTACTACTCTAAGCATCTTACACACACATGGTTACTATATGGATGGTAGGCATCTTACTACTCTAAGAATGTTAGAAGGAGATGTCATCCAAGATGGGTTCATGTAAGGTTGTGCAGCATTACGGGCTGTTTAAACAATCATGTACAAATACTACATGGGCCTACCGTTCATCAATAACAGAACTATATCACATGCTCAATAATCCTCCTAAATCTAGGAATATAGATCTGCATAAAACATATCCAATAAAAAAACCCAGATCTAGTCTACCAAAGCAATAAAATCAAGTACTTATCTTTTATTGTTATGTGGGTGGGCTCCCATTGTCTCCTATGAGAGTGCACTGATCTTCATCTTCTTGCTGGGAGTCCGTCGTCGCCTGGTTCTTTATATCATCACCTCAACATGGGGAATACCAGAAGAAGAACTCTGTTCGATCCTCATTCTTTGGCTTCTTGTGAGAGGTGTCTTCATCGACATCTATAGTTAAGGCTTCATGATTTTGATCTTGACATCTTGAGATTTGATAGGTGATTTCTTAGGGCAAGAGCACAGTTGATATTGCTATCTTTGAATAACTTCCTCAAGTCTCTGAACATCTTCCTGGCAGGTGTCTTCTGAGAGATTTGAGGAACCAAATGGTCCTTTATTGAATCTACCGAGATTGTTAGCATTATTCTTTCTCCACTGAGCCTTTTCGGCTTCCTCTTCTGGTTCTGGAACATTCTCATTCACGAACTTCAAGAGATCATTTTCTTCTAAGATAAGAACCCTAGACTTCCATGAGCTGAAATTGGAAGTCCCATCAAGCCTATATTCAACCTTCATGCCAATCATCTTGACTGCAAGACTCGACTAGAAACCCTAGCAGGAACTAGGTCAATTTTGAAGTATGGTCTCTTGCAAAACTGAATCCACAGAGAGATGCGCCTTATTGAGGTGAGTTGAATAGACCTCCTTTTCTCCTAGACATGTGGACAGGACAACTCAAAACTGGAAACCCTAGTTTCTCGATTTCGTTAGAGAATAGGCCAGAAATGAAAATTTCTGGATCTGAAATTTGCTTCCAGAGATAGTTGCGCCCTACCAAGGTGAGTTGGAGAAAGATAAGAACGAGCCAAAACAATAAGCAAAAGAGCTAGATCTATGGAGCCCTAGGTTTTGACCCCAGTAGTATTAGGTCAAAAAATGAAACTTTACCAATAAGAAATTGGCCTCCATAGAGAGATGCACGCTCTAAGGGCGAGCTGATCTATGCTTCTTTCGAGATGATCTAAGGTTGCAAACACTCCAAAACGTGGAGCCCTAGTTTGTGGCAATGGCTTCTTTTACCACTATTGTGATACCATGTTAGAATTGATACCAGTATAACCGAGATCACTAAAAGAGTGACAAAGCACATAAACAAAATCAATGTGGAGCTTATTTAACCATGATGATAAGAACAATCATCTCCCAACCATAGACAAAGCTATTTGTCTCCCCTGAGTTCACACCTTCCAACAGAGATGGATGTACATTCATATAGTAGTAGCACAAACCCCAAGAAAACAAGAGAGAAACTTCTCCAAAGTGGAGAACCCCAAAAATCAGTCTCCTAGTTGTAGTTGTGAACCTCCTTCTCTTGGAGTGAACTTGTCTTGTTGCTATATGATAAAATGAGGAAGGCACACTTCTATTTATACTGTTTCTAGACGAATTTTAACTGGGGATGACTTGACTTATTTACTAGGGCTGACTTGTGTTAAGCCACAATAAGATTTATTTTATTATTTAAATTCTTGGGCCAACTTGAGTGAGGGTGTGAGGATGCCTCACGTGGCTACAACAACAACAATAGCAACACAAAGATTTTCCTCTAGGAAACCACAAGGAAGAAAACCCAACAACTTCTTTAGTATAGATTTCGTCACCAAGTACAATGCCAAACCATGATAAGATCAACCCCAAAAGACAAAAGCGACTTCTTCTTCTCTCCAACGAACTTCTTCTTCTCTCTCGTGCTCACTTGCTTGAGCAAACTTGTGTGTCCAAATGAGAGGTGTGCCCTCTCTATTTATACTCATGATGTGAGTGACCTTTTACCCTAACTGGGCCGACTTCTCTAGGGAGACTCAAAATAACATTTATATAATATTTCTTTTGGGTACTATTGACTCGACTTACAACGAAAGGTCTACATTGATTCTTTCAGGAGTTTTACATGACCAAGTAAATCAATAATATCCCTTGAAGGAGATATAACAATAACATAATAAAACTGCAATAAGAATATCTTTCGAAGTTACACAATCTTCAACTGCTACAACAAACATCACCTTGTTGTCTTGAATTTTTAAATGTATCTAAGGAAATTACTAGAGCAGATAAAGTCCAATACACATGAAGCTTATTATCACCCAAAATGAATCAATGTGCATTTAACCAAATGTAAAGAAAGAATGCATCAATAATCTACATTCCATGGATAACATAAGGACAGAGGAATGGGGTTACCACTTTTACACTTAAAAATGCATATGTTAAGATAAATTAAGCAAATGTGAAAAACATAAAAGATCAACAAGACATTCTCACCCATGAGGCACAATATTTATCTTCCAGCATTTAAAAAATTTCCATTAAGCTTCAAGTTTTCTAGTCCCAAATCTAATCATACAGTAGAGAAGAAGGGCTAGCTAAACTTCCTTTACGATAAAATAATATTTCTTTTAACTCGTTGAGACAATTCAATAATAATAAAATATTGAGCTATTTAGGAAGCACTTTTCCCATAGTAGCCATGGAGGCGGGGCATTGAGTAGGTTAAAAGACAACTAAAATGCCCTTCTTTTTTGGTGAATTTTTGATAAAAACCAGTCAAAATTGTTCCTGGAAATTGTTGTTTCAGCAATGTTTCAATTTCAACAATCGTAATTGTCTGTCCTAGACTCAAAGCCCAATTTTAAAACTACCCAGATCACCGAAATTGCAATTTGAGCACTCCAAATTGCGATTTCAGCAAGAATTGCTCTGTCGGATTCCAACGTGTTGGGGGTGTTTTGGTTAGCTCTTATATTGCTTCGTGGGGCACCTCCTCTATGGAGTTAAATGATTTGACCGAGAAATAACCTTCAAGAAATGATAAATAACCTCTTCCAAAAGTGCACCTTTCAAAAAGAATAGATCCCATGTGTGAGCAAACCTCCAAAAGTCGGTCGAATTAAGGTTTTACCCAAGCAAAATTTCTTTCAAGCAATAAAATAATCTCCTTTATTTGATATGTCCTCTATAGATGTGCAATAGATTCCATGAATCTAGGTTTTTGCTTCTGAACAACTCTCTAGCACATCACCCAAAGTATAACCTCCTCCCACACGTGTGAGAGAGATGAGGAGTAAACCGACTTTTGCAACAAACTTTGAACAAGGAAATAATATATTAGTCTTGAGTAGAAGAGGCTCCCTTGCAAAAGCAACCTATTTGACCAAACCAATAACTAATTTCATGAGTTTGTCCTTGTGATATGTGCCATGCTAACCAACAATAGGAGTGTGCCCTTCAAGAGAGAATCAATGCATTTGGGTCTAACCAACCTCTAACCAACTTCAATTTCTCATGTGTGAACCAAGGCACAATGAGTCAAACAACCTTTGAATAAACCTTGAAGCATATGCATGCTAACCACCTTGATCAAGCCAATAATAAAATAATATCTAAGTAGGAGAGGCACCCTTGATAAATGTGCAATGCTAGCTACCTTGACTAAGTCAATAACCTCCAAATAGAATGCACCCTAGGGAATAGTGCCAAGGAGGTTAGATCTATGTGCATGATAACTATCTCATCATAGAAGGACATTTATTGAGATGACATCGTGAATTTTAGCTTTCACACCTAAATACCTTGAATTTTAGCTTTCAAACCACATACACAAGGAGGTGTACACTAGGGATGTGTGCCACNATTGAGATGACATCGTGAATTTTAGCTTTCACACCTAAATACCTTGAATTTTAGCTTTCAAACCACATACACAAGGAGGTGTACACTAGGGATGTGTGCCAACCTTCCAAGCCATAAAATATTAGTTTAATGTATGCTTGCCTCAGGATGTGTGCTAAGAGAGAGGGCACTCCATGGAAATCTATATTTTTTCGTGCAATAATCATCATCCCAGTGTGAAATGGGCCAAATGAGCTAGGGTACTTTCACACTAAGCCTTCCATGTGGTCAAACCAAAGTCAAATAACCCAAAATTACCCTTATCGTGTGTGTACAAGGTTGGTGCTCCATCTAGGGGTATCAAACATCACATGAAAAGGTGGTCCATGTGCTAATCCAACCCAAAACACCCAGGGCGCTCACACTAGAGGCCTCCACTTATAGTTTTCTTGGAACCTTGCAAAAGGAGTAAAAGCGCTAAGGTGTTCCACCTTAATGAAAATTTTTCATGACAAAACCTTAGAAACCATAGCATAAATCCCTTTTAATTCTTCATCACACCTAGAAATAAATGATTAACTCTTGAAACTTTGGTAAATCGTAAGTTTATGGGTTCCTACTCCATAAAATGCATTAAATGTTAAATAATTTAATTAAAGCTAGGCAACATATCACTTCAAACATATGAACACTATCAAAGGAGGGTGCACTACATCATAAAAAGCTAAACCATGCCTTCTCATCCACATGGCAACAATTAGAACATTTCATTCACACGACAACATTAGATTATCCATAGGTTAGCATAATCTCTAAGCCAAAACCCAAATGCACCCCTTATCCATTAAAAACCTAGCAATTTGATCCTGTAAGCTTGATCCTCGTGACAAGAAATGACAAGTCTTGTGATGAAAATCACAAGTCTAAGCCTTATGCAATATGAGGGGTAACCTAAGTCACTTGACACGAGGACATGGAACACGGAGGACACGAAAATACGAGTAATCCGACACGGACACGATGGCGCTCAAAATCAGGACATGGAGGACACACACACACACACACACATATAAGTTGCATGAAATGTGGAAATGTGTAGAAGTTTCGGAAATGAGGACGCTTGGAAACGTGACCCCACCAAAATGGGTACGTCTGGGGAAACACTGTATATATATTTATATGTATAGTTTTTTTAATAACACATTATTTAACAATAAAATAAGAATGAGAGGTTGATTTGTAGGTAGGTTTAGAAACAATTTAGAGGTTAATTTCTTTTCATTTTCCATAAACTAAGGATTTTTAGATTTCCTATGGGTCCCAAGCCACCCATGGGCCCTTAGAAGTTTCTGAGACTTTTTGATACTAGTATGTGGCCATTTTAGGAGTTTCGTGTAACATAGATATAAATTAAAAATATAGACATAGATCCATTTTTTTTAGAAACTAAAACATTTACAAATATTCAATAGAATTAGAATCAATACACATTACACATTCACAAATCACATTGAGACACATAGATGATAAATCAAGATGCTGGAACCATATTTCTCATTAAGTCATGAAAATTAAAATGTATTACATAGATGTCGAAATGCCATTGGAAAATAGTAAATACAAAAAGGGGTAGATCAAGATGGAAGAATCTCATCTGTCAATAGTCCTCCTTCATGCCTGAATCAACAAACTCATCACTGCTCTCTTCTTCGTACTCCTCCTCGTCCGCCTTTATTCTCATCCTAGGATTACGATCTATATTTGTTGGTGTGGAGGATGACCCCTCCAGAGGATCACCATCATCAAATGTGACTGACTCTAGCACTAAATCGTTAAGATCCAAGTTGGCTAGTGCCAGCTCAACACTGTTGTCCAAACCTATATCATTAGGAAACACATCCCACATCCTTGTCTTTCCCTTCACCCACCTCTCCCTCTTACTGTAAATAAGATGAAGATTGGTGTGCACATACACCATCGTTTTTGCCTTGGACTGCTCAAGCATGGTCCTCTTCAAACTATATAAGTTCCCATACGTGCTCCAATTGCTCTCACAACAAGAGGATGAAGTAACATGAGAGATGACCCTCATCAAGTAAGTCTCTACCTTGATATAGTTGTCTAAATGCTCTCTTCCTCCCTAGTGAAATCTCTCCATCCATGTGAAGAGGGACTCTGTGTGAGGGCCCACCATTGAGCCATTCATGACTGTAGAACTTGGGGTTTAATGAGTGGGCCAAGCAATGGAAAGGTGTACAATTCTTATCCCACCTGGAGATAAGAATATCCTGTATGGTGGACCATAAGTTCTCTATGGATGTCTCATACTCGGGACACTCATTCTCCGTAACAATGGTCCTCATGGACTCAATCATGCAATCCCACCACTCATTAACATCTGCTAGGATGGGTTGGTCCATGTCTGCAAACCGCAATAAAGAAATGACTGGCTCCATGATCTTAATGGTAAGATCTACCCTCTCCCACCAACCATCATTTTACACTATGTTTCTCCAGAAAGACCAAAACTCTGAAGCAATCTGATATGTTTTTCTCCAAAAAGACCAAAACTCTGAAATTACCATGGACCAAAACTCTGAAGCAATCTGATCTGTTTTTCTCCAAAAAGACCAAAACTCTGAAATTACCATGGACCCAAGAGTGGTTTTGACCTTTGTCAACCTCTTGAGCATGTTGAATGAGGAAGCAAACCGTGTATATGCAATCTTCAACAATGAAAGATGTCTGTACTCTTTATAGATTGTGAGGGCGTTGGTGTGGCTTTATACAAAGTTATTGATATGGCGTCCATCATTAATAAGGTTGCCAATCCATGTCACATGTGAAGCAATATATTTTAGTGCTATATTCAAATAATGGACAATGCAAGGTGTCCAAAATTCATGTTAGAGCAATAAAAGCAAGTATAAATGAGTCTACAATTAATAACTTAGATCTATAAAATGACTTTTCCCGTAGATCAATATTGTGCTAAATTCAAAGAATGAGCAAATTAGCATTGCAATGTGTCCAAAATGAAAATACCTGTGGATATTTAGCTTCCACAATCATGCCAACAACCTTGCAAACAGGTGTGTTGTCCGTGATGATTTGTACACAAGAATCAACAGTTACATCTTCAATGACTTTGATGAAAAACTCACCCATATACTGTGCATCCTTGGATTTCCCAAGAGCATCCATCGCTTTCAAGAACACTGGTCCATTTTGGGAAGACACCATGAAATTGATGAGTGGATGGTGTGCTGCATCCATCCACCCATTAGAAAGATTACTAACACTGTATGAGGGCCATGTTGATCTAATTGGCTCAAGAATTTTATCCACCTCCTTCTTTGCCTTCACCAACAATGTGGTTCTAAGCTTCTCTGAACCAGGAGGCACATAACCAATTGGAGCTCAGTTAATTAGATTTTGACACATCTCAATAAACAATGGTGACCGTACAACATTGAATGAAATGAAGTTGAGGTAGAAAAAGAATGCAATGGTAAGGTCCACCTCTTCTCATGCCTCTTGTTGGAAAATCCTGTCCATTGGACCACTTGGAGTTGGCCTCTTTCTTGTTGGATGAATATCAACCTCACTCCCATATGTGCTAGATGGAGGCCTAATGCTAGAGGGTTTCCTCAAGAATGGAAGAGGATCCTCATTCTTTTGTTTCTTGCTTGCTACTGCCACCTTCCTTTGGCCAACATGATCCTCTCTTTCCATCTCCCTTCATTGGGTAACACTCATTGCTTTACATGTAGCAAGCCCACAAGGGAGGCCCAACAAATGGCCCTTAACCCGATTATAGGTGCTCTTGAAGTCATTCTTGCAAAAATTGGAAGTCCAACACACATTATCTCCCCCACCAAATTTTGCCCCAGGTCCTTTTTTCCTTGTCACATACTTCCACAAAGGGTATTTACATTTTTTTCTCTTGGGCTTGTTGTCTTGATAATACAGGGTTATATGGAGCTTGAGCTCCACTAGCAATAGATGGAGCACTAGCAAGAGTAGGTGAACCTAGGCTTGGAGGAGGTAGAGGGGGGGAGACACCAGATGTGGCATTTCCCCCTTTCTTTTGCTCTTTAGGAGCTGGCCTATATGATTGAAACATTCTTCTTGTTGCTTGATGGATATCTTGCAATCCTCGCAACAAAATCCACCCTCAAAGCACTTGGAAACCCTTGCAAATCCTTCAAATGCTCTTCACCTGCAAACAAAATCACTCTCACACCTCTCTCTTCACTTGCAAATGGCCAAAAGAAAAAGAAAAATTGGGTTTAAACCCCATGTGGGCCTCCTTGCGCACTTTTTCATGTCTTGTTTTTGGGACACGAGCCAAACACGTGTTTTGGTCGTGTTCTAAAATAAGACACGACCAAAACACATGTCAGGCACGTGTTTGGCTCGTGTCTGTGTCCGACACGATGACACGGGGCATGAGGCCCTATATCAACGTGTTCGATTTCTTAGGGGGTAACAAATACCATGTGAAAATGGGATTATTATTCTTGGTGATGACAACATTCATGAGGTTCAAGGAAGAGGTGAAGTACCATGAGGGTTTCAGGAGATTCAATCAAAACTATTTAGAACGTCTTGTATGTTGCAGGATTAAATACCAACTTGCTTTTTGTTAGTAAAATTACTAATGAAAATTATGCTATTGTTTTTAATAAGAAATGGTTTATGATTAAAGATTGTAACAACAAAATCATGACCTAAGGATTATGCTTCAATGATATGTATAGGTTTGATGGTATTCCCAAGCAACAACAGGCTTTTTTAACCTGTTCGACTTTTGAGAATCAGTAATGGCATGAACGATATGGTCATCTTAATTGTTTTTATTTGAAGTTGCTTCATAGGCATAACTTGATGAATGGTTTGCCTAACATTGAGGAAGATAAAGGTGTTTGTGAAGCATGTTTGGCATGAAACTAACATTGTTTCAAGTCTGACAACAACAAAGCCAAAGCAACTCAAGTATTGGAATGAATTCACAATGATGTTTGTGGACTGATAAGAACTCAATCCTTGGGAGGAGCTAAGTACTTTGTATCATTTATTGATGATTTTTCAAGAAAGATATGGGTATATTTTTTGAAGTTCAAATCTGATGTTTTTGCAATCTTTACACAATTCAAGGCTATGGTTGAAGATGAAAGTGGTTAACGAATTAAGGTGTTGAGAAGTGATTGAGGAGGTAAGAATCCAATGGACTTTTGTGATTTTTTCTATCAAAATGGTATTCAAAGACAAACATCTGTTGCCAAAACCCCATAACAAAATGGTGTAGTAGAGAGGAAGAATTGATCCATTATGGAGATGTCCAGGTGCATGCTGAAAGGGCATCATCTCAATGATCATTTTTGGGATGAAGCAGTTCAAACAACAATATCATTATTAAATTGCAGTCCAACAAAGGCAGTTCGTGGTAACACTCTTTGTGAAGCTTGGTCAGGCATAAAACTAGAGGTAACAAATTTCAAAGTTTTTGGTTGTTTGGCATATGCCCATGTTTTCAATACAGATAGACATAAGTTGGAAGCTAAGAGTCAGAAATATATATTTATTGGGTATAGCACTGAATCAAATGCATGCAAGTTATATGTTTTAGTGAATAGAAAGGTTGTTATAAGTAGAGATGTCATTTTTGATGAAAGACCTCCACATGTGGATACATTTGAATGGAAAGGTGCAGTTTTGAGGGTGATACTGATGCACTTGAACTCAACTTCTATTACATATAGGTGACATCATAGACAAGAGGCCAATGAAGTAGAAGGAGAAAAAGTAGAGTTGGAATTTGAAGGACAAGATGGCAATCAATCTCCAAAAGATGAAAGTCAGTCTCAGAAAAGGCCAAAATAGTTATATTGAACTCTTCAAGATGCCAAGCTAGATGAGATGCAACAAGGTCCAATCCCTACTGTAGGTAAATTTTGCTTTGATGATTGAAGTTGTGCATTCTTCTGATCTGGTTTCTTTCAAAGAAGCAATTCAGAAACGGGAATGGAAAGATGCCATGCAAGTAGAATATGATGCATAACAACACTTGGAAATTGAAATATTAGCAAATAAGAAATCGATAGGTTGCAAATGGGTATATCGCACTAAATTTACGTCAAACAGATCTATTGATAAATACAAAGCCAGGTTAGTTGCAAAAGGATATGCCCAATAGGAAGGTATAGACTATGAGGAAACATTTGCTTCCACTACAAAATTAATCGCAATCAGAATGCTGTTAGCACTTGTAGCATAGTTTAGATGGCAGGTACACCAAATAGATGCCAAAAGTGCATTTTTTAATGGAGATTTGCAAGAAGTGTATATGGCGCAACTTGAAGGATTAGCAGTTGAAGGTAAAGAAAGATTGGTTTTTAAGTAAAAGCTTTGTATGGATTAAAACAAACCCCTTGAGTGTGGTATGAAAAGATTAATATGTATCTTACATCAAGAGATTTCAAGAGAAGTGATTATGATCCTAATTTGTATATCAAAGGAAAAGGTGAGGATATTATCATTACAGTTGTATATGTCGATGACTTATTTCTTACAACAAGCAGTAATGGCTTGATTCAGGAAGAAAAAGAGTCTTTGTAAATGATTTGGGGTTATTACATTATTGTTTGGGTATTGTGGCTTGGCAACAACCAAACAAAATTTTCATCTCACAGGCAAAATATGCTTCAGAATTGTTGAACAAATTCAAAATGGAAGATTGTAATCCCAACAAAACACCAATGGAGGCAAACTTGAAGCTTTCAAAGGATGACAACCGATAGATGGTTAATCAATTGCTTCATCTTTTACTACAACTAAACCACACATAACTTTGGAGTTGGTATGTTATCGAGACTTTTAAACTGTCCTAAGGAGACACATTGGAATGCAGCATATAGAGTACTTAGGTATATCAAAGGTACTTGACACTTTGGTATTGTATTTAAGAACACTGTAGCTTCATGTTGAAATGTTTTTCAGATGCAAATTGGGTAGGTGATATAGATGAAAGGAAATCAACAACAGTGTATGCTTTTACCCTTGGCAGTGGTGTCATTTCATGGGCGAGTAAAAAGCAATCTTTGGTAGCTCTATCAACAACAAAAGCATAATACAAAGCAACCATTGGAGCAACATGTGAAGTAGTGTGGCTACCTTTAATTCTTTTGTGACTTGTAGCTTTCACCAATGCAACCAACAACTTTACAATGTGACAACCGGAGTGCCATCAAGATGACAAAGAATCCAATCTATCACTCGAAAACCGAACATGTCGAAATTCAACATCACTGTGCCAGAGAACAGTACAGAACAAAGAGATTAAACTTGTTTATTGCAGGTCCCAAGATCAAGTGGTAGATATCCTCACCAAAGCACTCAACAAAGTTAAATTTGAAAAATTTCATGATATGTTAGGAGTTATGGAAAATGACATAAACATTAATAGGGAGTGTTAGCTAATATAATGTTTATGTAATGTTAATTTATGTAATAAAGTAATAATGAGTAATAATGCCATAAAGTGAAATAATTCATACGTGATAATAAAGTGAAATAAGTCTTATGTTCAATGTAATTATGAAATTAGGTGAAGTCAGGTAAATTAGGTATGAAGTTCCTAACTTGAATAACAGAGCTTGCTACATATATACACCACTTTTATGTAACTTGTGAACATTAATAATAATACATCTCTTATTCATTTGCTCTCTTCATTGTCTTGTCTCTTTCATATTTCTTGATAGCTTAGTATAACACTTGGCATCTACACTTGCATCCCACAAGTGTATAGGATGTCTTCTCTCACAAGAGCTATAAGATAAAATGCTATCTTTGCTCCTCTAGGGTTTATCACAAACCCTAGTCTTCTTTGTCACCTTGGGTTGAAACCTTAACCAACCTCATTCTTCCATGGAAATTTCTTTAAGAGCCCTAGTGCCTAAGACAAAGAGAGCAAATACACATGAATAATATTATAAGAAGACAAGTTCGCCATAGTCTCACATCTCTAACTCAAGTGTGTGAGTAGTACAAGAGTGAACAAGAACAAGGTTGTTTAAATGACTCTGCTCCCTCTATTGACATGAGAGGTGAGGGAGACCAAAATACGAAGTGGATCTATTCCTTTGCAAGAAATCTAAGTCTACACAAGATAGGTCCACATGTGAAGCACTCCAACTTTTGGTCCACATGTGAAGCACTCCGACTCTAGGTGACACATGTCAAACTCCAAGTCATGTACGTCCAACCAACACGACTTCAAGCCTAAAAGCTCCTCCAAAGCTCCAACATACCTCCTAAGGCATGTGTACCTCTAGGTCCACCTCTCCTACATGATGACTCCTTAACCCAAGCATCCTCAAGTTGTTAGAATATTTAGACACAAGGAGTTAGTTAAGATCAACTTGGTATAATGTGTTTTTAGGATATTTATTGTGCATTAGTATGCATTTGTACTTATGTAATTTGACGACCGCGATGTGTTCTAGACATAGAGTGGTTCAACGATTCATCTTCACCTTGATCTTATCGAGTATTCATCTGTGGCTTAACACTTGATTGGTCCATGGTATCTATTTAAAGAACATGGAGGGTCATTTGCTTAATGATCGATTGTGAGAAACTCATGTAATTTTTTTTTCTTTGCATTATATATTGCCTCAAGTAGCTATTTGGTTGGGGCCGTGGACTATTTCCCCCTTTGAGAGTTTTAACCACCTAAAACATTGGTGTGTTGATCTATGATTTGTTTGTGTGAATTGTTCAATCTTTTTGGAAATATCCTATGTTAGTGGAGCATGGTATCAAAGTGCTTATGAAGTTCTGCTTTTGTTGTGGATCGAGATCTTGAATTGGTGTTGTATGCATCAAATGATTTATGGTTTTTGATATTTCTGTGTATTTTCGGGCCAAGACAAGTGTTCCATTATGTTCTGAGAGCTTCTTTCAGTTGGAAACGCTCTTTGTTTCACAAAAAAAAGTTTTCATTTGCTTAAGATACAACCATTTTACTAGGTCTAGAGGTATATTGTCTACATGTACAGATTTTAAAATAATATTTCTTATATTCTTTCATATTTTAGCTTGGTTTTTTTGTTTTATTTCCGGTTTGTTACCTTTTCGGTTTGCGTATGCTCTTTGTTTTGTGCTCTGTGCAAACTCGGTAAATCAAAAACTGAGCTTAAAGGGTTTTCTTGATTGCATAAGCTCTTTGCCGTGCACCTTGTGTGAACTTGGTAAACCACAAACAGTGAGGAAACTTACATTTTTCAAGTAAGCTAGCACAAAGACTAACTCAAAATCATAGAAATTTTGGTTTTGGAATTTTGTTTTTTGTATTTGTGTGGTTGTGTAAAGTGTCTTGTAGGCCAAAAAACAAGGTTTTTTGGGTAGGTACACTCTCTTAATAACATCACCCCCATTGTCCTCCATAATATTACGAAATCTTTTGCTTAAGTCATTTGGTTGAAAGTTACTTTAATAAGTAAGAGGTCTTGGGTTCAAGTATTTTTGTTACTTTTTGCAAAAGTTCATGTAACTTTAATTTATAAACTACATTGTAAAAGTGCTTCCCACTTGTTTTATAAAAGTGGGTTACTTTTTTTAAAGCAACATATTTGTAAAAGTCAACTTATGGGCAAAGTTAGTAAGGGGGGAATTCTTTACTGAATATTTTGCTCCCATCACCACGTGGATCAACCTTGTTTGCCATGTGGTACATTGGGTCATTTTTATGCATTTGTTCAAAAGTGCATAACTTTGGCATTCAGAGTCCATTTTTCGTGTCGTTTTTTTTAAACTACCTATTTTTTTGAGATTTTTGCATCTAGACCTCTAGACCACCAGTGTCTTCTTTTGAAGCCATATTACAATATAGTCGCTCCATGTGATATTTTGTTTACCAGTACCAATTACTTCTCATGGGAAGCTCGTACGGAGGATGTCTTACAAAGTAGGGACTTTACCGGATTACCTTGAGAAAAGAAATTACCCTCACCGATATTGATAAGAAATCAAAATGGGATAATAAATGTGATGAAGCCCGTGGATTAATTGGGATGCCCATCTTTAATGAGTTATGATCCCACCTTCAAGCAATTGATGAACCAGATAAGGCTTGCAAATAATGGAAACTGTATTTGGTAAACACAATGAGATTTGAGGTCATTACCTTGAAAATGAGTTAGTTGCTTTAAATCCAAGTGATTTTTCTTACATTCAAGACTATCTATCGGAATTCAAAACACTTAGTACTTTAGTTGAAGAATGCAAAATAGCTAAGCCAAAAATACAATGGATTTATGCTATTCTTTCCAAGTTTGGTTTGCCTATTTTGTTTTTGTATCTACTTTTTATTCCATGAAAGAATCTCTGGGTTCTAACTATATAGAATCCACCCCTGAACCTTTTTGTGATTACTTGATTAGAGAGCAAGATAAGCTCATATATCTTGGAGTAATTAGGATTGTCGATACATTTAGAAAAACCTTAGCGGCACAACAGAAGAATAAAACCAAGAATCCCAAGAAGCAACATCCTCGCAACAATAAACAAAACAATGGTCCCAAACCCTCTCAATGAACTCATCCTTCCAATGGTGACTAGGAAGCCAACTTGAAAGATAAGAAGACTGAGCTTCATTGCAATTTTTGCAGGAAAGATGGTCATGTGGAATCTAAGTGGCTCATTTATTCTAGATAAAGCTAAGGATAAAGCCATTTTATCTGCTCTAAATGAATGTAAGACTAAACAAATATTTTTTGGTGATGATAGATCTCTTAATTGTGTAGGATCTGGAACAATTCAGCTACATGATGGTCAGTTAAATGATTATTATGTGTTCCAACAATTTCCTACAATTTGTTGCTGGTCTATCAAATCACTCATTTCGGTGAAGGTAAGAATGTAGAGTTTACACAACAAGTTGTAATTAAGGATTATAAAGATCCTAAGCATGCCCTAGCAACTGGAATTATTGATGATGTTACCATGTTGTACAGATTCAACAACTTTGGGTCAACACCTTTTCCCCAGTTTTTGCTGCTCATAGCGATGCCTTAAGCAAACTTTCGCATAAGCGTTTTGGTAATTTAAACTATCGCTTATTGCAAATTTGCAACAACTATGTAATCAAACATTATCGGGACAGTTTTGAAAAACTCTCCTCTCGTCTCTTGCAAACATTATCGGGACAGTTTTGAAAAACGTGCCTCTTGGCACACCTCAACCCCCTTGCAGTTTGTTCACAGTGATTTGTGTGGTCCACCTCCTCCTACTTTTTTTTTGGCTTCAAGTATTTCCTAACTTTCATTGATGACTTCTCCAGACGCACTTGGGTTTATTTCTTAAAACTTAAGAGTGAAGTTTTTGACAAGTTCTTGGCCTACAAGGCCCTTGTAGAGAACAATCTAGACATCAAATACACAAGTTAAGAATAGATAACGGAGGGTAATATGTAAACACCAAATTTACCACTTACTGCACTGCACAAGGAATTCAAATGAACACACTGTTCCATACACACCACAACAAAATGGTGTTGCCGAGAGAAAGAATCACACATTAAAAGAAATGGCTAATTGTATGATCCAAGCTAAGGGATTAAGTCTTCAATTTTGGGCCAAAGCCAGACATAAAAAACTATCAATCACCCTTGGCATTTTAATATTTTTGGTACATCAATAAGGTCATCTGTTTCAACTTTGGCTTTGGGTGTGTGTCCATAACTACATAAGCTTGGGACATCTTTATTTGTAGTAGGTACAAGTAGCAGGTTAAGGATGAGTAAGGTCTGTTGTGTTAGAAGTCATGGTGTAGAAATCATGATTCAAACCTTGGTAAAAGGCATCCTAAACGAACTTCCAATACAGATAATCAAGGTAATTAGTTCAACCTCATAAGTCCATTCATTAAACCAGTAAACAGGCAGGAAAATTATAACCTTAGTTGTATGATTTTATGACAGTCATCTTGACCTTCCCCTGAAATGACATGTGTACCACGGAGTTGGTGTTCTCTTACTTTGATTGGGTAAAAAAGTCTTTTCTTGTTCACTTTCTTGTAAAACGCTTTTGTGCCATACATTAAAGAATGCTTTTAACTGCATCAATAGTTTGCAGCATAAAGCAATGATATTGCAGAATTCCAATATTATCTGTGCACCTTGGAAAAGCTAGATGATCTTCATACTTTTTTAGAATCTGAAATAATTTGTAGTGCCGAGCACATGTATAAATCTATAATTAGAAGCTGAAAGGAACCCTAGAAATCATACTAGCTTTTTCTTTGGAGACCACATTCTATTGGATCAAAATTCATTAATTGATTATTATTTTTATATCTCTCCATGCATTTAAATTTTTTCTCTTTATTACATTGGTTGGTTCACTTAAGATTACATCCCATTTACTTGTTTCCTATGCAGGTGCCCACAACGCATTGCCAAACGAGGTAATTATGGAGCGTTTTTGATGGACAACTTGCCACTTGTGAAATCCTTAGTTGAAAATCTAGCTTCTAACTTATCTGTGCCTGTATCCTGTAAGATTCGGATGTTTCCTTCACTTGAGGACACTATAGCATATGCCAAAATGCTCGAGGCTGCAGGGTGCTCACTCCTTGCTGTGCATGGACGAACCAGGGATCAAAAAGATGGGAAAAGCATTAGAGCAGATTGGGCCGTCATTAATGCTGTCAAGAAGGCTGTTAGAATTCCTGTTTTGGCAAATGGAAATATAAGATATTTAGAAGATGTCTATGATTGTTTAAGAGAGACTGGTGCAGATGGAGTATTGTCAGCTGAATCCATACTAGAAAATCCTGCACTTTTTGCAGGGTATCGAATAATGGCAGAGTGGCCAGATAACGCAAGCTCTCAAGCAGAAGGGGTGCTAGAAAAATATGAGAGGGTGAAGCATACTGAGCATGAAGTTAAAAATATATTGAATCAGGCCACTGTGCTTTTGGAATACTTTGATCTTTGTGAGAAATATCCAGTTCCATGGCGAATGGTTCGAGGCCATGTGCACCGAATGTTAGGTGATTGGTTCAGGATTCATCCAGATCTACGTGAGGAACTAAACAAACAGTCTAAGTTGACATTCGAGTGGCTTCGAGATATGGTACATCAGCTGATGGAACGTGATATCAAACTCGTTCTTCACCCATCAAGACCTTGTGAGAACTTGAGGTGCAAAGCATCTTCTTGATGAGTATTGGAACTGTTTATCCAAATGAAGTGTTTGCTTGAGTGGGATGGACAGTAACAACTGCAGTGATGGACTCTAAGCATCGATGTTCACTCTTGATATTTAATTGGTTTATTCTTAAGCCCTCCTTTGATTTGACAGGGGCTATTGGACGTTAATGCTATCGTTCACATTTGTTGAAGCTAATGTCATTATAAAGCTGTTATTGGCTATAGTGGCGGGCTTGCAATTTCTCAGCTGATAGGATACACAATGGTTGTGTTGCCTGCAGCTGCGACATATATTTGGATTACTACAGTTTTTCCTAATTTGGATATGGAGCATAATGATCTCCTCGTAACAAAGGCTTCTTTGTTATAGAAAGGGAAGAATCTAGAACAATCATTTTTGTAACTGGAACTAACCACACATGTACCCTAAACAATATTCCACATAACTTGAGTTTGCTATCACTGACAGTCTATGTTGATTAAACTTTTAACAATGATTATCTTTACAAACTAGGATCAACTAAACATATTTATAAATTTAATTGTTAACAATTCTTTGTGGTTACGATATGACCCAATATTTAATATAAGATCTACTAAACCAAATACTATAGATTAACTGTTATTATAATTACTCATTTCTAGTTAATTTTGGGCTTACAATACATTTGCATTCTTTCACATGTTTCTTCCTCCAAGCTTCCATAAATGGCACCTATTTCATATTGTTCACGTGAGACCATCTTTGAGAATTTCTGAATTCCACTTTAAGTTACCATTAACAACCCTTTTTCTTAAATACATTGTTCTTGCATCAATTGGCACATAAACATGAGTTCACTTGCTTTGTATAATACTACCCTAATGTAAGCCAATCAATTAGGTTTATTCATTGGAGGTTTTTTAGTGGTTGCAGTGTCCATAACTTGTTGCTGCTCGGTTTTTGTCCTTTTGTAAAGATTAAGGGTAATGAGGGAACCTGTGATTCCAGTTGGGCATAATAATTTTCCTTTCATACAGATGCATTATAGATTAAGGACTGGTTTATGTCCTTTTGAAGTCATCTTGCATTCTCTTATAGCCATCTTGGATGATTCTTCTCAAGCAATTCTCGTATGTTGGTTCCTTTGAACTAATCCTTGGGCATGCTTGTTTGATTGATAATAAAAATGTCTTACGTGTTGATCACATGAAGATGAGTTAGAGTTTGCATCTTGTTTGGGTTAATTGTGCCCAACTATTTATGCTTATTTCATTTATCTGTCAAAGTTGATGTCCATCCTTGCCTTGCTTCATTCAATTAGTGCAATAATTAACTATTCTGGTGACTGTATTCTTGTAGTGTCACATTGTATTCATTTAGGAAGAACATGACTATGTTGTGCTGTGCTGATTAATGAAGATGTTTCTAAATGTTTAAGCCATTACTTTCCTAGTTATATTTGCAATCCCTTAATGTGATTTTCATAGAAATTAGATATGTAAGTGCAAGTAGTTTATTCATTTGGGAAGAACATGACTATGTTGTGCTGTGCTGATTAATGAAGATGTTTCTAAATGTTTAAGCCATTACTTTCATAGTTGTATTTGCGATCCCTTAATGTGAATTTCATAGAAATTAGATATATAAGTGCCAAGTAGTTTATAATTCAATATAATCACAGGAAGATGGTTGATTTTGTGAATGCCAGAATAAGTTGAATGATGACTCTTAATTAAAACTATAATAAGCCACCCCATTAACCATCCTATTATGTGTTTCCTTCCTCAATCTTTTGGCTTAACATTTGACCAATTAGCAAGAAAGGAAGTCTATTGAAAGCGCCCACTACAAACACACTTCAATTATGCAATAGAAGTGTTTGGGCATGTATTTTGCAATTCAGGGCTCAATGTTCTCTTGACCTGAACAATCCCCTCCAACCCTTTATCATAACAACTTATATAAGACCACCAAATCTCATTACTACCCACTATAATAGGGCTATTTCTATACTCGTTATAATACATGGGTACCATTATGAAGTTGACTATAGATAACTCTGGAATAATCAAAACAATGTTTAGTAGTAGCTTGTCAGTTATGAAACTTTGACATCATCGTAATGTTATTTATGCTTATTTCACTTCTTGATGGAGCAATTAGGGGTGCCTGTTATGTATGTGCCTGTAACTCATTGGTAAAGCAACCTATCAATGGAAGGTAAGTTTTGGGTTCTATTCCTAGCCTGTCTATGAGTTAGGGTGATGTTGGCTACGAGGTCTTGGTGAAAGTGTGGCTTGGAGGAACATCTTGTAGATAGAAAATCCACATTTCTAGATCCAAATGATTAAGGGTGCCTATCATGAATGGGGCATATAGCCTAGTAGAACAAGTAGCTTGGGGTGAAGGGAAAAGAGGGAAAGAAACAAAATGAAATGAAATAAACATAAAGAAGAGAGAACTAATAACAAGAATTTAAATGATGCAAAAATAAGAAAGGAAGAGTAATTTAAATACCATTCCATTTGCAGCTATAGGACTGGCTGATTTTGTTTGCTGACTTTGTTTAGGTTTATTAGATGTTCACTCGTTTATTTTCTTATTATGAATGTAAAGGGCTGTCCATAGGGATACTGGTTCAGCTCCTAGAAATCCTGTAAGAAAACTATGGAAGGAAAATGTGTCCTCCAATTGGAACCATGATTGAAGAATAGTGAAATAACATTGCCTCATGTATTATGGTTAATTGGATTTCAGATGAACCTTCCCCATAAACAATGGACCTTTGGTTACTAGTGTTGGGCTTTGTTGGATGAGGTTTCATTGAGGTGACTTTTTAGTGTTTTACTTCGCAAAATTAAGATGACAAGAAAAGTAAATTAGTCTACAAAACTTAAAAGACAAATTATAATAAAAAGCAAAGTGCAACTAGATAAGATTGTAGGAAACTTGGTGCAAAAATAAGAAAATGAAGGGTAGTTTAGATACCATTCCATCTGCAGCTCTAAGATTCATTCTTAAACATTAAATGTTTAAGGTTAATTAAATCTTAATTCTTAAACATAGTTTATTTTTTTATCATGAATGTAAAGGGATGACCATAGGGATATTGGTTCAGCTCCTAGAAATCCTTTAAGAAAACTATGGAAGAAAAAATGTGTTTTCCAATTGGAACAATGATTAAAGAATAGTGAAATAACATTGCCTCAAGTATTATGGTTAATTGGATTTCAGACGATCCTTCCCCATAAATAACATACCTTTATTTACTAATGGTAGGCTTTCTTGGATGAGGTTTCACTGAGGTGACTTTTAAGTGTTCTACTTTGCAAAATTAAGATGACAAGAAAAGTAAACTAGTCTACAAAACTTTAAAGACAAACTATAACTAGAAGCAAAGTGAAACTAGATAAAATTGAAGGAGACATGGTAAGTACATGTGTAAAAGAAGATTGATATTTGATGACCCTGCATTGAAAGATGATATAAGAAACCGAAAAGAAAGCAATATAAAATGAAATCTAACTACATTCATGTAGTATGTGTACCCTGAAGAATTTTGGGGTGCAAGGAGGGATTGTAATGAAAGTTGTTTTACGCATATGCAGAGCAAGACCACTTGCTGATTTTGTTACAATTATTGGGGAGAAAAAGGTCTTGACGGGATTTGATCGCTTAAACATGAAGGCATACAAAATGCAAGAAGCCTTAACACATCAATTAATTTTCTAGATTTATAAGTTGACTAAAATAAAGCTTTTTGGCCCAACCTCTAACAAGACTAAAAACCAAAGCAACTACTATGAACAAGCATTATAAATGTTCAACAAGATTTTCGAGTAAAACTAGTGGTTAGAATACAAGAACCAAAAAGGAACTAGTGCATGGATAAACATGAACATCTAGAAGCAATTTAGAAACCCAAATTCTATGAACTACAAAAGAACTAATGCATGGTTAAGCATGAATATCTAGAAGCAATTTAGAAATATAAAAACTATGAATATTACCACTAAAACTAGTTTAAAAACTTAAAAAACTCCAAAGGGATGTTAAAATCAAAATCTAACCATTACACTTGCTATTACTTGCGAGGAATGGAGAAAACCAATGATCATGTCTTGAACGAAATAATTATCCATCTTAGAAGCATGGAATCAACCAAATAAATGCATAAACAAAACCACACATTATCATGATAATAAAGTGAAAGCAAATAATTGAAAACAGAGAAGATATATAGAAGTCAAGTCTTGAACGAAATAATTATCCATCTTAGAAGCATGGAATCAACCAAATAAATGCATAAACAAAACCACAAATTATCATGAGAATAAAGTGAAAGCAAATCATTGAAAATAAAGAAGATATATAGAAGTCCCTAGCATCTAGGTTATTTTATCAAGATTTGTTCTCTCCTAGAAGCATTCCTTTAACATAAACTTCGTGAATATATCTTTGATTAGACCCCTCGTCACACTACCGATGTTTATCCTTCAAAATTACATCCTTTAGTACAAATGAAATATCTATTTATAATATTTCTAATTTTGGGGCTTAAGCCCCCCACTTCAGATTATGCTAGTGATGTTTAGCTCCAAATCAAATTCATTATATAGTTTTGCAATAATCTACATGGTGTAATTCTCGATAGAAATTTCTCACATGTATTCTCTTTATTACTCAAGGATTATAACAACATGCTCCATTCAATCCAATCATATTCCAACTTCATTAAAAAGCCAACTCACTCCATTGATGCAAAATAAAGTTTTAACATTCACACTTTGACATGTTAAAAAATTACAACCTTGATGTCTTTTAGAGATAAAATATCTTGTTCATTAGCATTTTCTGTTTTTACTTTATGGTGAAATGTATATATAGGTTTTTGCACTTTTGGTTTAAGATATATTTAAAACATATATTAAAGTTAGCCTTTCTTTGTCTAATTTATAGTATTGTTTTCTCTTTTGGATAGTGCTGGTCTTGACATTGTGTAGCATTGATGTGTGATAGGTGTGGAGTTTGGTGTTGAGGTCAAACATGTGACACTCAGATAAACATTTACACTACACGATCCAAATGATTAAGGGTGCCTATTGTGAATGAGTATGAAGCTCAACACATTGATTATGTGCCTTGGGATTGATTCCTAACTTGTCCGACTTTCAATGAATGAAATTAGCACTAATCACAAGAATATGTAAATGTTGGGTATTGCAAGTCTTAAGGCTTGTTTTGATATTTCCAATTGCTAACTATGTTTAGTGTAAGCTCCATTTCAATTTTATGAAGGTCATATATGAATATATGAATCAAATTACATATTTCTATCCTAAAAAATTAAAAATGATGCCTTGATTCTTTTATTTTTTATTGCAACTTTAAAAAGGTTGACATAAAAGTTCAACAACATGATTAAGTTAATGTTTCGATGAGGACTTCTTGGTCCAATTTTAAAGTGAAGTTTCTTTTATTACTATGCATAGTTAAGCATAGTTGGGTCGAGTGATAAGGAAATTTTATTGATAATAAAGACATAGGCAATGAATCTTCAGTCTTATTTTCATGTTATATTATTGATAAGTTTTTGGATATGTGGTTCTTATTTTGCATTGTTGTTGGTTGAAAAACTTTAAATTATGTACTTCTCTAATTCTAATCTTATTTTAATATACACATATACAATGGACTAAAACAAATAATTTCAAAGGAGCTATTTGTAGCACACTGATCTCTCAAGTATAATTCCATTCAATTTTGAAAAATAATTATGTGTATGCTTGCATTACTCCATCTAATTCTTGTAGAATTAACATTTTATCACATGAATTGGACACTTCAATTAGTTAACAATTATTTTATTGTTGATTAAAAATTTTGTAATATTATTTTAGGAAGTAGTGCAACGTGTTAAGTTACAAGTCTATATTCAAGAAAAAAAGACTTGTATACTAGTGGGGATTGATGGAACTGATTTATCTTTTAGTATGTTTTTAATTATAAAATATTTAAAATAATAAGGTTGTATTAAGGTGGAAAAAATATAAATCTCACAAAATGTCATCTTTCAATTAGTCTTATTGTGTGTATTTCAAGTTCAATTAATATGTGTACAAACTTGTGAGACCCTAAGCTAATACAAACACAACTACAAATTATGATGGTGGTGTTGTTAATTGTTGCCACAACCCATCTCTTTGAAGCAATGAACACAAAAAATTGGAATATATGTTAAGAGTCAAAGTTATGAACATAAAAAAAATGGAATATATGTTAAGAGTGAATATAAGAAACTTGGTAAAAGGTTTTATAGATAGTGAGCATAAGAATAGGACTCAACTTTTTTCTAATAATTCTTTAATTTTAAAAAGCTTGTTAACAAGATGTAGTAACAATGAAAATGAGTGAGATAATAATATATGTTTTAATTTATTAGAGAACAAAGAAAGTTGATATAGACATAAAACACATTTTTAGTATATTTTGGTTAATTTTTTTGGAGAAAAAAATATTTTTATTAAGGTTTTAGATTTCTTGTTTCTATATAATCAGATATATTTGAGATAAATGTTTCAAGATTAGTTGTATCTATTTTTTATTTTAAAATGTAGTAATCAAATATTATATCATTCAATTCAAAATGTTTTTACAATAATATGGTTCATGGTTTTGGTGTGCACAAATAAAATTATGGGTAGAGATGAAATACATATTTTTGCTGGAAAGTCAAAATAATAACATCATCATGATGAAAATAAATTCAAAAAGAAATGAATTGGTGTCATCGAAGGGTTTACCCATAGAATACATAATTTTATGAAGATGATATCTACTTTTAAAGTTTTTTTGGATTTGATATTGGTTTTCATGAATATGTTTGGATGTACAACATATAAACAAATTATAAAAACACCATGAAATAAAATGAAAGAGCATTACTTGTGGTTTCCTTGCCTTGTTTTAATTAACTATCAAATTAAGGGGTATTAATGATTGCACACTTGTTCAGAGATCAATAATTCTATAACTTAAACACTTACTCATTTAACTATATACATTTTTTTTTCAAGGGGAGATGGATTTTGGCTTCAATTATTTGCCATATTTCATTTGTTATTAACTAACATCTTTGAATAATAATTAAATCAAGGAAATGAAAAATATAAGCTTCAATATTCTTCCTTTGCAATTTTTTTTCTTCTTCTAGCCTTACTTTCTTTATGTAACTCTATTTTGCACTTTTTTACCTCAAAATCATTAACTATAATGTTAACTATTTAAATATACAACATTACATAATATGGACCCAAGAATAGGTATAATTTAAGTCCAAATGAGTTTGACTCACAACACCCACACATGAGAGCATGTCAATACGATAAACTCATGTAAACTAATCTATCATTGTAGAATATATATATATATATATTGTTTGTCCAGAACACTTCTAATTGGAGCCATCTCTAATATGATAAACTTATGTATTATTATAGCAAAGTCATAATATTTGTAGAATACCTCAAGTGCAAGGCATTCCTCTAACACCAACACATCTGAGAGACTCCAAGTGGTATCATAAACACATCTATTAGTATACCAAAGACCATTCTCCATTTAGAATATCTCCATTTGGAGGAATTTTTCCAATATCAAAACATTGAAGAGCCTCCAAGCAATACAATAAACTCATCTATTGCCATGCATACAAATCATCAATATACATATCAAAGCCTTATTGATATGTTGGAGCTAACTCATCTTGTTAACATCCATTTAAATTGTATTTATCCTAAATCCACTGACAATGTCATTAGGCCCTTAACATATTAGATTTTTCTCAAATGCATTGTGTCGACTTTAGTCCTTTGTAAGTTATGAGAAGATGGTTTGTCTTTCCTTTCCATTACAATATTTCTATAAATTATCCATTTTTCTTATGAAGTGATGGAGGGACATGTGACAATGAGGTGTGGATTGTATTTAGGATGACAGTATGGTTCTTTATCTTTTCTTTTAATGGTTTTGGATCCAATCCTTTGTTTTCCCAAGAAACAATCTTATTGAAAACCCTTAGAGTACTTCCCTATGATTCATGGATGGTAAATGGGGTAAATTGCCGGGCCTAATTATGAAGCATAACCCTAAGGGAATGAAGATAGTTGAGCCTATAACCTCCCAAACTTTGTGGAAAGATATATTACATCTAGCTCACGACCACTTAACCTAACCCTCGTGACTAGTTTTGGATCTAAACCTAATAACCTTCACTTTGGAATTGAATTTAGATATGCACTTGAACTCAATATGAATGAATGAGTTCTTATATACACAACATTTACTCATAGTTATATAAAAACATATTATAAATAAGTGATATTGTAAACATTAGAGGAAATTTCAATTTAAAATGGGCCTTCCAAAAATAATACAAATTCCATGTCATCATGTATTAACCAATAAAAATGCTTTAAAATTAAAAAAGGGAGCACCTCTTAAACAAATTTTTAATATAAATTTGGGGATAGGTACCATAAAAAAACTACTTTTTTTTTGTTCGTATTTTTGACATATCTCCCTGTGTTTTTACTCAATTTTCGATTGAGAGAGCTTGTTGGATGCAGAATTAAATTCCGCATTCAATGAGTACCCACTTGACATACTTTTGACGAGCACCACTACCCCAAAAACAAGAAATACTTGAAAAATGTGATGATGATGTTATCGATTCCCATCAAATCAAAAACAAGTTATCGATTCCCATCCAATCAAACAAGTGAAAAAGTGAAGTGTATGGCAGTCAAAGGAAACGAGAGAAGGTTGTTTTGTGAGGCATCATCCATTTCTGAAATGTCACTCCTGAAACCAGCCATCTTGATTCTTGATAATCACTAAAATCCAAGTCTGAATCGAGCCTTGAAGTTGAAGACTGCTACACGTCTCATGTCATTACCATACAAGACTGGTGTCATTGTTGAGGCCATTCTCAAGACACTTATAACCTGACTTAGTGAAACCTTCCTAAGATAAATATTGAATACAACTAGATATGTTGTGGATGGAACTTACCAACAGGCTTCACTAGGGGGTGAAAGGATTCAAGTTCTATTCCCTTTTCCCTCAAAAAATAATAGCAGGGTTTTGAAGCCCTTTATATTATCTAAGAGGGACGATATTATCAGAGAGGCGCTGGATTCGAGGGGCAAACGAGATTACTATCTAGGTAATCAAAATAAAGAGATCTTCACTTCTAGTTGGTTTTTTCACATTTGGGTTTTTGACCGTAAATATATCGTGTATATGTTAAATTTAATCAATAAAAACAAAACAAAAAAAAACTTCAATTTTAAGCATATGATTTATTACTTGGGACCATTTGCTAAAAAGGAGATGGATAGACCTTAATTTTTGTTTTCTTTGCAAAAGGGATAGGAAGTCCATTGAACATCTTTTCTTCTCGTGTTCCTTCAATAAATAGATTTGGCAAGATGCTATAAATCTCCTCCACACGTTTGAAGGATGGGGTTTTGAGTTTTTTAAAGTTAATATTGCAAAACTGCATAGATTTTTGTCCCTATATGTTTGGGGCAGATTTGGTTCATGAGGAATAGAGTCTTATTTGAGGACTGTTGTCCTAGTGTGTACCTTTGTGTTATGAAGTGTTTAGGAATTTTTCCTATGTTCAATTGCTAAAGAAAAGAAGAGTGCTCAATGGTTCCAAAACTGAGCATTGTACAAGGTGGCATAGGGGGACCTGGCATGATTTTAAAGATCAACGAGGGCCATCTTTTTCAGGTTAGGTTTGGCTGTGGAAAAGCTACCAACAAAAAATTTGAACTGCTGGCTTTATGGTGTCTATTGCATTTTGCAATGGTCAATGGTACTATTTCTTTGCATGTTTATGGTGATTCTTAATGGTCAATGGTACTATTTCTTTGTATGTTTATGGATTCTTAGACCATTGTTAATTGGTATAAGGTACATACAAGCTTCAGGTTTTATCCTTAGATCATTGGAATAAAAAAGATCTTATCAAATTTTGTAGATATCCAAGTTGATTACATTCACAAGGAATAAAACTTGGATGCTGATGCTCTTTCCAAAAGAGCCATTAAGTGTCTTGAAGGTTTTTTGTGTTATGCAGATATTATGGAGGGGAATCAAGTCTTTGAAAGTGTGGTGAAATTTCTTGACTAAGCATAGGATTGGTATTTTGAGGCTCCATGCTCTCTTTGTTTTGTATGGTATATGTTGTGAACAGCAACCGTGAAGTAAACTATGGAGCTGTATTTTCTTAAGGATGTTATTTTGTAAGTTTACATATATTTTTACTCAGTTTAGATTGTCTATCAGTTGCCATTTCTATCTTGGAACTGAGCTGTTTTGTAATGTCTTTTATGTCTTTATTTCTCTTTGATTCTATATGAATAACAAGAAAAATGTTTTTTTTTTTCTTAAAAATGTTGAAATAAATATACAATTTTTTTATTATAGAAAACTAATATCTAAGGTTGTCTCAAGATCATAATGGTAGCATAACAATTTTCTTTAAAAATTTAAGCATTTGTATAGTTTGGATTAGTATATGCTTACTTAACTCAAGAATCTAAATCTTAAGAACAACTGCAGCTTGTGGATCTCCAAAGTGTGCACAAGAAAGATTAAAACAAATACAGGTCCTACATATGTTAAATGAGTTTATTAATGAATGTTATGATTTGCAAAATTGGAATCTGAAGTAGCCAACATTTTCAAGAGTATGGTCTTACTCATGGTCACTCTTGAAAAAAAAAATATTTATAAAAAATCAAAAGATCATATGGACATGATGGAAAACAAAACACACAAATTTGAAAAAGGAAACTCTTGTGAACACGAGGGAAGACTAGGAAGATCAAAATATTGAAAAAAAGAACTCTAATGACAGCCTGGTAACTTAGTAAATGGAAATATTACCATATAGCACATCTTCTTCTTATTTATTTAGTCCCCTCATGGTAAATACATTCATATTTATTAATAGGGATTTGCTACTATTATATCAAATAGTTGTTGAGAAATTAAATTAGTTCCTTATGAACTCTCATTCTATTTAGTATACTTTTTGGTGACTCTAATGTTCAATGACCAATATTATCAACACCTATTTTAAGTGAAAGCAAAAGTAGAGATCACAACAATACATTGAATTATTGGTTGCAGTGGTTAGAATCCTATTTCAATTTGCATAATATACGGAAGGATAGGAAAATTCCTTTTACAAGTGCTAATCTACAAGGTCATGCACATACATGGTGTGGAAGCTACACTAGGCCCTTAGGCTGAGTGAATATCTACTACTAACTAGGTGTAGGGAGTTATCCAAAATCCTCCTCAAGTCCCAATTGAATACCAATGGGATTTGGCAACACTACTATTAACAACGGCAAGGACATAGTGTACTTGAGAGTATACTACATAATTATAGAAGCAAACCATTCGATTGGGGATAAACCCCATAACTCAAACATGGTCAACAAGTACCTATGTGTCCTTCATAATTACATAAGAAAATATGTTATGCTATTCAATCCAAATACCATAGATGGAACCAAAGTACATGCCTAATACATTGAACCCAACATGAAAAAGGGTCAAGCAAGTGGTTTGACGCAGTTAGATTAGCATGGAGCTTCTAATAAGTGAAAAGAGAAGAATGTGAAAGGAAAAGTAAGAATAATTTCACAATTATACATGTGTGTAATGACCCTGACAACCATTCTGGCCATTACAACATTGATGGTCATACTAAGAAAAATATTAGAAGATGCATCCAAAGTTGAATCCTAAGAATCACAAGTGGGAATAGTCCAATAAGAAGAATATTCTAGGTGTGGACATAGGAAAGGAGCTAGAAAAAAACTTATATGTGAACAAGAAAAATGTCTGCACAAATTTGAAAAAGGAGGTGATTTTGAGAATATTCCATCACAAAGAGGAGAAGGAGATAAGAAACTTGTTCCATATCAAAATCTAGATCAAGAATAACAAGGTCTATGCTCAGTTTGGTTATTGTTCGAAAGAGAGCCTCATTGCAAAGGACTGATAAGTAAGATTAGTTAGTGATCCATATCATAATCATCCATACCCTTTGGAATGGGTGTAAGATAATATTTTCTATTAGTGCAATTTTTTTGATATCAAAGTAGAAATCGATGATGCAATGCTTCTTGATATTTGTGGTTGTGTTTGGGAGTCCCTACATGAATATGAGGGACAACATCTTCATGAGAATGGAAAAATAATATTGCTTGATTAAAGGTAATAATTCTTTATCATTAACGCACATAAGGTTAAGTCTAATATCACTCTATTGAGGGCCCACAAAGCTAAGATATTGATAAGATTGAGTAAGAAGAAACTGCTTTTCTTGTTGATACAAAGCTAGTTAGAAATTGGATTAGTGGGCATCAAGGGAATCTTTGTAAGGGTGGATGAAACAACACAAGTGTCACATGGAAAATATTTTATATGTGTATAGATAACTATTCTAGGAGTAGAGATATATGCCCACCAAGAGAGAAGTGAAGCACACGATACAATAATTGTTAGGTTGTCATTTTCCAAACATAGGACTGTTGTCATGTCCTCATCCATCTATTTGACTAAATGAGGGGGTATTTACGAATTTATGGTTTCTAAATTTCACCTCATCTGCCAAATTACGAATTTATAAATAAGAGATGCATGATTAAATCAGTGAATGTAAAACACAACATAGTTTAAAATTCCATCCACACACACATCATGCATAAACAAGCATATTTATTACAAAAATAAAATAAAATCATTCCAAATTCATATATAAACATGATGCTTATCTTTAAGCAAGAAGATCCAAGCAATTGGTTGTGTAAGAGTGATTTTATACCCAACTGTAGATACCACCCCAAGTTGGGCTATGATGCCACCAGGGCGAAGGAAACACCTACATACTTATCTCTCTCAACCAACAACCCATTTTCTCTCATGCTTAGCCAAATTACTCACCTCTGAGGATTTACATGGATCTCACTCAACCATCCTAGCCAAAGAATTCCTTTATACTACCGTTTATTGCTTCATAGTTCTGTCAGGAAATCCAACCCTTATAGTGCTTACTAGTGTGTGCAAAAAGAGTCCAGCATGTTGTGTGTTATTGGAGAATCTCTTGTAGCATCAATCCATGAATTCTCAAGCATTCAAAAATTGAAAAACATAATGGGTAAAGGATCTTATCTTGACCAAACTTTGTGCTCACCTACAACCATGTAGTTTCTCTAATGTTTACAATTCTCTGTTCACAATTCAATTTTTTGGTTATTTCATAGTATGGTATGGTAATAGAAATGGAATGAGAAACAAGATAAAAAACTCTACATAATGTAAATTTGCACGAGAAAAATGGATGATGGACCCCAAAGGAGATGAGAGCATGGTGAAAATAAAATTGACATAACTTCTAAACATAAAAGAAAGGACTCTTACAATTGTCATAGAATTATATTCATCCCATGTTTCCATATCTACATGAAAATACTTTCCCCATCAACCTCACACTTGCATTCAATGATTGGACTTAATTGTCAAAATGAAGTAATTGAATCATTTAAGGAACATGGCATCAAATGAATGAGTTCTAAGGTTGGCACTTGGAATAGAGAATTTTATCTTCCATACCCCCCCTTTCCTCTTTGTTAAGCCCTAAATATTGGGCACATTTCCCCCTAGAGTGACGCATTACCCCATATATTATGGTGTATTATATATTATTGATGTCGACTTGGGTCTGTTAGTTTTTATTGTGCACCTTTGTCTCCTATATATGGGAAGGATATATTTTCATTTTAGTCATCATTGTATCTTGTCTTGTCTTATGTACTTAGTACATTGTGTAAGGAGGTTCCTCCCTCAAAGAGGATTTATATTCATCTTTGTTCTTCATTATTAAGGCTTGGATTACTCTCTTTTGGTCTATTTTTTCTATTTTCATGCTATTTTTGGGACTTGGTTGCATAACATTTGGTATCAGAGCTCTTTCCTTGGGGATGATTTATTCAAAACAAGTGATCTTGGAATTTTCACTATAAATTTATTTCTACAATGATTTAGACAATGAAACTTGGAACCCATTTCCAGAACAAGACGAAGAATTTTTGGTAAAAATTTCAGATCTTGATTCATTACAGGATTGAATTTATACCTTCAAGAAGTTAGGGTTTCTGACTATCGCAAAAGCTAGCCTCAAACATGTGTTCTAAGGAAAATTGTTATATCTGGAGCATAGAAGATCCAATTTGAGTGAGACATATTGAATCAGAAAGAAGATGGAAAATAGTCATTGTGGTAGAGGTTTCAACCTCATATATGAAATATTAGACACGTGGCAGACCATAAAAGTTCCATCTCTTGGAGAATACAAATTAGGTGAGACCTACAACATTAAAAAGAGGACATATAAGGATACAATAGGCTGAATTTTTAGGCCCAGAAGAGCCAAAATTTGAAATTTACTTAAGTTCTAAGCTAGCCCTAATATAGTCTTCCAATTAGGGTTTGAAAAGGTGTTCAGGGGAAAATGGTCATATCTAGGGCATTCAAAACCCAAATTGAGTGATACCTATTGCATCAGAAGGAGGAAAAAACAAGGTATCTATAGTAGAGTTTTTGGAATCAGATATAAAATATTGGACATGTGTCATACTGTACAAGTTTTCTCTTCTGGATCATGCAAAAATTAAGAAGTGTTGGGAGATTGATAATAACTTCTTACTGGAGCATTCAAATCAGGTCATACCCATGGCATTAGAAAGAGGACACATCAAGATATAACAAGTCAAAGTTTCATACCTAGAGGAGATGAAATTTTAAATTTACCTCAGTACAAGTCAACAATAAAATAGGCTTCCAATCAGGGTTTGAAAAGGAAAATCTATAGTTCAAGCAATGGCAGATCACATAGAGCACTGACAATAATCTCCAAATACTAAAGATGTCCAAAAACTAGATTAAACAATAGGAATATCAACATCACAGTTAAAGGAGTTTTGAAGAAGGAAAAATCATATGGGAACCTGGACAAATAATTGAAACAAGGACCAAACAACCACGAAATGAAGCTATAATGGATTACCTCATCAAGTGTAAGAAATTACCAATTGCAGATTTGACATGGAAAGATGAGTCCTTCATACATATGCATCCACAACTACCCAAGCGTTGAGGACAATGTTTGTCTGAACGAGGGGGGAATGCTAAGCCCTAAATATTGGGCACATTACCCCCTATAGAGTGGCACATTAGCCCCTAAATTGTAGTGTATTACATATTGTAGGCCTCAAAGGGTAAGTCTGGTTGCAACACAAACCCATGGAGTGGATGAGCACAAACCTACAAACACCATTATAACAAGAACATATAAATAAACCCTCATGACAATATAAATGCCATATTAAACCCTAAAAGACCTCTTGATTTAGATCAAGGAGAAGTGGAGGGTCAAGATCAGACTTCTCCCCAAAAGCGCATGCGAAACAACCATGTTAATTAACATGTCTGGCTGCAGCTAGGGTTTATGACAGCGTCTTTAAAACCTCCTTTAAACCCTTCGTTAACACTGCTGGCCCCACCTTGTATCTCCCATGGTATTTCCACCACATGAATTTTTATAACATAGCTAAACATATTACTATCACCTTTCTTGTATGTAAATCCCACGGGATAGAACCTTATACCATGGCTAAATATTAGTTATAAGTCACCTTATCGTACATTTTTCCCTTCATATGTAAGCCATAAGGTTGCACTCCCTTGTATTTACCTTATAAAATCAAGTTAGAACTTAAGCCTAAACACTTAAACCTTATGTATAACAAATGTAGTTAGGACTAGGTCCTTAGGTCTAGGATTTTAAATCCTACACAAGCAAACTCAATGACTTAAACTAGCCTAGATCCAAATTCTAGGCTCTATCAAGCACCGAGAGGGATCAAATCTCCCGAGGTGCAAACCTTCTTGAGTGTAATACCTGAGAAGAGGTTTGCACCTCAGGAGATTTGATCCCTCTCAGCGCTTGATAGAGCCTAGGATTTGGATCTATGCTAGTTTGAGTCGTGGGTCATGACACGAAACTCGAGTTTGATCAACATTGTAAGGAACAGGTTAAGTTGCAAACACAGATAGAATTATGAGGATTATCTCAAGGTATTGGAATCAAGGATCAAATCCACTTGGGGATTAGAGGGATTCACCTACCAATCATTCTCAAGAGTGAAATGTGCAATTAATTTTTTTCACCATGTTTGTGTGGGAATTAGAGGGATTCGAGGAATTTGAGGGATCAAATCCACTCAAGAATCAAATCCACTCAGGAATTGGAGGGATTGGCCTACCAATCATTTTCAAGAGTGAAATGTGTAATTTTTTTTTTCAATTCCTTCACCTACTGCTGCAATGTATGATTTTAATTTTCATAGTTCCATAATTTAAAAACCCTTATTTAAAAAATTGCAATACATGGTTTAGGAGGGCCTTGCAAATGGTTTTAAAACCATGTGCAAGGCCTCCTAAACACCCCATGGTTTTATTGTCTATGGTTGAGGAGGCTTGCACATGGTTTTAAAACCATGGGTTGTTTAGGAGGCCTTGCAAAAGGTTATAACCTCGGAACCTTTCTTTATATCACTATACTGTAATCACATATATTCCAAGAGCTTTGGATCAGTGTACTGTATATATATGATCATATATGTAACATTTCTAGCTGCATACTATCATACCACAACAATTATTTTTTCAAACATGAGTGTAGTTATGGGGTGCATGCTGCTAGATTTGTAACATTAAGCTAGCATTATATTAGGATCTTTAACTGNACAAGAGACAATGAACATAGTGTTTTTCCTTGGGGAAACCATAAATGGAGAAAACCCCACAACTTCCTCAGAGATAGAATCAACACCAAAAGTAAAACCCAAAACAGTAAGATGATCTCCCAACAGCAGTAGCCTCTTTCTTTCTAGCCCCAACAAATTCTTCTCCTTCAAATATGTGCTACAACTGAGTGTGAGTGAGTGTGTGATAAATATAGAGACTCACTCTGTATTTATACTAATTCTCGACTTAACAATGCCTCACTAGGGTTGACTTCACTAGGTGAGTCTAACAACCCTAGGGCCCTAGAACTGCGGGGAATTTAACCCTTGAACAATAGGAGCGTTACCCACATTGACTTTACATGACTTGTTTATATTATAGAAACTCCCGATCGGAACATCGGGGCATGAAATGACTCAATTACATTACAAACAATTCCCGGAATAAACATCGGGGTACAATACATAAGAAATACAAGTGAATACATTGCGAAGTTACAATTACATCAACACTCCCTCTTAACTAGGAAGGTATTCTCTTGAAACAATTTATCAGCACAAGTCTTCTTCTCTATATCATCTGGATCATCCTCGAGTCCTCATCATCTTCAAGTCATCTTCATCTGGATCTGGATCATCACTGGATCTGGATCATCACTGGATATGGGTCATCATCACTAGATCTAGATCATCACTCGATCTGGATCATCATCACAGGATATGTATCATCATTATGGGTGCTATCTCTAGATTCTTCTCGTCACATGAAGTTCTACAGAGCTATCCCTTTTTCATGCTGGTTGTAGGCCTAGCCTCCATGTAGGTCTTCTTCCAGCACTTATATATGACCCTAAGTCGGAATGGCCTGCCCAACACTTATATCTGATCATGTAGGAACCAATCCTATAATCATATCAGAAAGGCATGCCCATCACTCACATTTGACCATGTAGGAACCAATCCTACAGTCACATCAGAATGGCCCTCAGTCCCAGAATGAGCTTTCCTAGTAACTGACCAGGTGCCTCCATTCCAAGAATGGCATTTAGCGCTTATATTTGATCATGTAGGAACCAATCCTACAGTCACATCAGAATGGCTCAGCACTCACATCTAACATGGAAGGAACCAATCCTCTCACCATGACAGAATGGCTCAACCCTTACATCTGACCATGGAAGGAACCAATCCTCTTACCATGTCAGAATGGCTCACGAACTCATCACTTCCCTTTGGAGGGACCCTTGATCTGGAGAACACCAACCTTCTCCCTGAAGTACTCAAACTTCACTCTAGATAATGCCTTTGTCAACACATCAGCTATATGTTCGTCCGTTGCAACATACTGGAGCTTCACTACTCCCCTCTACACCATATCCCTGATATAGTGATACTTGATCTCGATATGCTTCGAATTGTCATGGAACACCGGGTTCTCCGACAACTTCACACAACTCTCATTGTCACAATATATACAAGTAGCATCCAGTTGGAGATAAAATAAATCAGATAGTAGCTTCCTCAACCATACCGACTCACAACTAGATGAACAAGCTGTGACATACTCTACTTCAGTTGTACTCAGTGCCACACAGGATTGCTTCCTGCTAAACCAAGAGATCACACCTGATCCCATACTGAAGCAACACCTTGAAGTGCTCTTCTATCGATGGCACTTTGTGCCCAATCTGAATCAACATAACCCTCTAGGTTAATCTTTTGATTCACCTCATACTTGAGCCCATAGTCAACTGTACCCTTCAGGTACCTCAGAATATGCTTTGCAACAATCAAGTGAACATGTCTCATATCTGTTAGGAACTGGTTCAAGGTGTTCACAGCAAAGCAAATATCTGGTCTTGCGTTCGTTGGGTACATCAAGGACCCAATCATTTGACTATACATCGTAGCATCAACCGCTTCTGATGAAGCATCACTCAATAGCTTTAGGTTCGATGCCATAAGTGTGGTCATGGCCTTGTAGTCCATCATCCTGAACCTCTTCAGGATCTATACTGCATACTTCCCTTATCTGAGGGAGATTCCATCTGCATTTTGCCACACCTACATGCCTAGAAAATAGTGCATCATACCCAAGTCCTTCATTTCGAACTCAACAACAAGATTCCTCTTCGTATAAGAAATCAACCCATCCATACCTGTTACAAACAGATCATCTACATATAGTAGTAGCATCATTGGGTTGCCATCTTCAACCTTGTAGTAAAGGTTGGAATCCGCTTTACTTTTGGTAAATCCCAAACTGGATAGAAATCCATCAATTCTATCGTACCCTGTCCTGGGTGCCTGTTTCAAACCGTACAGGGATTTCTTTAATCTACACACATGAGACTCCCTGTCATGTGTCTCAAAACTGAGTGGCTGCTCTAGATACACTTCCTCTTCCACTACACCATTCAAGAAGGTAGTCTTGACATCCATTTGTTGTATCTTCCATTTCATCACTGCAGCCAGAGCAAGTACTGATCTGATGGAAGTGTATCTGGCTACAGGTGCAAAAGTTTCTTCATAATCTATTCCTTCTTCTGTGAGAAGCTATGAGCCACGAATCTTGTTTTATATTTCTCTATGCTGCCCTCTGCAGCATACTTGATCTTGTAGATCCATTTGAAAGTTACAACAGACTTCCCTTCTGGTCTTGGGACAACATCCCAAACATCATTCTTCATGATTGATTGATACTCTTTGATCATAGCATCCTTCCATTCTTTCCGTTCCGCCGTTTCCTCATAGTTGGAAGGTTCTTTATTGATAAAGTCACACAATAAATCTACATACCCGTAGCAGGACCTGGTCCTCTTTCTGTCTCTGTGATTCTCTTCTGGAGCCCCATATTTTCCGCACCTTGGATATCTTCTCGTACCCAAGCAGGTTTCCTCTTGTGAGGATTCTTCTCCTGAGGTGGATCTAGAGGTTCTTGAGGTTCTACAAATTTTCGATCTTCTTTTTGAGTTTCTTCGTTCATGGTTGTGTCATGAATTTTGGGTGCTTTTGATTCTTCAGGATCTTCAGCGGGTCTCTTCCTGGATTTATTGTAAGCTGAGTCTTCATCAAATGTTACATCCCTACTAATGTCAATATTCTTGAATCCTAGGAAGTATATTCTGTAAGCCTTCGAGATTTTAGAGTATCCCACAAATATACCCTTCTTTCCTGAAGGATCTAACTTTGTCCTCTTTTCTTTCGGAAGGTGTATATACACTGGACAACCGAATATTCTGAGATGGCTGACTTTTGGTTTCTTGCCGAAAAAGACTTCTTCAGGCGTTTTGTTCTTGAGTACTCTGTGTGGAGTACGGTTCTGTACATACACCGCTGTATTGGCAGCTTCTGCCCATAGATGCATGGGAAGATCTTGATCATGAAGCATTGCTCTTGCAGCTTCCATGATAGTTCTATTCTTCCTTTCTGCAACCCCATTCTGTTGTGGATTATATGGAGTGGATAACTCCCTCTTAATCCTTGAATCTTTGCATAACTCTTTGAATTCATTTGATGTGAAGTCTCTGCCATTATCTGATCGAAAGGTCTTGATCTTCATTTCAGTGTGGTTTTTGAGCAAGGCTTTGAATTCCTTGAACTTGCTGAAAACTTCATCTTTGTTGTTCATAAAGTATATCCATGTCTTCCTAGAAAAATCATCAATAAAAGAAACATAGTATACATACCCGCTTAAAGAACTAGACGACATTGGACCGCATACATCGGAGTGAATGATTTCCAAGATTCCTTTTGCTTTGCTTTCGCTACTTGGAAATGTCTTCTTTGTGTTCTTTCCTTTCGCACATCCTTTGCAGACTCCTTCATGTTTTGCTTGAATTTCTGGAAGACCTTCAAGAACATATTCTCTTAAAATTGGTATGTCTTCCAATTTTAATTTATCTATCTCATTTAGATTCTCCTCATTAGTTATTGTTACTGCATAAGCTTTACAACCCTTCCTAACAACTCTCTTAAGTTGTAGAGCAGAAATATGCCTTATAGTGATTTTTCTAGGGATTCCTTTTACACTTACTAGTTTTCCATCACTGTTTAAGCATGTGAAGGTTTTATCATAGCAATTTAAAATTACCCTATGTTGTTCTAACCAATCCGTACCGATTAGTAAATCATAAGAGCCAAGCGGTAATACATTAAGCTTCACAACAATTTCAAAATGATCCATAATTATTGCACATTCTTTTACAAAACAAATTACCTTTCTTTTAGCACCAGTGGCTAACTGAACTAACTAAGAATTTTCAAAATTTTCAACAGGAAACTTACATTTTTCTACCATTTTAGGTAAAATATAACTGAGACTAGCTCCTGGATCAATCAAAATAGTTATAGGGGTTTGATTTATCATACCTTCTACTTCCACCATGGAAGTTTGATATTCTGCCTGTCGACTCTCCAAGGCTGCATTGATTCTGGGCATAGTCCTCGCTGATTCTCCAACAATCATCTCCTCGTGTATGGTATGAATATTACTGATAGTATTTTTTCGATTAGGACAGACTGAAGCATAGTGTGGGCCATTACACTACCAGCACTTTATAGGTTCTTTGCACTCAAAGTTCTTGGTATAATTACCATGGTTATTAGCAAATTCTTTACCCTTAGAATTATTCTGATTGCTGGGTGAATTATTCTTATTTCTTGGGAAATTTTTGTTAGAAAAATTTCTGGCCTTATTGTTCTTAGAATTTCTGTTGAGCACAAATTCTTTCTCTTTTGATTATACTGGTTATTATTCTTCTTGGGCTTCCAGTTGGCCATGCTTTCCTTCTTCCGATTCTGTTCATAATAGAAGTTGGCTTTCCTCATGGTTTCTTCCAAAGTCTTTGGATTGTCATACTCAATCCCATCCTTAATATGATAAGGCAGACAACTGAGGAATTGTTGTACCTTTGGTTTCTCATCTACAAGGTATGGCACATAACTAAGTAGACTTAACAACTTGCTGTTCATATCTTTCATTGTCATTGATCCTAATTTAAGCTCATAAAATTATTTTTCTCCTTCTTCATAGTATTGCTCAGACAAAAATTTCTTTTTAAAATACCTCTTAAAGGTACTCCAATTTATATTCTTCTCTTTAAATCCTTTAACTCTCTTCAAGTCCTACCACCAAATGTCAGCTTTTCTTGAGAGATTGTAGATAGCCATTCTAGCTTTTAATTGGTTAGAATAGTTATATATCTGGAAGTACTTCTTCATCCCAGATAACCAGGATTTCACTTCCTCCCCCTTCTCAGTATCTCCATTGAATGTTGGTGGTTTTATCTTTTTGAATTCCCTAGAAATTTCCTCAAAAGGTTTGTATTTCCTCTTTTTAGTGTAATGGTTATCATCACTACTATCACTAGTAGAATGGAAATTTTGTTGTTCACCAAACACCTCTGAAGATGAACTACTTTCATTTTTAGTGTGTTTCATCTTTTTAATTTTATGTTGATGACTTGTATCTTCTGATTCAGTTCTTCTACCCCTACCCTCAGTTTGAAACCTTTCTGTTAGGATCTGATTTAGCTCCTCCTAAGCCCTCAGAATCCTTTCATTCTCTCGTTTTACAGATTCCATTTCAGATTTTAGGTCTTTAACTGTTTGTAGCAGTTCTGAGGAATTGGTAGTTAAATCTTATGGTATAGGATCTCTTGGTAAGTTTTCTGGTTCAGTAAATGGAGATTCCTCCTCTACATATTTTTCTAGCCTTTCCATACATGTTTGTTAAACTTCAAAAACAATTTCTCTGTTGAATAACATTTAAAAGAAAATACATCAGCATAATAGTTAAATTTACTATTTCATAAAAGCTAGTTGGGCTTCATCAAGGCCTAGTGTTTGAACCTTGTGCTCTGATACCACATGTCAAAACCCCAAATTTTCACAAAAATTTAAAATTTTGAGATAACATAAAATGTTTACAGTTGCAGTTAGATAAATGCTAGCAGCTAATAAAAGAAATGAAACAGAAAATAAAAATAACCATTAACTATAACACATATATATTAATGCTGTTTTAAATTTGATATGTGATGTATGTAATCTGCATTCGAATATTTAGCTGTATTGATGGTTTGACTTTCAAGTAGGTGAGGAGTCATTTTCTAGTTGGGGCTTACTTAGCGATTGCTAACGTATTTGGATTTCTGGATCTTTACAGGCTTGACAAGTAAATTTTGACCCAGTAAAAGTTTATTAAGGCGATAAACCAGATATATCTTTTTTAGCTTAAAAGTACTGCTAGAGTAAAAGTTTGCTTAGAAGACTCAAGTCCTGCAAGGTAAAGTAATGTTTCTTTTACTTGATTCACAAATATGATATTACTTAATCTTTGTGTCGTAATGGTTATTAACATCGCCCTACTGTTTGTCTCTTAACAGATAGATCTTTAAGATAAATAAAAACCTCCTTCTAATTTTACTTTAAGTGATTTCCAGTTCTTAATAGAGTCCATGTAGCATATCAGTACTCTTACTGTAACTAAAGTTTATTGCTATTGTTATTATAAATTTACGACACTGTTTATAAGTAAAGAAACAGACCTAAGGCCTTTTGAGAAACACGTTTACACATAACTCTTAACTTTATGTTTTAATAAGCTCAGTGGAGGAAGTTATCAGATTATAATGCATTGCATTTACAGTTGACTATATGTAAATTGTCGTCAAATTGTGACTTCTATTTGTCCAACTTCTTCATGACCTAAATAATGGGATGATATTACGATATCATCTTAATTGTTTTAAAATACTTGTTATACCACAAGTATACTTAGATGATTTCACTATTCTTTACTACTAAGACCCATTAGCCTTGATTGAAATCATTTTGAGCTTTATTTACTTATAAATACTAATAAATACAACTTCTTTGAATTTTATCCTAATACTATAGACTCATAAAATAAGAATCTATTCTAGAGTGAAGAAAATACTTTTATAAATATCTAATGTTGAATTATGAACTAAAATCAGCACCATTAGAGTTTTTATAAAGACTAGCTCTAAAACATAGCTCTTCACTGTAATAATAGAATCAATGATTATTATGAGAAACTCTTACTTGTATTTAAGGGTTTATACCCTACCAGGGATCTCTCCTTAGTTATAATTAATTCATTTGATGAGTTCCATTGTTTACAAAATAACAAGTTATTCGATACCATGTAAGCTTGGGTTCATTGTTAACGAATGTTCATGATTATAATATCACCATGGGTTAACGATACTCTAAAATCTCATACTCCAGCATTATTGACTTATGAATATCAATGATACATTATGCTTTGAATTTGAATATACTATTATCGTTTTGATCATTGTGGAGATTATTAACAATGATTTGGTCATGACAACACAATGTGGACTATAGAACTTGACCCACTATGAATTTGATAAATTAAGGGGCACGTGGAACCTTCCTCACCATGCAATGCATGATTTAAAAGTCTTCGCTGCAACCCTAGCTCTTCATTGTTCAGTGAGGGTTTTGGTCTCTGTATGGTTGGGTTCACTGCGGCCATGAGGGTTTGCAGTTGCTTGCCTCCAACTCCACTGTTTGTGCATTTTTTTTAAGAGTCGTTGTTTAGGGTAAGAGATGTAAACTCATAGCTCGTGAATGAGTTGGTTTTTACAAACAATCTTGTTGTGCGTGAGGATTGTATTACACAGTTGTTAGTTCAGTGTTGAAGCCATGGTTTGGACACTGCCTTGGCTTTCTCTTGCTCCAGTTGTTAACTCGAACTCAGCTTCCTCCTTCTCAGGTGAATGCGAGGTTTTTACTATTCGTGGTGTCGGTATGCCTTCGTTGTGAGCTCAGTCTTTCAACATTTCTCGGTAACAATTAGGGTTTACACAGTTTGTAAGCTATAAGAGATACAGTTATCATAATAAATTCAGATATTAACTTAAGATTTGGTTTGCAAAAGTAGGTGATGGTTCGCCTTAACGTTGGAAGGGAACACTTCACAGTTGGACCTGCATTCAGTCTACGGGTAAGCCCCGGTTACAAAATGGCTCTCCCTGCTTGTTCAGATCTTAGGGGATTAAGTTTGCAGTTGGAAGGAGTTACGGCGATGGTTTACCCAGTCTCGGGTTATTAGTCTACAGTTTATAAATTTTGGTTTTGTTTAAACCCTCGCTTACAACAGGGTGACTCCGGCTCAATGCCGTGACTTGTAAATGCTCTTTTCTTATGTTAAAAGGATTTTACAATAATGTATGCTTTGATACTCAGTCTGTTAGTTTTGTTTATTAACCCATGTCACGATATGGGTGCACCGGCTCAGAGCTGGTTTTTGTACTTTGATTATGTTTAAAGCCTTTAAGCCTATCAAGCAATACACAATGTTTCAAAAGAAACGGGGTTTTCCTTCGAGTTCAGTCTCGATTTAACTTAATGCTATTATCGTGAATCTGTGTACTTAGGGTTTTAACCCTATTCGAATGTGAAACAATAATTTTACTATTTATTATTTGCATTAGATTATTGTTAATTGTTTTTAGGACTGTCATCCAGTCATGGTATAAGTTGTTTTACTTATTGGCTCATGAATTATGAGCTAGGGTTTCCTGAATGAAACCCTTGTTTAAAATAATTCTTTTAATTTATTTAAGTAGGTTCTGTTACTTGTAAAACAAATATTGTTTAAGTTAATATTATTATCTGTATGTAATGAAATTTCTTAAATTTGCATATATATATATTAGTTATGAAGACTGTAACCAGTCTACAATAGTTCAATTTGTTTAATGATAATGTTTCCAATAATAGAATTATAGCTTAACTGTTTTTCTTTTATTAAAACAAAGAAATTAATAAAGGGTTTTGACCATATAGTTACTCTTGTAGGTATAAACTTGTTAATAATTTCAGAACAGTTCTTACATAGATATGTATTTCATTTATGAATTTTTTATTATCATATTCTTATTGTTTATTTTACTGAAGTTGACTGGTTAAAAAAATACTCAGAATTCAGCTTATGTAACTCAATTTAGTTTGCTCTTTATATTTTAAATACTTTAGTAATACACTACTTGCTTATTAGTAAATGTTAGACTTAGTTTAGTTAATATTATTAGTAAATAAGCTATATGAATAGTAGTTATATCTTTAACGAGCTGAATGTAAACAAAGTAGTTTAACTACATTTCTTTCACTGCATAAGCAAGTAGTTATTAAATAAACATTAAGAAAATATGTATACAACCTAACACTGTTTACCCTCCTGCATATTTTAATTTGAAATAAAATTAGAATATACTGTGTATAAACATGACATCTTAACTACCAGTGTATTCTCTTAACCTAATAATTCTTCTACCTGTAATGGAATACTACTATTTCATTATCAGTACATGTACATAAACAAAGAACATAGATAACCAGGTTGTTGGTCTTTTTGATAATAACCTATATACTGCAATAAATTACTTTGCTATTATGAAATGCATATTACATCTATTCATTTCAGTTTCTTATCATTTCCTTCATCTACTTTAAACACTCTATCTGTGCTAGAGTACGGTCTGGTCCTTCCAGACGTGGAAAAACACAGATTAAAATTATTTTCCATCTATTTCAGATTCATTCTTTCAATAAACTAAAAGATTACTAACTCTAACAGTTCAAAAATAAACATTTAACATTCATTAATCAATCAGATTCACATTTTATTATCTAACATAGTAACACAATAGAATCTAGAACCTGATTAAGACAGACAAAAACAACGTTAGGAGGCCATTCCTCCCTACCAAATTCTTGGAGAGCGCTCAAACAATGCTTCCTCAGGACCCCCAAGCCTGTTCCTGGTCTCCTTGGCTGAGAATTGGTGGAGCAAACAAACAATAGACTAGTCCAATGACTCAGTAATCACTATGCACATGGTAGTAAGATCTTTCAGCTGAAAAGCTACACTAGATCACTTAGCAGTTAGCCCCTCAAACTCTTTCCACAAATTCCCTTGCCATTGAATTTCTCTGAAGTACATCCACCTGAATGATCACTTCTCTAGAATGAGCAGCCTCAGCTCTCTTCAATGGGAATTTTTATAAAGATTGCCTAGGTCTTTTGGGTCAGTTGTCATTAATTGAGCCACCTGCTTTGATCCCACTTTCTTGGGGTATCATGACCCCAAATGTAGGGAGGTTGCCACCTGCAACAGTTGAAAGTGGTTTAAGGATGCTGCCACATGTCTGTTTGCTCTCCACCCAGTCTCCTCCACCAATTTGACCAGTAAACACTCTTTTAACATCTCTCCTAAGCTGTTGTCTCCACCTTTATTTATTTATAATTAAAATATTCAGAATTACATTAAATATCCTTGACTCTGCTGAGTCATCAATTACAGCTTAGCATAAAATTTAACATATTGTCTTTAAATACAATCAAATAAGATAATATTGTTTTTGAAAAATTGGGGCATGTGACATACACACCCCCTTAGAACATAACATCGTCCTCGATGTTATTTATTCTTCATCCTCAGAATTCCCCTGGAACAGAATTGGATATGCATCTCGCATACGACTTTCCAATTCCCTGGTGGCTTCCTCTGGACTAAGGTGCTTCCATTGCACCTTCACCTGTCCAATGGTGCGGTTCCAAAGTGTGATCTCCCTTCGCCTGAGGATACAGTCCGGTTCCACCAGAAAATCTCCTTTTGGTTCCACTTGTACATCATTCCAGTTAACAACATGAGTAGCATCATGAACATGTTTCTTTAATACAGAAATTTGAAAAACATTATGTACTCTTAAATTTGGTGGTAATGCTAATTGACAAGCTACTTGTCCAATCCTAGACATAATTTCAAATGGACCACAGTAACGAGGTGCCAGTTTTGCACAACTCCCCAATCTCAGAGAGCTCTTTTTGGGCCTCACCTTGATGAACACATCTTCTCATACCTGAAACTACTTTGGAGTTATTTTAAGGTCTGCTTGATTTTTTTGTCGATCCTGTGCAACTTTAAGATTATCTTGTACCTACTTTACAATTTCTTCCATTTCCTTTAACAGTTCAGGACCTAATAGCAATCTATCCACCAGATTACTCCAAGAGATAGGAGTATTACATTTCCTTCCATACAAAATTTCAAAAGGACTAAATCTGGCTGATATCTGATAATTATTATTATAAGAAAATTCTACCAAATGCAAATAATCCTCCCATTTACCTGGCTGGTCTTTCACGTACATTCTTAATAAATCTTCCAGTACTTGGTTTACTCTTTTAGATTGTCCATCTGTTTGAGGATGGAATGAAGTACTAAAATTTAATGTAGTGTTTAATCCTTTAAACAGATACTTCCAAAAGTTTCCTGTAAATTTAGGATCTCTATCTGAGATTATAACTTTCGGTATTCCATGCAATCGAAAAATTGGTTTTAGAAAGATATCAGCTATGTTTACAGCTTTAAATGTAGTTTTAACAGGTATAAAGTGAGCTGCTTTACTTAACTTATCGACTACTACCATGATAGAGTCATTTAAATTCTGATTTCTAGGTAGTCTAGTAACAAAATCAAGACTGATTATCTCCCATTTCTAGCTAGGAATGGGTAATGGCTGAAGTAATATTGTTGGGTGTTGATGTTCATTTTTCACCTGCTGATATTCAAAACACCTAGCGATATATTCTGCTACTTCAGTCTTCATGTTTGGCCAAAAATATTCTTTTCTTGACATAGTTATAGTATTTTGATATCTTGGATGACCTGAGTAAGGAGTTTTGTGGATTTCATCCAAAATTAACAGTTTAACTTTAGGTACGTTAGGTACATACATTCTGTCTTTATACAGTAAAATTTCTTTGGCATTCAAACTGTACCCTTTACTTAAGCTTTCTGTTGGCTTTTCTTTAGTTTTAGCTTGTAAATTTTGGTAAATTTCATTTTGTTCTATTCCTACTTTAAGTTGTTCATCCAAATCTACAGTATAAGTGTTGATAACTGCTGCAAAATTCAGCCTTGCATTCCTACTTAATGCATCAACAACTTTATTTTCTTTACCTTTAATGTGCTGAATTTCGAAATCATACTCACTTAGAAAAGCTAGCCACCTAGTTTGTCTAGCATTTAGATTAGGCTGAGCTAATAGATACTTTAATCCTTTATTATCAGTCATTAAAATAAATTTTCTGCCAATTAGGTGATGTCGCCGCATCTTTAGAGCATGTAGAACAACAACTAATTTTAGATCATAAGTTGCATAATTCTTTTCATGAATTTTTAATTTTCTAGACTCATAGGCAATAACATGTCCTTCTTGAGTTAGAACATCGCCTAAGCCATCATTGCAGGCGTGAGTGCACACTACAAATTCTTTATTTGGATAAGCTATTCTTAAAATAGGTGCGCTGGTTAATAAAGTTTTTAACTTTTTAAAGCTTTCCTCACATTTCTAGTTCCAATCAAACTTCTTTCCTTTCTTATGCAATGAAGTTATCGGATTCGCGATCCTCGAAAAACCTTTAATCAACCTCCGATAATAACCGGTAATTGCCATGAAAGATCGAACATCAGTTACATCCTTAGGAACCAGCCAATCTTCGATTGTCCTTATCTTTTCAGGATCTACTGAAATCCCTTCCTTGGTCACCACATGACCTAAGTACTGAATCTTATCCTTAAAGAAATCACATTTACTAAACTTTGCAAAGAGTTGATGATCTCGTAACTCTTGCAATTTTTTTTAAAATGTTCTTTATGCTCTTCTTCAGTTTTTGAATAGATTAATATATCGTCGATGAACATGACTACAAACTTATCTAGATACTTATGCATAACATTGTTCATTAAACATATAAAAATAGATGGGACATTAGTAAGCCCAAATGGCATGACGAAAAACTCGTAATGACCATACCGAGTTCTAAAAGCTGTCTTAAAGATGTTCTCATCTTTAATCCTAACTTGATGATATCCAGACCTTAAATCTATTTTCGAAAACACCGTGGCTCTATGTAGTTGATCAAACAGATCATCTATATGGGGCAACGGGTATCGATTTTTAATGGTCATCTTATTCAACTGACGGTAATCTATGCAAAGTCGCATGGTTCTTTCCTTTTTCTTAACGAAGATGACAGGTGCCCCCAGGGAGACACACTAAGTCGATTATACTTTTTATCTATTAGTTCTTTTAATTGAGACTTTAATTCATTAAGTTCAAGTATGTTCATTCGATATGGGGCCTTTGAGCTAGGTACTGCACCAGGTGCCAGCTCAATGGTAAAATCCAATTCCCTTTTCGGAGGTAGTCCTGGAATTTCTTCAGGGAATACATCAACATATTCTCTTAAAACGGGTATGTCTTCCAATTTTAATTTATCTGTCTTATTTAGATTCTCCTTATCAATTATTGTTACTGCATAAGCTTTACAACCCTTCCTAACAGCTCTCTTAAGCTGTAGAGCAGAAATCTGCCTTATAGTGATTTTTCTAGGGATTCCTTTTACACTTACTGGTTTTCCATCACTGTTTAAACATGTGAAGGTTTTATCATACCAATTTAAAATTACCCTATGTTGTTCTCACCAATCCATACCGGTAAGTAAATCATAAGAACCAAGCGGTAATACATTAAGCTTCACAACAGTTTCAAAATGATCCATAATTACTGTGCATTCTTTTACAAAACAAGTTACCTTTCTTTTAGCACTAGTGGCTAACTAAACTAACCAAGAATTTTCAAATTTCTCAACAAGCAACTTACATTTTTACCATTTTAGGTGAAATATAACTGAGACTATCTCCTCGATCAATCAAAATAGTTATAGGGGTTTGATTTATCATACTTTCTACTTCCACCATGGAAGTTTTATATTCTGCCTGTCGATTCTCCAAGGATGCATTGATTCTGGGCATAGTCCTCACTAATTCTCCAACAGTCATCTCCTCTTGTATGGTATGAATATTACTAACAGATTTTTTTCGATTAGGATAGATTGAAGCATAGTGTGGGTCATTACACTCCCAACACTTTATAGGTTCTTTGCGCTCAAAGTTCTTGGTATAATTACCATGGTTATTAGCAAATTCTTTACCCTTAGAATTATTTTGATTGCTGGGTGAATTATTCTTATTTCCTGGGAAATTTTTGTTAGAAAAATTTCGGGTCGTATTGTTGTTAGAATTTCTGTTGGGCACAAATTATTTCTTCTTTTGATCATACTGGTTATTATTCTTCTTGGCCTTCCAGTTGGCCATGCTTTCCTTCTTCTGATTCTGTTCATAAAAGAAGTTGGCTTTCCTCATGGCTTCTTCCAAAGTCTTTGGATTGTCATACTAAATCATGTCCTTAATATGATAAGGCAGACAACTGAGGAATCACTATGCCTTTAGTTTCTCATCTAAAAGGTATGGCACATACCTAAGTAGACTTAAAAACTTGATGTTCATATCTTTCATTGTTATTGATCCTAATTTAAGCTCATAAAATTCTTTTTCTCTTTCTTCATAGTATTGTTCAAACATAAATTTCTTTTTAAAATACCTCTTAAAGGTACTCCAATTTACATTCTTCTCTTTAATTCCTTTAACTCTCTTCAAGTCCTGCCACCAAATGTCAGCCTTTCCCGAGAGATTGTAGATAGCCATTCTGGCCTTTAATTGGTTAGAATAGTTATATATCTGGAAGTACTTCTTCATCCCAGATAACCAGGATTCCGCTTCCTCCCCCTTCTCAGTCTTTCCATTGAATTTTGGTGGTTTTATCTTTTTGAATTCCCCAAAAATTTCCTCAAAAGGTTTGTATTTCCTCTTTTTAGAGTAATGGTTATCATCACTACTATCACTAGTAGAATGAAAATTTTGTTGTTCACCAAACACCTCTGATGATGAACTACTTTCATTTTTAGTGTGTTTCATCCTTTTAATTTTATGTTGATGTCTTGTATCTTCTGATTCAGTTCTTCTACCCATACCCTCAATTTGAAACCTTTCTGTTAGGATCTGATTTAGCTCCTCCCGAGCCCTCAGAATCCTTTCATTCTCTTGTTTTACAGATTCCATTTCAGATTTTAGGTCTTTTACTATTTGTTATAGTTCTGAGGAATTGGTAGTTAAATCTTTCGGTATAGGATCTCTTGGTAAATTTTCTGGTTCAGTAAATGGAGATTCCTCCTCTGCATATTCTTCCAGCCTTTCCATACCTATTTGTTAAACTTCAGAAACAATTTCTCTGTTGAATAACATTTAAAAGAAAATACATCAGCATAATAATTCAATTTACTGTTTCATAAAATCTAGTTGGGCTTCATTAAGGCCTAGTGTTTGAACCTTGTGCTCTGATACCACATGTCAAAACCCCAAATTTTCACAAAAATTTAAAATTTTGAGATAACATAAAATTTTTACAGTTGAAGTTAGATAACTCCTAGCAGCTAATAGAAGAAATGAAACAGAAAGTAACCATTAAATTTAACACATATAGATTAATGCTGTTTAAAATTTGATATGTGATGTATGTAATTTGCATTCAAATATTTAGATGTACTGATGGTTTGACTGTCAAGTAGGTGAGGAGTCATTTTCTAGTTGGGTCTTACTTAGTGATTGCTAACGTATCTAGATTTCTGGATCTTTACAAGCTTGACAGGTAAATTTTGACCCAGTAAAAGTTTATTAAGGCGATAAACCAGATATATCTTTTTTTAGCTTAAAAGTACTGCTAGAGTAAAAGTTTGCTTAGAAGACTCAAGTCCTGCAAGGTAAAGTAATGTTTCTTTTACTTGATTCACAAATATGATATTGCTTAATCTTTGTGTCGTAAGGGTTATTAACGTCACCCTACTATTTGTCTCTTAATAGATAGATCTTTAAGATAAATAAAAACCTCCTAATTTTACTTTAAGTGATTTCCAGTTCTTAATAGAGTCCAAGATTTAGCATATCAGTACTCTTACTGTAACTAAAGTTTATTGCTCTTTTTATTATAAATTTACGACACTGTTTATAAGTAAAGAAACATACCTAAGGCCTTTTGAGAAACACATTTACACAAAACTCTTAGCTTTATCTTTTAATAAGCTCAGAGGAGGAAGTTATCAGATTATAATGCATTGCATTTACAGTTGACTATATGTAAATTGTCGTCAAATTGTGACTTCTATTTGTCCAACTTCTTCATGACCTAAATAATGGGATGATATTACGATATCATCTTAATTGTTTTAAAATACTTGTTATACCACAAGTATACGTAGATGATTTCACTGTTCTTTACTACTAAGACCCATTAGCCTTGATTGAAATCATTTTGAGCTTTATTTACTTATAAAGACTAATAAATACAACTTCTCTGAAGTTTATCCTAATACTATAGACTCCTTATAAAATAAAAATCTATTCTAGAGTGAAGAAAATACTTTTATAAATATCTAATGTTGAATTATGAACTAAAATCATCACCATTAGAGTTTTTATAAAGACTAGCTCTAAAACATAGCTCTTCACTGTAATAATAGAATCAATGATTATTATGAGAAACTATTAGTTGTATTTAAGGGTTTATACCGCACTAGGGATCTCTCCTTAGTTACTATTAATTCATTTGATGAGTTCCATTGTTTACAAAATAACAAGTTATTTGATACCATGTAAGCTTGGGTTTGTTGTTAACGAATGTTCACGATTATAATATCACCATGGGTTAACGATACTCTAAAATATCATACTCCAACATTATTGACTTATGAATATCAATGATACATTACGCTTTGACTTTGTATATACTATTATCGTTTTGATCATTGTGGAGATTATTAACAATGATTTGGTCCTGACAGCACAATGCAGACTATAGAACTCGACCCACTATGAATTTGATAAATTAAGGGGCACTTGGAACCTTCCTCACCATGCAATGCATGATTTAAAAGTATTTGCTGCAACCCTAGCTATTCATTGTTCAGCGAAGGTATGGTTGGGTTCATTGCGACCGTGAGGGCTCGCAGTTTTTGACCTCGAGCTCCACTATTTGTGCATTTTTTTTAAGAGTCATTGTTTAGGGTGACAGATGTAAAGTAATAGCTCGTGAATGAATTGGTTTTTGCAAACAATCTTGTTGTGCGTGAGGATTGCATTACACAGTTGTTAGTTCAGTGTTGAAGCTGTGGTTTGGCCACTGCCTTGGCTTGCTCTTGCTCCAGTTGTCGATTTAGTTGTTTACTCAAGCTCAACTGCCTCCTTCTCAGGTGAATGCGAGGTTTTTACTGTTCGTGTTGTCGGTCTGCCTTCGTCGTGAACTCGGTCTTTCAAGATTTCCAGGTAACAATTAGGTTTTACACAGTTTGTAAGCTATAAGAGATACAATTATCATAATAAATTCAGATATTAACTTAAGCTTTGGTTTGCAAAAGCAGGTGATCGTTCACCTTAATGCTAGAAGGGAACACTTCACAGTTGGACCAGCGTTCAGTCTACGGGTAAGCCGGGGTTACAAAATGGCTCTCCCTGTTTGTTCAGATCTTTGGGGATTAAGTTTGCAGTTGGAAGGAGTTACGGCAATGGTTTACCCAATCTCGGGTTATTAGTCTACAGTTTATAAATTTTGGTTTTGTTTAAACCCTCGCTTACAGCAGGGTGACTCCAGCTCAATGCTGTGACTTGTAAATGCTCTTTTCTTGTGTTAAAATGATTTTACAATAATGTATGCTTTGATACTCAGTCTGTTAGTTTTGTTTATTAACCCATGTCACGTTATGGGTGCACCGGCTTAGAGCTGGATTTTGTACTTTGATCACGTTTAAAGCCTTCCGGCCTGTCAAACAATACATAGGGTTTTAAAAGAAACGGGGTTTTCCTTCGAGCTCGGTCTCGGTTTAACTTAATGCTATTATCGTGACTCTGTGTATTTACGGTTTTTACCCTATTCGACTGTGAAAGAATAATTTTACTGTTTATTATTTGCATTAGATTATTGTTAATTGTTTTTAGGACTGTCATCCAGTCATGGTATAAGTTGTTTTACTTATTGGCTCATGAATTACGAGCTAGGGTTTCTTGAATGAAACCATTGTTTAAAATAATTCTTTTAATTTATTTAAGTAGGTTCTATTACTTGTAAAACAAATATTGTTTAAGTTAATGTTATTATCTGTATGTAATGAAATTTCTTAAATTTGCATCTATATATATATTTTAGTTATGAAGACTGTAACCAGTCTATAATAGTTCAATTTGTTTAATGATAATGTTTCCAATAATAGAATTATAGCTTAACTGTTTTTCTTTTATTAAAACAAAAAATTAGTAAAGGGTTTTGACCATGTAGTTACTCTTGCACGTATAAAATTGTTAATAATTTCAGAACAGTTCTTATATAGATATGTATTTCATTTATGAATTTGTTATTATCATATTCTTATTGTTTAATTTACTGAAGTTGACTGGTTGAAAAAATACTTAGAATTCAGCTTCTGTAACTCAGTTTAGTTTGCTCTTTATATTTTAAAAACTTTAGTAATACACTACTTGCTTATTAGTAAATGTTAGACTTAGTTTAGTTAATATTATTAGTAAATAAGCTATATGAATAGTAGTTATATCTTTAACGAGTTGAATGTAAACAAAGTAGTTTAACTACATTTCTTTCACTGCATAAGCAAGTAGTTATTAAATAAACATAAAGAAAATATGTATACAACCTAACACTGTTTACCCTCCTGCATATTTTAATTTGAAATAAAATTATAATATACTGTGTATAAACATGACATCTTAACTACTATTTTATTCTCTTAACATAATAATTCTTCTACCTGTAATGGAATACTACTATTTCATTATCAACACATTTACATAAACAAAGAACAATGATAACCAGGTTGTTGGTATTTTTGATAATAACCTATATACTGCAATAAATTACTTTGCTATTATGAAATGCATATTACATCTATTCATTTCAGTTTCTTATCATTTCCTTCATCTACTTTAAATACTCTGTCTGTGCTAGAGTACGGTCTGGTCCTTCCAGACGTGGAAAAACACAGATTAGAATTATTTTCCATCTATTTCAGATTCATTCTTTCAATAAACAAAAAGATTACTAACTCTAACAGTTCACAACTAAACATTTAACATTCATTAATCAATCAGATTCACATTTTATTATCTAACACATTAACATAATAGAATCTAGAACCTGATTAAGACAGACAAAAACAGCGTTAGGAGTCCGTTCCTCCCTACCAAACTCCTGGAGAGCGCTCAAACAACGCTTCCTCAGGATCCCCGAGCCTGTTCCTGGTCTCCTTGGCTGAGAACTGGTGGAGTAAGAAAACAATAGACTAGTCCAATGACTCAGTAATCACTCTGCACTCAACAGTAAGATCCTTCAGCTGAAAAGCTGCACTAGATCACTTAGCAGTTAACCCCTCTAACTCTTTCCACAAATTCCCTTTCCATTGAATTTATCTGAAGTACATTCACCTGAATGATCACTTCTCTAGAATGAGCAGCCTCAGCTCTCTTCAATGGGAATTTTTATAAAGATTGCCTAGGTCTTTTGGGTCAGTTGTCATTAATTGAGGCACCTGCTCTGATCCCACTTTCTTGGGGGATCATGACCCGAAATGTAGGGAGGTTGCCACCTGCAACATTTGGAAGTGTTTTGAGGATGCTGCCACATGTATGTTTTCTCTCCACCTAGTCTCCTCCACCAATTTGACCAGTAAACACTCTTTTAACAGCTCTCCTAAGTTGTTGTCTCCATCTTTATTTATTTATAATTAAAATATTCAGAATTACATTAAATATCCTTGACTCTGCCGAGTCATCAATTACAACTTAGCATAAAATTTAACATATTGTCTTTAAATAAAATCAAAGAAGATAATATTGTTTTTGCAAAATTGGGGCATGTGACAATGTGTTTGGAAGCCCCACTGTCAATAAGCCAATCTTTGCTTCCATGAGTGACAGTTCCTGTGAGAGCAGAGATTAGAACATATTCTTCATCATTTGAAGAGTCTTCACTTTCTTGTTTTACTTTCTTCCTGGGAGGATCATCATCCTCAGCAGTGTGAGCATGATGTCTTGTTTTGGAGTTCTTCTTCTTCTTGGATCCACTCTTATTCATGGGACAACTTCTAGCAAAGTGTCCTCTTTCATCACATGTATAACATCTGAGTTTGGATGGATCCCTTCTTACAAAATTATTTTTCTGATGAGAATGTTTACCTTAGTGATGATGATTTTCCCTTCTGCCTTTCTTGGAGTGTACTGTGAGTGCTTGATCTTCACTTCCCATATTTTCTTCTTGAGCTGCTATCCAAGTTTCTTCTTGTGAACATTCTTCCCACAGTCTACTAAACTTGATTAGCTTCTTCCTAGCATAGATTCCTTGGATGAAAGAATCCCATGACCTAGGGAGACCATTCAAGGTTGTGTTGAGGCCTGGAAATTTGCAGGCAACAACAAACAAGGGATTCTCCCCAGTTAACGTTCCCAACCAGCCCGTGATTGTTTGGTGTAGGGAATTCGTCCGGTTTGCGGTTCGGCTACCGTAGCTCAAGTAACTAAAACAAAGGGTTTTACCGGTTGCGGCCCGGTCCACCGTATATATTTTTGTATTTTTGACTTTAGTTATGATATGCAAGTGCCTATCTAAGATGCAGATTAATGAACAATGCGAGGAGTGGTCACAATGTGATGCGCAGGTTCTTACCTCTCGTCTTAGACTCTCTCACATCTAAATCACACACAACTGGAAAAACAAATGCTAACTACGCTATCCCTAGGGAGCAATATTATTAATTCATGAGTACTGTGATACTGTCCACATGTTAAGATAAATTACAGATAGTTGTTCTTGAAATCAAAACACATAAACATGCATAAATATATACACAACAAGATAGCTCGTCATCTGTTAAAACATCCATTACTCATAGTGGAAATTATCACAGAATAAACCAGAGAACATTCAAATAAGAACATAGGTTCAAAAAGTTAGAATGCTCTCAGAGTTAATGAAACACAGTTGAAAATGAAATAGTTCCCCTTCAACATTGTTCATTTCATCACATTTGAACATTCCACACAACACTTTCTCCAACAGGCAAAATTTGTAATTTTATTATTGCAAAACGAATTAGTTCCTCTTACAACAAGTAGCTCACAAGTTTCTCTGGGAAAAAGCCCCCTCCTCCTATCTAAATCTTCTATATTTATACAAAAAGAGAAAAACTGTTGGGCTGCCCACAAACGACTCTTAGGCTTCCCCAACGCTACACTTCCCATACTTTTCTTTAATATATTACAATAAACAAATAAAGTGCTTATGAGGAGGGTCTCGCTTGACTATTGAAGAACTTCTTCCATGCTGAAGCCTCTGAGGCAATGCTTTTGAACTCGGAAGGTTCTAAGAAATGGATATTAATTTCAAATTTAGCGTCCTGATTTCTTATTACTTCTATTATGGTTGCGCTCAAGGGAAGTTGGTCCTCTAGCAACTGCACACTAACCGTGGAATGAGCTACTTCATTCCTCAGGGTCTGCTCGTATAGGGATTTGATGTGCTGGATTCTTTGTCCATCTCCCTGATATCTTCTTTGCAACATCTCCAAAAATAGGCTGTGGTCTGGAAAGGTATCCATTCTTTGTTTAGCCTCAACCTGGCAATGATTATAAGTAATCAAAAGTTTCCTGAAGAACTCTGCACAAGCCCCCTCTGTCTTCTTGATAGCCTTCTTGAATTCTTCGGCTGTGTTTATGGAAAACTCCAGTAAATAATAGTCTTGCCTCAGGGCTTGTTGATCTTTTGATGGTAGATCTATAGGGGTTTATTCATTCACTCCTAATCTTGCCATCCTTCCCGTCAGGACTTCTAAGATATCCTGCGATCTGTCTACAAAATATGAAGAGGTTTCCAAAATCTCTTCTAACCTATTGTCTACCTGCAAGATCTTGCACCTTTCTTCCTCCATGGCTACTTGCAGCTGGTGCATCTTACTCCTTTGTGCTAGTACATGCTCCTTGAAAGGCTGAAGATTGAATTGCTATTCCCTGGCCTCTTCTAGAGCTGCCTGAAGATTGAATTGCTATTCCCTGGCCTCTTCTAGAGCTGCTGTTAATGAGGTAACCAGTCCTTTAAGCTCTGCAGTCCGCCCCTGAGATTGCCTCTCAGATTCCTCCAATGTAGCTTTCTGTAGCTCCAACTCCCCTATCTTATCTGCTCCTTTTCTTTGTGAAGACTTTCACATACCGTCTTCAACTCATCCTTTTCTGTTCTTAACCCTTGACATTCCTGCTGCAATTTCTCCAGACTTCCTTGGGCAGCCTCCAAATATCTCTTCTCTACTTGGAGGGATTGGAGCTCAGCTTTTGAAGACTTTATTTCATATTGTACGTCTTCAAACTTTCTTTTCAATCTACTACTTTCCTCTCTCTCTCTTCTCAGGGTATCCTTTAGCTGGGCAACCGACTTCTTTGACTGTTCAAGATCAGTCATTATCCGATCTACATTGTCCTCAGAAGCATGGATCAATACAGCCCCAGCTCTGATGGTGAATATGGGGTCCTTGTCTATCCCATATACTACAGTTGTATTGTTTATCATTTTATCCGATTACCCCCTAGTCTTGACATTTCTCTCGGTCCTCTTCACTATTCTTTTCCTTTCCCTGTCATAAAAAATAGTGTTGAAATCCGGTACTTCCTCCCCTTTCTTCTGCTCGAAAGGGATTAGCCTCAGGGTAGGGACCATACCCTGTCCTATTGTGCTGCCAACAGCTGCCTCAGGATCTTGAATATCAGGGTTGCCTAAGTCCTGAGCCTGACTGTCTTCAGGATCAGAAGCTGTTTGCTCTGTCACTGCCTCTGTTAGTTTTAGTCTTTCTGCTTCCTACTTCCTCAGTTCCTCATCCATCTTCCTTTTCTTTTCCTCCTCTTCACTCTAGGCAGCTTCTTTTGCCTTTCTAGTTGCTTCTTGTTTAGCTCTTCTCTTTTCTTCCTCCTCACCTTTGAGCCAGCTTTTGGCTTCCTGTGCTAGTCTCCTAGCATCTTCATCTCTTTTTCTAGCCTCTTCCTCCTTTGCCTTTTTCTGCTCATCCCGTCCTTTCCTGCCTTTGGTGGTGATTTTCTTTTTAAATCTTCTTCTTAAGGCCATTATATTTTTTGCACTGCGGAAAATGGATTCATCTTTATCCCAGTGGCTTGTGTATTCAAAATGTACATTTACCTCCTTGCAGTGCTCTGCCACCTTATTCCGGGAATCGTTCCTGTGGAAGTTTATTTCCCCAAAATGGAATTTCCCCAATTATTCCACAAATTCATCAACTTTCTTCACTCTTGTGAACTTATGGCTTCCCAACCTAAATGGTAAGGGAGGATAAGCCGCTTTCTTATGTTTGAATAAAAAGCTCCCTATGCCATCTAAGAAGACCCGCCTAACTACCTCCTTGTGCACTACATAGTCAGTGGCATATTTTGGCAGTAGTGAGGGTGCTCTGGAGCATCCATACATTCTGAAATACAATCCATCCTCCATTAAGTAGTAATTTGCATATTCTTCAATAACCTGCAATGCTTCCTCTGACATGCAGTTGCACTCTTTTAAGAAGATCAATGTAGATAATGGATGATGAAGTGCTCACACACTTCTCTATAGTGACTATGGTACTTGTGTGCCCACAGTGGCTTGTAAGCTGAGTAGACTGATGTTCTCTCTCGGTCCCAGATACACCTCATATTAGGGAAGGGTTGGTTGCATAGTATGCAATCAATCAGTATAGAGCTCATGTAGAACTCTGATTTCTTCTGGGACACCCCTCCTAATGCTGAAGCAATGCAAGATGAGAGGCTGTTGGACACAATGTTTGCCCAGTTGAACACTGTCCCCTATGTTGCAACATAGAAGATGATAGGCACCCACCCCAACTTAAAGCTTTTACCGTGGGACCTCCCGAAAATCCTATTTAGCATCAAGGCATTAAAATTATAAGGGGTCCTTAAAGTGGCAGTATCATATTCCCCGGACGGCCTAGTCCTAAAGCTCTTGCTAGGCACTAGCATTCTCTTCAGTGTCTCGACTAGGTCCAGATTAATTATTTTTAGCTAGTCTTCAGTCAAGTACACTTGTGCTTCCGGTAAGTGGTAGGCCAGTGATACATACCCAGGGCTATAAGCAGCATAACCTTGTTTATCAACATTTGCCAAAATCATGGTCGTTACATATGCCTTGGGCAGAATCCACCCAATCACCTCCAAGCATGGAAAAAACTCAGGTCTGGTAGAAACTCTCATCAACGTAGATATCTCTATATTTCCATATATGGTTTCCTCCTCAAAACCGGTGTCAGGTACCTCCTGGTGTGTTATTAGTCTGTAGACTTCCCCCCATTTATATTTGGGTTCCACACCCACTATGCATTTGGTATCTTCGTAAGTGTATTCAACTTTGGTGACAATTTCAACCTCGGGTTCCTCCTCTACTATGGGAGCCTTCTTCTTCTGCCATGTAGACATCTCGAATTCTAAAGAATTTCCCTGTCATACACAAAATCCTTTAGGTTTTGTTGGGCCATTTCTAGATAACATTAAAAAATGGAGACAAATTGTATGAGCATTTTACCTCGTCTAGGCTAAACATGATTGCAACTATGAAAATAAACAAACAATACTCTAAAATCGAATGTTCCCGCATAAAATCAATTTTCCAAAAGGATAAAACCAGCTCACGACCAACATTTGCAGAATCAACTTAGAATATCATGGCCATTCTCAATGAAGAAAAATTTCCCTCTCGGCGCTGTGAACTAAATCATTACACGAAAAAAAAAGATGCCTAATCCCATGTGAAGGATACCGCATTGTGATAGTGCTCTTAACTCACTGTAAGCTTGAGGTTGGTGGTAATGATGGATAGAGAGGTGGTTGAACAAAGAAAACATAAGAGGAAGGAAGCATGCCTCTTAAACATTGGATACATTCGGCATGGACATGAAAATAAGAGGAAGCTGCTTCTTGCAAAAATCACTCGTATCAAAATCTGCATAGATAATGCATTCTGAACCTTAAATTAGTCCGGAGTTCGTATTAGAGTTTAACAATCTCATCCTGTGGGGTGTCACTTCAACATCGTGACCTTGGTTAAAAAAAATGAGGGCGACCATACTGTGGAACCAAAACCTCGGCGTCTCTGAAGTAAACAAGAAAACGCTCTTCCCGGATGGCCATACACCGACTGGAGGATATTGGTGTGGACAGCGTAGCGGCCATCTGCACCGGTTTCCTCAGCAGTCGAGTGTGGGCTGTAAACTCATAACGGCCGCAAATGTAATCATGAAGCAAACAACAAAACCCCCCACCGGGCAGCCATACCTTTTACCTAGATTATATATACACGCCGAAATGGAAACCTAGGTATCTACTAACCGCCGAGATAAGAGCTAACCAAGGGCGACAAACTCAGTTTTATCATTCAAATGGAAAGGTAAAATGGGCATAAGGGCCTACCTGGAAATGTGCTGTGCGACTGGTTAAGAAAAAACCGCAAACCTCCACGGCGGAGCCACATAGGAGTGAGGTACCGACAGCGAGTACGTTGGTCTGCTCGAGCAATAATGATAGCACGGGAAATTCATAAAATACCGATAAAAATAATAAACCCCGACCCCGATATATACGCCGCGGTCAACACATAATCGACGAGAAAAATAAAACAATTGGGAGGCGGAATGACTACAGGATTGACGATCCTGTCAGTATCACCTCCGCAGCGGCGGATGATGAAACAGTTAGGAGACCCGCAATGGCGTCAGCAAGAAAAACAAATAAACTTCACATAGGAGCTTTCCAAGCTAAGGTCTCGGACCAATAGTTAGTTGAAGAGCCACAACGGCGGAAACTGAAAGCCTAAGGATCTGCGAATCAAAACATCAGGGATCGAAAAAGGATAATACAAACATCGGGAAGCTTCACAATACCTCCTTCGCAATGGCAGAAGATGTAGAGACAAATGTTCCGACGGGATCTTAATACAGCCGCCGACGAATAAAGCACATCGGAGACCAATAACCCTTGGATCGGTCTTGATGTCCCATTCTTTTCTGCAACGGCGGGCGTGTAGATAACAAGACTCCTGACTCAATAGTCTAAAACACTTCCGATGGCAGGGAAAAACCAATACAAACCGTAAAACATGGCTGGCATAAAAGTAATTCTTGAGCAAACATTAAACAAAACCAAGGAGCTGATTAAAATGAAATAAAAAGAGGGTCCCACATTTTTTTGAATTTTAGGAAAATGTTGCAGCAGCAACAGGTTGTCATCACACTTTCTGCATTTTCCACTTCTTCATCTACTGCTTCAAGTTGTTCTTTGATCTGGGAGACCCTTGTGAAGTATGACTGGATGGTATCCTCATTCTGAATCTTTACATTCTTCAACTGGTTCTTTAGAGTCATCTTCTGGTTTATGTTCTTCCCTTCAAACAGTTTGGTTAGGGCATCAAACATAGCTTTAGGTGTCTTGAGGGAGGACACGTGTGGTATCAGGTGATCCAAAAAGTAGGAAGCCCTAGTTCCTACAGCTGCACAATGTCTTCTTCTCAGGTTAGCTCTGATACCATGTTAGATTTTTAACATTAAGCTAACATTATATTAGGATCTTTAACTGAGAGAATGAACATAGTGAACACAGTGTTTTTCCTCGAGGAAACCATAAATGGAGAAAACCCCACAACTTCCTCAGAGATAGAATCGACACCAAAAGTAAAACCCAAAACAGTAAGATGATCTCCCGACAACAGTAGGCTCTTTATTTCTAGCCCCAACAACTTATTCTCCCTCAGCTATGCGCTACAACTGAGTGTGAGTGAGTGTGTGATAAATAGAGAGACTCACTCTCTATTTATACTAATTCCCTATTTGACAATGACTCACTAGGGCCAACTTCACTAGGTGAGTCTAACAACCTTAGGGCCCCGGAACTGCGGGGACTTTAACCCTTGAACAATAGGAGGGTTACCCACATTGACTTGACATGACTTGTTTATATTATAGAAACTCCCGATCGGAACATCGGGGCATGTCATGACTCAATTACATTACAAACACTTCCCGGAATAAACATCGGGGTACAATACATAAGAAATATAACTGAATACATTCCAAAGTTACAATTACATCAACACATGCATGTTTGTTGAACTGACATGATTGATTAATATATGTGCATTAATGATTTATAAATGAATTCACCTCAATTGTTTTTAATGATTTCAGACACATTCAAAACATTTCATTGAAAATTGAAGTGGGTTTCTTTATTTTTACCTATGCAGGATGATGGCGTGAATGGTGTTTTAGGCCTTGCAAAGGGTCTTCAAGAGGTGGCGAGCCCATATTATTATATTCGCCCGCAAGCATTTGAAGCCTCTCGGGGTAAATTCTTCTCTCCAACAAAAATATTTACAAATATTTATAGTCGACATTTACAGGCGGCGACAGCGGCGGAGGAGGTTGGAGGCAACAACAGAGAGCAGGAGAAGGGAGGATGCTGCAGGCGGCAACATAGAGCAGGAGGAGGGAGGACGCTACAAGTGGTGGGAGGAAGCGGGAGGCGACGACAGAGAGCAGGAGGAGGGAGGATTCTGCAGGTGGCGACAGCGGTGGGAGGAGGTTGCGTCGGGAGGAGGGAGGATGCAGCAGGCGATAGCGGGAGGTGGCTAGAAATGTTACATATATGATCATATATACATAGTACACTGATCCAGATCTCCTGGCATATATGCGATTACAATATAGAGATATAAAGAAAGGTTCCGAGGTTATAAGAAATCCAACAATCAACCTTACATTATATATATTCAATGCATATCTTGCGGAGATTCACATATCGAAATTCAACGCGAGACGAAAATTTGATACGACAGATAAAGAATCAAATTTTCGATATAATTAATGTAACATGTATTCAATTGACTAGATGATCTATTCTCAAAACACTTTTAAATTATATGTCCACTGTTAGGTTTCGTCCACTGTGGGAATTATATATCCTTTTACTCTACTTATATACATTATATATCCTTTTATTTAGTTTCTCAATGAAGTCTCTTTCGATACAAATATGAATGGATGCAAATACTGAATAGTGCAATTATTCAATGGCAGTGGTAGATGCAGTAGCTCTTAAGTCATATTCGTTGGTCTATGCGGCCTATCATTCCAATGTACAGGCTATACTTTCAAAAGACAATGATCCATGAATTTGATTGACAATCCATTCAAAACTCAATGATCGATTAATGTAATTCACAGATAATTCCTGTATTCCATTGACTGAATGATCTATCCTCAAAACAATTTTAAATTATATATCCACTGTTAGTTTCTTCCACTGTGGGAATTATATATCCTTTTACTCTATATGTACATAGGTGAAACTGAATAAGGTCTTTAAATTTCATTACAGTTAGTATTTTTCCACTATGGGAATCCTTTTACTCTACTTATATGCACTTACGTGAAAATGAATAAGGTCTTTAAATTTCATCCATGAATTTAAAAAAGCAAAGCCATTCAAAAGTCAACGTTCTATGAATTGTAAATGCTTCTTGATAAATCATTATATGTATTTCCCCTTTGCATAATTGTAAATGCTTCTTGATAAATCATACTGTATTTTTATATTATGTCTATGGCAAAATCAATCCGAACAATAAATTCCAAAAATTAAGAAATCAAAATATATAATAAAAATTAATTAAATTTTAAATTTTTGAAAATAATGTTAGTAAATTTACAATTTAATGGAAAATATTATTAAAGAAAACAATAAATGATATACAATCAATTTTTTTATTATTATTGATGTGTAAAAAGTTTTGTTGACATCTTAATGCATTTGATTACTCTCCACTCTTATACTTAGATAAAGTTATATTGGTTTTATTTTTATTAGTTTTTATGTAAAATATTAGTGTAAATTTATTTAACTTTAGATCTTGAAGTGTAACCATTCTTACTTTTTTTTTTTTGTAATTTAAAAATGATTTGCAACTGTAGAAATTTGATTCCTTTCATTATGTAATAGATAATTTCAAAAAAAATTCTCTAATTTAATTATTACCAGCGTAGATTCAAATCCTAGGTTCTATCAAGCACCGAGAGGGATCAAAATCTGTAGGTGCAGACCTCTCCAGGTATTAATACACCATTAGAACCAATCAATGTAGCTACTAATTTATGCATTAATATTAATACACCATACACTGAAACTTATGCAAAAAAAAATTCACTCTGCAAGTTAATGAAATGCTAATGAAATTATGTTACTGAAATTCAATATATTTTCTAATATGACAATTTTCAATTTGACTATATTTACAATTATAATAAATTTTTTTTTATTTAAAACATATTTGAAAAAAGTGTGATTTAAAAACTTTTTATTATTTAAATTATTAAAACATTAAATATCTTAAAACATTATAATATTATACTATTCCATAAATAAACTATATTTTTAATTATATTTTAAAAACCTTATTTTTTAAAAACATTTTTACTATTAAAACATTATAATTATTAAAACATTACAATATTATACTATTTCATAAAATGACTATATTTTCAATTTATTTTAAAAACCATATTTAAAATATAATTGAAAAAAAACTTATTGATATACATTTCTTTAATATTTTTTTATTATTATAAATGATTAACTATTAAAAAACCATATTTTAATAGTTATATTTCATAGTCCCATAATTTAAAAACCCTTATTTAAAACCTTGCAATACTATCCTAAATGAAAACATTAAATTGTTTCAAACCTAAAGATTACATACATTTTAATACTATCATAAATATGACTTCAAGTGAGATGTAAAATCATGTTAATATGGTTCTTACTTATTGAATAAATTAAAGTATATTAGTATTCAAAACATCTACCTCATACATGGTTTTAAAACCATGTGTAAGGCCCTCCTAAACCATATACAATAAAACCATGGGTTGTTTATGAGGCTTTGCACATGGTTTTAAAACCATTTGCAAGGCCCTCCTAAACCATGTACAATAAAATCATGGGTTGTTTAGGATGCATTGCACATGGTTTTAAAACCATTTGCAAGGCCCTACTAAACCATGTACAATAAAACCATGGGTTGTTTAGGAGGCCTTGCACATGGTTTCAACATTTTTTTGTCTATAATTAATTAATTAATTTATTATTATTTTGTTAGGTATGAACATTACAACATATCCCCATATTGGATTGTTTGTGTGGTGGACATTCTTTTTGGGGGGTAATTATTTTTTTTTATTTTTTATTATTAATTTTAATTTTGTGTAGGCCGACATGTTGGGTATAAAATTTATTATTATTTTATTAGAGTGTCACGTACAAACGTGACAACATCTCTCCCAGAGAGCACCTCACTTCTCTCGATGCAATTATTATTATTATTATTATATATAATACTTTTTTTTCAAAAAGAAAAAATCCTGGCCTTGATATTCATTATAGAATCAAAGGGCATCTCATGTGCCATCCCAAAACATGGGTTACAGTCATGTAAGTAAAAAAAAGAGTTGCATTCTGCTGAGCGCCAAGAACGAGTCACAACTCAACTGAGCTGCAGAGGGGGAGGTCAATGTGCAAATCCAACAAATACGAAGTTCCCATCAACAATATCTATCCCTCTAAACCATATATACCGTGGACAAAGGAGCACAGAGCTGGAATCTAAAGGTGCCTGCTCCGAATCAATCAAAAAAAGGTGCGAGTAAGAGAGGGAGAACAAGCTCCAGCACCGAGCTCAAAAGAGCTTGAAAGTGTCATGAGAGGCCAAATGGCCTTCAATTTTTTTTGAGTAACTACCGAATCCAGGAGCCAAAGCAAGGGCAAATTTAGAAAGGCTGTCTGCAAGCTGATTGTGTTCAAGGTAGATATGGCTGAAAGACAGCACTAGAAAGCGAGTGCAGAGCTTTCTAGTTTCCCTACACCTGTGTTTGAGATCAGGTGGTGAAAGGGCAACAGTGCCCTTTGCCCAATTTACAATGAAATAAGAGTCACCAAATACATTAAGTGTGGGAATCCCCATCATTTGGGCAGTATGTAGAAGAACCCAAAGCCCTACCAATTCTGCTTTTGTGTTGGTGCAATTTCCCGCCCCCAGAGCAAACTCGAAGGAATGTGACTCGTTCAAGAACAAGCGAAAACCAACTCCTCCAATATTTCTTGCAGATGCCCCATCAAAAAAACCATAGGGATAGACTAGAACAGGGCTAGGGCCCAAGGCTCTTGGATTTTTGGCCTTTTTTTATGGGAGGACAATACATCTGAGATGAATATGCTATTTGATGGATTAAGCTTAGGACAAACAACTTTTTCCCTTCAAATATATAGGTGTTACTTGCTTTCCAGATAGCCCACATGGTATGAAAGGGAAGATAGCAGCATGCCGAGTGTTTAGAAAAGCTGACAGTCCAATTTTCCAGAAAAGAACTGAGATTATTAGACTGGGAGGGAAGTGTGAAATGGTACTGAAAGCTTAGGTGAGAAAGAACATTCTTCCAAATGGAGTAGGAACAAAATAAATGCTGAACACTATTTTCATCCGCGCTGTAGAGTGCACATATACCGGGCCTGATCCAACCTCTCTTATGCAGATTGTCCCATGTTAGTAACTTGTTCTTCAATGCCAGCCAAATAAAACAGCTAATTTTCCTGGGCAGAGTGCCGGACCAGATGAGGGCAAGTAGTCTGTTACCAGCTGGGGGAGATGAATGTTGAAAAAAACTGTCATATACCAAATTTGCAGATACAGAACCATCAAATTTGTTGTGTGCCCATACCAGAGAATCGGAGTGTGTATTGAGTCGAATCCTTCCATATTCCAGACCCCTTGTAAAAGTATCCCATGCAATTTTCCATTCCCCATCAATGCAAAGATCCTCAGCCGTATACCAATAATGGTGTAAACTCGGTAGGATATTACGAGCTTGAGAGAGTGTGGTGATATCCAGGTCCTCTAAAAAGTTTCGGAACCCTGTAGGAAGTGAGTGCGAGTTCGATGCACCAATGATATGATCTATGCCTATAAGGACATCTTGTCCATTACCCACCTGCCAAGTTAAGCTTCTTCCAAGCCAAGGAAGGGTTAGCAAGAACCCATTCCAGATAACTGAAACACCTCGAAAATTGAAGTTTTTACCTTTGAGCCAAGCCACCACCGAAAGATTCTTCAAGTACTTGCTGATTAAAACATGATGCCATAATCCATCATTCTGTAGAACCATCCAAAAGTTTTTTAATCTTAGAGCAATGCTGAACCAATGTAGATTCTTTATGTCCTAGCCCCCATTCTCTTTCGGCCAGGAGAGGTGCTTCCAATTGGTCAGATGATACTTGTGTTTGTTTCCTGTAGAGCCCCATAAAAAGGAAAATGTTAAACTTCTGAGCTTATTTAAAACAAAGACTGAAATGGGTGCAAGGCCCAACCAATAGACCGGGATACTGAACAACACTGCTTGTACGAGGATCAATCGGCCACCAAGAGAGAGGAACTTATGAGACCAGTGAAAGATTATGTTATCAAATTTCTGAATCAACCAATTCCAGTCATTGACCTTATACCCCAAAGGCTTAAGATAATAGCCAAGATACTTAAAACCCGAGACGATAGGCTCCATTTTATAAGGCAGAACCCGGGAAATGTTTGTGAGGATATTATCATCCACATTGTTGAATAGAAAGCAAGATTTGTCCACACTAATGCTCATCCCAGTTGCCTTACAGAAAATACTTAAAATAACTTCGAAAGCAATCCGCTCAGGAAAGGTGCCAGTGCCCAGCAGGATCACATCATCCACAAAGAGGAGATGTGTAAGGGCAAGTGTAGAAGAGATTTTAATACCTCTAATGAGTCCATGTTCCCCTGCATCTGTGATCAAGAGACTGAGCCCTTCTATTACAAGTATGAAAAGCAAGGGGGATAAGGGACAACCTTGTCTGATTCCTCTAGAGGCATTAAAGAACTTTGAGGGAATACCATTGATTAGTACAACAAAATTTGCTGAAGTGAGGCATCCCATTATCCAGTTGACACCCATGAGAGAAACCCCAATCCGGATCAGAATGAGTCTAATGTAGGACTAGCTCACTCTATTGAAAGCCTTCACCAAATCCAATTTGAGGATGAGAGCACTAGTATTCTTGGTTTTCACAGTGTGGAGAGTATCCTGGGCTATGCCAATAGGTTCAACAATCTGAAGATTTTTGAGAAAACCATATTGTTCCTTGGAGATGTGGGAGTCCGGAAAAGGCTTAAGCTGAACAACAATAATCTTAGAAATCAGTTTGTACATCAGATTACACAAAGAGATAGGCCTAAAATCAGCGAAGGTTAAGGGCTTATGTTTTTTAGGAATCAAGGCAAGGAAGGTAGAGTTTAGAGAGGGAGGAATGTAGCTCGAAACCCTAGAACTTTCAACAGCAGACAATAATTCATTTCCCAATAAGTCAAAGAAGTGTAAGTAGAATTCTACAGGCCAACCATCAGAACCGAGACTCCTATCCTTTTTAAAATATTTCAAGGCTCCTTTAATCTCTGACAGAGTAACAGGATGAATGAGGCTAGGTGCATCCTCATGCGAGATCATGGTGGGGTAAAGCATGACAACCTTGAGTTGTGCAATCAAGCAGGTTTGCTTATCATCTCGAAAAATATGGGCAAAATGACTCTAACCTAACTCCTTAAGAGCAGTCTCATCCTCAATGTTGTGTCCCTCATCATCTCTAAGTGACCAAATAGTATTTTGATTCCTTCTTCTCGAAGCCAGTGCATGAAAAAACTTGGTGTTTAAGTCTCCATACAGAGCCCACTTAACTCTACTTTTAAGTTTCCAAGTCAGAAGGGTGTGATCCATCAGCTTCTTTTTTTTGGATCTAAGAAGAGTCAGAGACATCTGATCCTAGTGGGAGAGGATACCGGAGGAGGAACCAGAGGGTAGGGAGTCGATTTCGTTATCCAACCTAATAGAATCTGACTCCAATATGGAACCTTTTTCCTTGATCTATCCTTTTACTTCCTTCTTAAGTGATCGGAGTTTATGGGTAAGGAGGTCCAAATTGTTTTCAGAAAATAGAGGAGTCAGCTTAAGCCATCTCTTGGAGACCCAAAAGGTGAAATCCGGATCATTAATCCAATATCTATTAAATTTGAAAGGGAAGTTACAGGACCCCATCGATTTATCCCACTCGAAGCAGATCGAAAAGTGGTCTGAGATATCAGCATGGTGAGTCCACACACGGTGAACCCTGAGGGAGGGGATCAAAGAAGAAGAGATTAAGAAGCGGTCTAATCTTTTGCTAATTCCTTCATCTCCGACCCTACCATTTCTCCAAGTGGGCCTGGCACTGGAAGGAGTAATGTCAACAAGACCAACAAAGTCAAAAAGGAGTTTGAATTGAGAAGAAAGTGGATCTAAGGCAGCTCTCTTCCCCCAGGTCTCAGAATCTTTCATGGTTGAGTTAAGGTCTCCCCCCAGAATCAGGTTAGGTGTGCTAAGAAGACCCCCACTATGAATATTTTCCCAGAAAATATCCCTATTCTGATAGGGGCCATAGCAATTGAGTATGACTAAGGGGGTATTCATACCACTAAAGTTGGCCTTAACAAGGATACCAACATAAGTCTCAAAAGCACGACATCTAACCCTATGAGGGTTCTAGGCCGTAAGAAACCCTCCCAGGAGGCCAGAGGCACTAATGGCACATAATTCCTAGCTAGGTAAGAGCTTAGAGAAAGTGAGGAGAGCTGGATAAGTGCTGCACATAGTCTCTTGAAGGAGTATCATGTCCGGACGAATCGAAAGGAAAAATGCACGGAGGCTGCTTTGTTTGGTCTTGCCTCCCAGACCTCTGACATTAAGTGAAAGGATCTTCATTCAGGAACAGGTGGGAGGGGAGGAGACGCTCTAAGTCCCCAAGTTGTAAACCCTCTTGCAACATCTTTGATGAGAACCGAGAGGGGGATATAAGGTGGTGAGGCTGAGGAGAGGTCCTCAGACAATAACTTCTTGTCCTTCTTTTTTTCGTGATAGTCACGTTCTCGAAACGAATGGAGTTCAGGTGGAGGGTAGAAGGGGAGGTGGGGGTAGTTGCTAAGAAGATCGACAGAGATCTTTAGAGAGAGGGATCGAAGAAAGAGGGGGAGGTAGTGGGACTGCAAGGAGAGGGTGGATGAGAGGGAGGGGTAGCAGAGGTAGGGAGTGGTGGAAAATCAACAAGTGAAGAGAAAGAAGGCACTGAAGGAGAAGGGATAGTATTCAGGATAGGGGAGGAGGCAGACCAAGCAGAGGAGCCCGAGAACAAACAAAAGGGGGAGAAGAAAGATCTTCAGAAGAGACCAAAGGAGGGGTTGCTACCAAGGCAGGATCTGAGGGACAAGCTGCGATATGAGCCTTGTCCAAATCATTTAAAGCTTCAAACAATGAATCAAAAACATCTTCGAAAAGAGAGAGGGAATGTGAGTAAATACCATTTTTAATTTTTATTACTTAGTTATTTAAATTACTTAGTTACTTCGTGATGCTAAGTTATTACAATACAATTTTGACAAAGTTTCTTAGTTATTATTAGTACTCAATACATTAGAGTGATGTTGAGTTATTACAATACAGTAAAACTGTGTAGGCATTCATATTCATTTATGCCTATATTACTACAAATAGTCATTTTCATCTTTGTGGATTTTTTTTTAAATGTAAAGCTTGTAAATATGAAGAGTATCTTGGTTTAAAAGTGGAAAAGTAGCAAATCCCAATCATAATATGTGCAATCAATAATTTAGTTTCAGCCATATTCCATCCATTTCAAGATTTTTTTTTGGTTCGAGTACACTTTTTTGGCTTAAGTACACTTAATTGTGAAATAAGATTTCGGATCTAATAAAGTTTATTTTTAGGTTATGGAAGCAAAAATTGCACTGAAACCTAAAATTAAAAATTGCATTGGATATCAGGTTCATAGATAATTTGGATCCAATAGAGTTTATGTGTAGGTTTTGGAAGCAAAAATTGCATTGGATATTAGGTTCATAGATAAAAATAATAATATAAGAAATAAAAAGTCTGGTACGGAAGAAGTTTTTTAATTAAAGATGTAATTGTCAACTATGTTTGATTAACAAGTTAAGAAGTTTGTTCTTATGAAAAAAAAGTTGATAGAAATTGATTTTGGCATGTACTCTCATCTTTGCCTTACCTGTCATGTGGCATCAGAGGAGCATGAGCATCTATCCATTACATAGTTTTGTTTTTATTTTCAAAATATTTACTTTTAATTAATGGACGACAAAATTGACATCATAAGTAAATAGTTTTGTTTTTATTTTCAAAATATTTACTTTTAATTAATGGCTGACAAAATTCACATCATAAGTAAATATAATTAAAAAGTAATAAATATTTATAGCTTACATTTACATGATGAACCGTTACAACATCTCCCTCATAATCGGAAATAATATTTATAGTCGACATTTACATGAGGAACTACAACATCTCCCTCAAAATCGGAAATCATAAGTAAATAGAAGTAAATATTTATAGCCGACATTTATATGAGGAACGTTACATAACGTTACAACATCTCCCTCATAATCGGAAATCATAAGTAAATAAAAATAAATATTTATAGCCAACATTCACATGAGAAACGTTACATAACGTTACAACATCTCCCTCATAATATTTATAGCCGACATTTACACGAGGAACATTACAAGATCTCCCCCATACTGGGCTGTAAAGCGCCTCGCCTTGGTAAGAGTTGCGGCCAAGTTTTCGTCAATGCCCAGTGGACATTAAGCCCTTTCGTCACACGATTAACAAATCTAATTAACCTTATCCATGCGATTAAGTAACAAAGATAAAAACATGTTGCTACAAGTAGAACAGTAAATTATAAAGTGATTTTTTTTTTATTAATGGAAATTATTGGTATGTGACATGCGACGGTCCCACCCCTCTTGTTGGAGAAGGCCTCTTACTGTTCAACGCAACTTCCTTCGCTGTCTTTGATGGCTACATAAAAAGTCACACACTTCTAGACCACATTGCATCCTCTTGCACTGTTGCAGACCTCCTCTGCACTCAAAGAAAGGAAATGCCCAGAAATGAGAATTCAAGAGTTATCATTTCCTTTCTTTGAGTGGAGAGGAGGTCTGCAGCAGACCTCCATGATAACTCTGGAAATCTGTGTCCCCCACAATGACTTTGTGGGGGACGCAGATTTCCAGAGTTATCATGGAAAAAAAATTCAAACACTACAAAGTCGGAGGCAGTTCTGACACTGACAGTTTAAAAATTTAGTCAGATGGAAACAATGTGGTGAAGGATGATTTCAAGAGATATGGGCGAGATGTAAACCGGCGGTTTTCAAATTATGCCCCACAAACTAATGTTGAAGACGAAGGATTTGCAACCTACGGTAGCAAACCTAGCTCAGGCAATAGTGATTTCTCTAGCTATGGATCCAATAACAATGTCCCTGATCATTATTTAAAAAACTATGGCACTGATACATAACTTCAAGAGACATGCAGACAACTCCAACCTCGTAAAAATGACTCTGCCAGCTACAAGACGCCAACGAAATCTTGTCTGGTTTCTCTAGCTACGACGAGAACTCCAATGTTATCAACGACAACCTCAAAGGCTATAGTGATGACAACGTTCCAGAAACGACATTTATCATGTCCTGCCACATTTAATGAGTTATTTGTATGAGATAACACGTGGCATATTTATAAATTTTTGTTTTTATAAATTAGTTTTTATTATTTTTAAAACTTCAAAATAAAATCCCATCTTAGTGGTACTCAGCCAATTAGAATTAGAATATTGTATTTTAAAAATTGTTTTTATTTTTCAGAATATTATGATTAATATTAAACTGTTTTAAATATTACAAAATATTTGTAAAATTTTTGGTCAGTAAAGATACCATGGCTTGGTTAAACCATTGATGTATTGACGAAAACGAAGTTTTGCATAACATTGATAATGTCAAAAATATTATTACTTCTAAATTTAAATAAAAATTCTGGTGTGAAGAAAATTTAGCAATTAAGAGAAAATTAAGATAATATAAAGATGTCATTAATCATAACTTGAAATACTAACTAGGTCACAAAAGAAAATTAATATAGCCAAGATTAGAACGAACCCTTATGAACTCCATAGCAAAACATAGTGTTGGTTTATTCCTAAAACTCCATGGGTGGAAAGGGTTTGTCATATGTGTGAGTCTATGAGCGTTGAGAATGAAAATCTCATTTTCTCTTCTCTTAGAGTGTCTTGCTTACACCCACATTAAATCTCAGTTTCATAGTATTTACTACAATACAAACCTTTAACTTACCAAAATTATAGTGAGCCTAGAAAGCTTCTTGACACTTTTTGAGCACAAGAACAAGATTTTAAAGTAAACCAAGCATTATCCTTCTTAAGATCTGATAGATCAAAGTTGGTTTCAATGGATGTTCATCATCATCATCATCATCATGCCTGGGCAAAAATAATAATATTCACGTTCAACTATCTTGATTAATTAATAATAAATTTACATTTAACTATACTTATTATACCTATCTATATATAGCTATTGTTTAATCAAACAATAGTTTTGAGTTTAATTATTTTATATATTTTTTCTAAAGTTTTGCCTAAGTTTCATAAAATTCATATATTAAATTAATATTTTAAAAATAAAATTATATATATTTTTTAATTTTATTTTTTAAAATATATTATTTCATTTGATAATTGGTTTATTTTAATGATTTGACTAATTTCTTATGGTGTGCAAATAAAATCGTCACATATAAAAAAATATTTAAAAATATAGAAAATAAAAAATTAATATCATTGATGTAATATAACTAAATAATTAAAAAATAAATAAAATAAAATAAAATTTAATACTATCAAGTGTCTAGTTTATTAATATAGTCATAATAACTAATCTTGATAGATGTGACAATCACATCATAATGGTTAGACATCCCCAGGCCCCAAGAGTTAGCTCAAGCGGTCGAGTAACCGTAGTTAGGCCTCCCGACAAGTGAGGTCGCGGGATCCATTCTCCTCGACACTCTTGGGGTTAGGAATGAAGTGTGCCGAGAGTGAGGCCCCTTCGGGTGGGCCCTCTTGAAATTATTCCGTGGATGTAGCCCGTCGGTCAAGCCGGCGGATGAACCACATTGAAAAAAAAAAATGGTTAGACATCCCCTACTCAATATGCAAAGTGTTTGTCTAGCTTACATGACACTCTTGACATTGTAAGCTAATTTTATGATAGACTCAACTCCACATATATTGCTCTGATTCCAAAGACACAGGATGCAATCTCTTTTAATGAGTTTAAACCCATGTCATTGTGCAATCTAATGTACAAAGTCATTACCAATTTTATCACCGAGAGAATCAACCATGTTTTGTCCAGGAGCATATCTAGAGAATGGTTCGGTTTCCTGGAGAACAGACAAATTCATGATAATGTGGGGGTAGCACATGAAGTTTTTCATATCAAGAACGGATTTCACAACAATGACATATTGCTACTAGGTGGAGGAATGTTGATCTTCTCTCACTTGGTGGCGATTGTAGGTTGTATTGGGAAGAATATATTAGAGAGTTTACATAGGGGAGGCATTAGGCTTGTTTTGGACATGGAACATCGTGGAGAGGGTTATAACAACAAAAGGCGCATATGAATCCCTTTGGGATGGAGATAACTCGGAGAAACATTTGGTTTTCGGTGCTATTTAAAAACTAAATTTACCTATGAAGAAAAAAGCCATCTTCTAGTTAGAGATGAGTAATAAATTACTAACTTGGGACAACCTGCTAAAAAGACGTTTCAATGGCCTTAGGCTCTGTGCATTATGTAGAAGAGAAAAAGAAAGTGACATACATCTTTTTATTACATGCTCATGATATTTGGGATTAGGTACTCAGGGATGACATGTTAAAGGGCTCTTGGGAAAAGGAAACACTAATCAAGTATTTTGAACTATGGAAAATAGACAACAAAGTACATATGGAGGTGTCGGTGCTAGTGTGCTGGGAAATTTGGTAATCCAGAAACAAGATTATTTTTGAAGGCAGGGTTACTCATACTAGATGGATTTGCCATATTATTCTATGTACTCTGGATAATGACAAAAATAACCCACATTCTACAAGAAGACCCAAAGTTCCCCCTTCTTTTAACACATGTTGTTGCTAGGGAAATTTGATGGGGAAACACAGATAGATTCTAGTAGAGGAGGTGCTGGAGGAGTCTTTTGGATGGATAGGCTATCATTTTACACCTTAATGTTAAACTGCGGTGTTGGTGACAAATACAAAATACAAAATATGAATTGATTGCATTATGACTACTACTTTATTTTATTTTGCAAGGATTAAGGTGATTCCGATTAAAAAGGGTTTTGGGGATTCAAGACTGAAATCGAATGGGCAAGGGGTGAGACTCAATTGAACCCTGCACACCTTATTTTTTTTTAATCAATTGGTATCTGATCTCATACAAAGCCACTTGGGTGTCTACTTTGAGCATGATATATACAGAGAGTATGAGTATCTACTTTGAGCAATTATACAGAGAGTACAACACGAGGGCTGATAATTTGTCTAAATCAGCTATGAGAGAGATTGAAAGTCAGATTGTTTTCAAAAAATATTAGGGCACTAAATTGGTTGATCAAGGGAAAAATGATATTTATCAGTCTCAATAGCTTCATCTTACCACAAGACAAAATCCGATGTTTTCTTATAATTTATAGATCGGATTCATGACTTAGGCGATGATATATATACGCTTCTATATAACATTACTTTTTTTGCTATCAAATTCTCTGGATGATGCAAGATCCATATGAAACAACAAATGGAAAGGGTTCAATTCTTGTTGAAAAGGTTTTCTCCAGAGATGATTATGATCTTGTCTTGTCAGAGATTGCATATGATATTTTGTTGGGTTTCTATCCACTCCAGGCAATGAATATGGACTATTTTACTTTATTTGTCTTTCTTTTTTGTTTATATATTTTTGCATCTCCTACAGTCCCCACTGTAGGATTTATTGGTCAGAGGATGGGACTGATCCATGATACTTTATCTTCTGTCCACTGGAGCTTACATATATGGAACTATGTATTTTGTTAATGTATAACCATGTAATGAGTTTCTATGTCCAAGTATACATATATTTTAATATCAAATATATGTTTTTTCTATTTGTGAAAAAAAAAATTATTGCTAGTTTTCTGCCAATGATTGAATTTGAAGGATAGGTCTTAATTTTAATTAGAAGGGAATTTATTTTTGGAGCCCTTCAAATATGAAGGGCAACATTAATAATTGTACTTTAATGGACATGCATAAATTAACCAAATCCTTTCCCCCAAAAAATTCAAAAAACAAATATTGGTCTTCTAATTTTTTACAATCTTAAACAATTGAGCACTTTTTAATATCTATATGAAAAAAAATGTCTTTTCAATAAAACCTAATTTGAACACATTAATTTGACATATATGTTGTAACATATCCAAAACTGAAAAATAAATATTTATTATTTATTTCAGAAAAAAACATTTTGTTAAATTTATTATAAAGTTTATGACAAAGTGGGTCAAGGATGATTATAATTGAAGAATTATTTATTTTAATAATTAAATAAAGGAGATACCTATCCAAGGGAGAGTGTGAAATGAGTGTTCACTGAACCACTAGGAGGAAGGAGTAGCTGTAGAAGGCTGGTTGAGAAGTGGCAGAACTAGCATTTTACTTTCTAGATGTTGCAGGACCATAATCCCTAAAAAAGTGGCTATGTTCCCCGCGAGGGAGAAATGAGCTGGTGCCTCATTTAATTCCAAAACTGGCCCAAAGACCTAGGCAATCTTATATAAACCATCAAATTGAGCAGGAGGCTCACCACTCATTTTGATTTCTAAGTGTATGGACCTTGTGACTGCTGCAAACTGAAAAGTCAAGCACATGAGGAATTTAATGAGGGTATAGATAAACTGATTTGCTGAGATAAGTCTTCTAATGAGTGCTAATTTGCAGCAAGGTTGTTGTGTGGGCTATTTTCAGAGATCTTCTCCTAGTGGCTCGATGAACAAGCTCGGGGGTCCTAAACAAGTAATTTTGGCTGCTTCAGGAGAAGGTTGGGTGGAACAGTCTCCTTTGGGTGTTTGTCCCCTTTCTCCATATCATCCAGGTTCAACTATTATTTAATTCTAGATCTGTATATTTATTTAAAATTATGTTCAATAACTTTAATGGAATGAATTTGATAAGTTATGTACTCTAGATCTGAAAACTGTTTGGAATTTGTTCTAAGAGTAGGAAAAGCTATAGTCCTTTTTACATAAAGATTAAAGTTTAAATGTATTGATGTTATTATCTTGTGAAGTGCATCTCAGCTTAAGAATATTTTACTTCATTTTCTCTTTGTATAATGTTTACAATACCTCCACCTTTTGGTCATTTAAATGTACTATGACATTAGTATTAGTAGGAGTACTACAAGTTAAAATCGAATATATATCTTCTGTAAAGGTCCTTTAGCGAGCATATACAGAGATGACTAACATATAAATATTTAAATATGAGTACTTGCACACACACACACACACACACACATATAGTAGACTATTGAATCATTTTAAGAATAGAACCCTTTGATAGCTACGTAAACTAAGTAGAGTTTGAAACAGTAACATGAGTTAAGGTTATAAGCTTATATTAATTAGAAACTTCAAGGTAATTCAATCCCTATAAATGTTTAGGATAATCAAAGTATCTATAATAATCGATATAGTTTCCAATGTAGATCTTATAAGGGATTCATGGCCAGTTTCCTAGTCATTAATTATTTAATACCAAGTCGAGTTATTGATAGACTACAACAATATTTCCAGGTTGCAAGCCGTGTTGGTATTGTAGATCTATGATGGCCTCATTCACAGAAGAAAAAATTTGTAACAACCTTAGGGATCATTTCTTTCTAACTATCAAGAACAACAATTTGAGCACAGGCACAAGGTCAAACATATTTAACTAAACTATAAGGTTGAATAATGTTATGCAAGGTCAAACATATTTAACTAAACTATAAGATTAAATAATGTTATGCAAGGTCATGTTTTTCCAACTGTAAAATCCACACGGGTATTTTACAAGTTACCAAACCCCTTTAAGATTATTCATTGGTGACAGAGGCCTTACAACCCTTTGTTTTTAATCTAGATTAAACAATTAAAGAGATTCCACTACTTGTTAAATTTCCACAACCTGTTAAAGTTTCGATTGGAGGAAAAACGTTTTAATATCTAGTACCTTAACTGAAATTCCTTACATGCTATAACCTTTGCCACTAAGATTAAAATCTAAAAGCTTATTTGACCATGGTTGTATGGCCAGTATCCTTTTTACAAAGGACATATGCTCAAGGTAAAAATCCTCATTATCACATTACTTTTTAGTCTCACAAATCCTTACGACAATATGTTAGGGTTTCTAAACAAGAGTCACCATTATAAACACATGTTGTTGCTCAACTTATTGTTCTCCTATTAAAACTAAAACCTGGTTATAATTCTTTTAAAGGCAAGTAATGAACGGTAACATCAGGATCCTACAGCGTAACCCTCACGGGTATTTAACAAGTCACCACAACCTTGGCTAGGGTTAATTAACAATGTTTACCACTATTAGTGGCCTCACGACCTTGTTAAAAATAAGACACGATAGTATAAAGGCCTCATGGCCACATTATTACAAACCTATAATAAGAACAAAACAAAGAAGAAACTTGAATTGAAGATGTATCCATTACAACAGTGAGATAGGGCATTTTATCTTTGCACATAACCAGAGATCAAATTAAAAACCTTATGGCTGCATCATTATCTTGAAATACCAAACAACGAAACTAAGAAGGTCAAAATAGGTTTTAGGACTGTAAATATAAAAGCCACTTGGGAAATATCTCGTTCCTTAAAAAGGATAAATAATAATAGTATTGACAATGCCGATATATAACTCAAAATTTCAATAAAAAAATGAATGCGACAGTATAGAGGCCTCATGGCCTTTTCATTCATTAAAACATTTACAAACACAACATCTCTTTTCATGCTAAAATGCAGTACAAAGTAGCAATGCTCTCAAAAGTTACAATACACGAGTATGGCGCAATACAATCCCTCACGGGGTCCATCATAATTCTAGTAATTATACACAGAGATAGTCATTGACTATTATCAAAATAAAAACCCTATTATAAATCAAGTTCAAAACAAAAGAAACTTAGTCCATTGACTTCATTGTCAAAAGGATCTCCATATTTACAACTTTTGAACTAAAGTATTTCGGCTACCAAAGACACACTATCACTCTCATTTAGATGAACAATCGAAGTGATAAAACCCCAACACTGTCCACAAACGTTTAACCAGTCACGGAGGTCAACCATAGAGCCAAGAAAGGGTAAGGCCATGAGTCTTACTGGTTGTAATACCTTCTCGGCTAGCCTCTCTCCAAACCCTCGTCACAGAGAGCCAATATAATATCTCATGGCCTTATCGGTTGTAATATCTTCTCGGCTAGCCTCTCTCCAAACCCTCGTCGCAAAGAGCCAATCTAATATCTCCTGCACATACATTGTTACAAAAAGTTAAACAATAGTTTCTTTATAAACTCTGTATAAAGAACCATTACTAAAAATGCAACTAAATTAATTACCTTCTCAACGTTTTTAACTCCAACCAAAGAAACCCAGTCGGCACTCGAACAAGGTTCATGAACTCCACCGACGATTTGTGCAAACTTGGACAGGTTCAGATGGTGTTGAGGGCCAAGGTTGTTGGCATCTCCATCTCTGTTTGCAGACAGTGGATTAACGAGGTCGAACACCCAAAGGCCGAGTGCAAAACTGAAAAGGCAACAAACTTCATTCGAAACTCCATCAAAAGGACTTACACAACCACCAAGACACATTAAAAACCTAGAGTTTGGCACCCTGTCCTCTACCCACTAGTTGGAGCTTTGATTACATTCACATGGTATGTGGGTACAAGAATTTATTCCATGTCTTTTACCTTTCTCCCTCACCATCATGGTTTCCAAGTCAACCATCATATCATTGTGATGGCCAAATACATTGTATAGTTCTCCATGAAGGATTATGCAGAAGCATATTACAACTCTAAGGTTCCAACTCTTATACATAGAAATCCCCCTAATTAGAGTCTTATAGCATATGATACATTGTATGTTGCTTATATTATATCTCAACCTGCATGATAAGGTTTAGGATTTTAATATGTGCTTAGGTTAGGACCTTGGTTTTTGTTAAAGGATATATATGGTATTTAAATCTCAACTCTAGGTGAAAGTTTAGGTTGTTTCTTGAATCTTTGGGACCATCTCTCTTTATCACTTGTGACTCTATATTTTAGAGTTGTTCTTTAGCCTTGATTGTCAGGGTGATCTCATCCACCTACAAAAAGGTAAAATCAAAGGTTCATGTATTAGTCGTAAAGACTAAGTAAGACCACGACCTATCCCATTAACAACTGAAAGGTATAACCAAATTGAAGGAAAACGACAAACAGTCTCATCAAAGTCTTAACGACAATTATTGTCACAAAGTAATGTCAACCAGAATGCATAACATACTTTTGACAATAGTTCACAAAATAAACATGCTAATGATAATCCATATAAGTCTTGCAGTTAGTTAATAAATCTATTAACATTATGATCGAAGAATCATGAAGTGTACTATCTCTTGGAATTCATTTCTAGTAAAATAAATGTTACACATGGTAAATGGAATTTTAGGGATGTTACATGTGGTATCAAAGCGAGTTTCCAAACACTAGGCCTGATTGGATCACTCGCATATAAGTAAGAAAGACAAATATACTGATTTTATCTACATTTATTTCTGTATAGAAATAATAAATCTGTTTTCCCGAAAAATGGAAGATGTTGAAGCATTTGCTGAAAATGGTTCTCAACACAACAACTCAGATAACATTTATGTAGAACCGAATAATCCATAGTTACTACAAACAGTTAAGGAGTTAAAAGAGGAACTGCAAACTGTAAAAATAGATAATGAAAGAATTATGCAAATGAATTAGATGTTATTAGACAATATGCATACCAGAAGAAAAGATAAGCGAAATTTTTATGAAACTGATTCTGAAACAACGTCTTACAAACATAAAGGAAAGAAAGAAAAATATTCTGATAGTGAATATTCTTCAGAGGTTAATGTAAGGGCACATAGGGGGATGTATAAATACATAAGTGACAGTAGTGAAAGTGACCATAAACCCAGGAAAAGGAAGTATAAACCCTATGAAGAAATTTATGGGGAATTTAAAAAAATAAAGGCTCCCATGTTTAACGGAGAAGTAGAGAAAGGCGAAGTAGGAGCTTGGCTGTCAAGAATGAAAAATACTTCCAACTTTACAACTATTCTGGATGATTAAAATCTCAGATGGCTATTTACAATTTAACTAGAAAAGTGGATATCTGGTGGCAAGATATAAAAATTGTTAAAAATCTTAAAGGGAAGTACTTAACCTGGAGAGTTTTTAAAAAATATTTTAAAATGAATTTTTTATCTGAACAATACTACAAGGAAAGAGCTAAGAAATTTTATGAATTAAAATTGGGTTCAATTTCCATGAAGGAGTTAAACAACACATTTCTAAGTCTGTTAAGAGATGTACCTTACATAATAGATGCAAAGCCTAAAATACAAAGATTTTTAAGTTGTTTGGCCGCTAGCTTCAAAGATAGGATTGAGTTTGATAATCCGAAAACTCTTGAGGAAGCTATGAGAAAAGCTGATTTATGTTATGAACAGAGTAAGAAAAGAGAAATTTTACCTAGCTGAAATATTAAAAAGACAATTCATTTTGACCAAAAGAGAAGAGGGTTTAAGTCAAATAAGAGTTTTGGGAGTGAATCTCAGAATTTTTCCAAGAATAACTATCAGCGAACTGATTTTAAAAATAAAGTACAACATAATACTACAGTACCAAGAGGCAGGGATATTCCTAACAAGTTTATTAAAAATAATGAACAAAAGTAACAAATGAAATGCCAAAAATAAATGCAGCTTTGGAGAACCGACAGGAAGACCATCAGACTTCCATGGTGGAAGTACAAGGTATGATACAAAACCAGTCTATTTCCATCCTAATTGATCTAGGTGTTAATTTAAATTATATATCTCCTAGCATAGTGGAAAAGTGCAATTTATTTTAAATTTTTTTTTAAAAATCCTCACTGGTCCAGTTAGCTACGGGAACTAAAAGAAATGTGGTCAATTATGTCGAAAATTGTAATTTGCTTGAGTTAGTTTGAAACTCAGGTCAAGTTAAATGTGTTTCCATTAGGATATTATGATGTCCTGATAGGAATGGATTGGTTGGAAAAACACCAAGTGATATTAATCTGTTTTCAGAAAACTTTTACTTGTTTAAATAAGGAAGGAAAAAGTTTTACTGTCACAGGAATACCTAGGAAAATATCTGTTAGACAAATCTCTGCCTTGCAGATGAAAAAGACAGTAAAAAATGGTCGTAAATTCTTTGATGTACACATATTAAATAATGAACAAAATGATAAAGAAGATAAGCCAGGATTTGAGGATATTCCGATCCTGCAAGATTTCTCGGATGTATTCTCGGAAGAAATTCCAATGATTACCTCCCAAGAGAGATCTGTATTTTACAATCGGATTAGTACTAGGAGCGGCACCTAATTCAAAGGCTCCCTATCGAATGAATATATTGGAGCTAAATGAATTAAAATTACAATTACAAGAATTAATAGACAAAATCTATGTAAGACCAAGTGTATCCCCTTGGGGAGCACCGACCTTTTTTGTTAAAAAGAAAGACGATACTTTACATATATGTATAAACTATCATCAACTTAATAAAATGATAATTAAGAATAGGTATCCTCTGCCCGCATTGATGATCTGTTTGATCAGATACGTAGAGCAACGATATTTTCTAAAATAGACTTGAGATCTGGATATCATGATGTCAGAATTAAAGATGAAGATATCTTTAAAACTACTTTCAGAACTAGATACATGAACTATGAGTTCGTGGTTATGCCCTTTGGGCTAGCTAACGCTCCAGCAACCTTCATGTGCTTAATGAACAATGTCCTAAGTAAACACTTGAAAATTTTTGTGGTCGTCTTTATAGATGACATATTAATTTATTCTAAAACTAAAGAAGAACACGATGAACATTTGCAGATAATACTACAAGTATTAAGAGAACATAAATTATATGCTAAGTTCAGTAAGTGTGAATTTTATAAAGACAAGATACAATATCTAGGGCATGCAATATCCGAAGAAGGGATATTGGTAGACCCGTATAAAATAAAAGCAATAATTGACTGGCTTGTTCCCAAGGACGTAGATGATGTACGATCCTTTATAGGAATAACATGTTATTAAAGAAAATTTATCGAAGGATTTTTGAAAATTGCAAATCCTATAACATCATTACAGAAAAAAGGTAAGAAATTTGTTTGGGATCATAAATGTGAAAGCAGTTTTAATAAACTAAAATGATTATTAACCACTGCACCCATTCTAAAAATAACAGATCCAGACAAAGATTTCATCGTATGCACTGATGCATGCAACGAAGGTTTGGGTGGAGTGCTGACACAAGAAGGTCATGCAATTGCATATGAATCAAGGAAGCTAAAAACTCATGAAAAGAACTACACAACTTATGACTTAGAGTTGTCTGCCATTATCCATTCTTTAAAAATGTGGCACCATCACCTAATAGGTAAAAGAGTTTTGCTAATGTCTGATAACATAAGTCGAAAATACTTACATTTGATCATCAAAATCTAAACACGAGGCAAGCTAGATGGCTAGATTTTCTTAGCGAGTATGATTTTGAAATCAAACACATTAATGGGAAAGAAAATAAAGTAGTCGATGCCTTAAGCAGAAATGTAGTAACAAGTTTTGTAGCTGCCATTAGCAATTATAAAACTGATTTAGAAGATAAATTGGAAGAAGGATTAAAACTGGACATAAAATATCATAGTTTAAAAGAAAAAGTGACTCAGAATGTATCTGAAAACATAAATACAGATTATAGTTTTAATGAAAACGGTCTAATGCTGTTTAAAAACAAACTTTATGTGCCAAATATACTCGAAGTTAAACTATTGATTTTGAATGAAGTACACAAAAGTCCTTATTCTGGACATCCAGGATATCAAAGATGATAACAATGTTAAGAAAATAATATTTTTGGCCTAATATGAAAAATGAAGTTGCTGAATTTTTAGCCAGGTGTATCGAATGTCAACAAGTTAAAGTTAAACATCAACACCATGTAGGCCTTTTACAATGATTACCAATTCCAAATTGAAAATGGGAAGTCATCAGTCTTGATTTTGTAATTGTCTTACCCAAAACCCATAAACAAAATGATTCAATAATGGTAGTTGTGGATAAATTAAGTAAGCACACTTTATACCTGTTAAAAAAACTTATAAAGCTGCTAACATTGCTAACATATTTATGAAAGAAATTTTTCGTTTGCATAGAATTCCAAAGGTAATAATTTCTGACAGAGGTCCTAAATTTCTGACATAAATCCTGAATATATTTGTTTGAATTCTTTAAACCATAGTTTAACTTCTGTGGATAACTAGCTTTTTCGGCTATAAAGAAAGATTTCTTTAACTCTGATCCTAAAAATGCTTTTAATGGACATAGAACTCTAAGAGTATTACAATAAGAAAATGCTCTCCAAGTGAACTTGATTATACTAAGTTATAAGTGCTAACCAGTGAGGGTTTCAAAACTCGGTAAATTTAATTAAATGTAGAAATATATTAAGTAAGAACTAGATGAAATGAATGCATTCGTTTAATTAACAAAGGTTATCCTACCTATTACTATAAATGTTTGAACTTAAAGAAAATTAGTATAGTGAACTCATAAGAACCTAATTATAATCTCCTAGAAAAATAACTACAGATTTTCTTTTACAGAGGAGATACAATATGGTACAATTACCCTTAAACTCTATAGAGACTATAGCATTCTTATAAACGATATGCATAACTATAATATTTTTAACTTGTTCTAATCTAAAACTAATCACTAGTTATATAATCCATCCACATTCATAAACTTCCAGACACATTTAAAATAAAATCACAGATAATAAACAAAACGTCTTAGAACCTAGATAATTACAGAAGGGGGACAAACACCCAAAGGAGACCATTCCTCCCAACCGTCTCATGAAAGCAACCAAGATCACTTGATTTAGGACACCCAAGCCTGTTCATTGAACCACTAGGACGAAGATGTTGTGTAACAGCCCACACAGAAAATATCTGCAACTTAGCAACTCACTAGCAGACTTATCTCTCAGCAATTTAAGTTTAGCTATCCCCTCATCGAATTTTCTTGTGTGTCTGACCTTTTAGTTTGCAGCAATCACAAGGCTCTATCACTTGGAATAGAATGTAATGAGCGTCTGCTCCATTCAATGGTATTTATAAGATTTCCTAGGTCTTTGGATCAGTTTTGTAATCAAATGAGCCACCTGCTCAGTTCCTCCTCTCAGGGAACATGACCAAAATTTTAGGGATTTTGCTTGCTGCAACAGCTAGAAAGTGAAATGATAGTGCTGCCACTTGTTATTTATCCTTCTACAGTTGCTCATTCTCCTAGTGGGTCAGTGATCACTCTTTCAAGAGTCTCCTCTGGGTAGGTGTCTCTTCATTTAATTATTTAAATAAATAAAATATTCCAATACAATCATCCTTGACCAACGTGGTCATAAAAACTTTACAATAACTTTTAGCATAATGCTTTCTCAAATAAATAAAAATATTTATTTTTCAGTTCTAGGTGGATTATACTCCAGTTTTCTATTTTGCAAAATCATAATGTAAATATGTTTTAATGGTAATTTTTATGGTAGAAATAGATTCAACATCCCAAAAAGCCAGTGCACCAAAAATTTCAAAACTCGGCAACTATAACCTAAATTTTCAAAAATTCCATACTAAATTTCCAAATTAATACCTAAAAAATATGCCTATTCCAACCTAAATCATCACATTTTTAAATTATACACATAATATCAACATATTAATAAAAATAATATTAAACTATAAAATACCAACTATTTTTATTATTTATTAAGTATTAAAGCCTCAACTAAATCAATAAGCATGGACAAAAATAAAATATAATAAAAGATTAATAAAACAACAAAAATACAAGTATAAGTATGCATGCATCTAACCAAACACGTTCTTATATTTTTTATTTTAAAGATATAAATATTTCAAAAATTAAATCTTTCAAATAAAAAAAGTATGCGCGAATGTAGTTATACAAAATGTATACTATTTTAAAATAAAATTAAAGTGTAAATAAAAATGATGTAAATATTTCAAAAATTAAATATTTACACCGTAAGGCGTTTTTCTCTCAGAACTTGGTTTTTGGACCATTGTAGCAGCGTCGTCCCTCCTGCAAATGAAAAAATGCCACTTGTTTTGTAAGAAATCCAATGTTTTTTTCCTCTTTCCACTGGTTTTCATCCTGTTCCTTGGTTTTCAGCGTGTCCATTGATTCTTCACAGGTGTCTCACTGGCTTCTTCTCCACACGCCCTAGTAGCTTCTTCTCCACGCGAATCTTCTCCTCTCACCGGCGGTTGCAAGCTCCTGGGCTCTCTACTTCATATCAGCAGCAAAGCTGGAGTCTCGTCTTCAACTGCAGCAGCAGAGCTTTCACAACTTCTTCTCCACAGCCAACAGCAGCAGAGCTTTCACGACTTCTTCTCCACAGGCAGCAGCAATAGTTTTCCCTTGTCGGTTCTTTGCACAGTTCAACTGCAGTAGCCCCACTGATCTGTAGCAGCCCCTCCACTGATCCGTAGCAGTAGCTCTCCCTTCTCCACACTTATCTTTATGGTGACTTGTGTGAACCTAAAGGTATTATGAGAACCCAGACAAAGAGTTCCATTCAATCTTATTTTGCTGGTTGAATTTATGCCTCAAATTTGGCGAAGAATTTGTAGGTTGAAAATAGAGGATATGACCTCCAAAGGCTTTATAATAGAGGAGCCAACTGGCTTTCAGGAAGAAATTTGGCAAAGAATTTGCAGGTTGATAATTGCAGGAATTTGAGAGAGTTTGTCAAGATTCTTGTAGGGTGAATTTAGGGATTTTAATCTATTCGAGGAGAACAAGGGGGCATAATCGTCGTCATTGTTGTTGTTCTTGATGTTTTTTTGGAAAAGTAAAAATGGTTGCAGGAAGAAGTTTGTGTACTTTTGTGGAGGTTGCATACGCTTTCGCCAGTTGAGGAGGAGAAGAGCTACGAGCATATGCCCTTGAGCATTTGGAATCTCTTGTGTGTTTTTCTCTTTGCTCTGGGAGTTACACAACAAAGAATGTCTATCAAGAGCTTGAAATTGCAAAAGAGGAGTTCTGGAAATTTGCAAGGTGTTAGAGAGGACTTGTATTGAGATATATGACCTTTCCGACATATATTTCATGGTCAACCAAGGAGGTATTTAGTTACCACTAGCTTGAGAGTCTTTGCTAGTTCCAAAAGTTTCGTGGCAAAATAGGTATTCATTTTTTTAAGGAGTGAAAATGTTAAACTGCGAGTGGGAATTAGGCATGCCATGCATTAGCAAAACTATGTTCCATCATCAGTTTTTATCGAGTCATGGCATACTTATCTTGGTGTTCACACAGAAGATCTTAAAATCCAGTCGAAATTCATAATTTCTATTTTGGCATTTCATATGGTGCACTTATTTTTCTTAGGGTTTTCTTTCATTTCTCATAACTGGGAGCAGAGTTTTCATGGTCAATTTTAAATGCAAATGTGAAAATTTATACAACAACATAAATCTATGAATTTCTTTCAGTGGATTTAGCTGAAAGATGGAAGCATAGACGCCATATGTGGTTTGGGGTTAATTTTCCATCTAAGCCTGAATTTTTTGGTGTAGGTGGCAAACTGGAAAGAAGCGAATAGAGCACATCAAATGGAAGCTAATAAATTCTTGCTTGTTTTAAGCACTGAAGAGTGCAAATGTTCTCTTGATGTGGTTTAAATTCAATAGGATTTCAACTGATCTCTTATATGCAAGGATTTCTCTAAGAATAATTTTAGAAGATATGGATATTCTTGCTGAAAAATTTCCAAAGAATCTCGATGATACTGTCAAAAGTTTGAATGAATGTAGAGTAATAGCACATGATAGGGCTGTGAATGGTTTCAAAACGCTCATCTCAATCACAACTGGTAAGGGTTTGATGAATTCATACTGAGAATATAATATTCTAGGGTTTTGGTTTCTTTTGAGCTGTCGGATTTTCAGTGTATGTGAAATCGTGATGTATTTTGAAGTTTGACATCGGATTGTTAGCTTTTGTTCAGTTCTGGGGTTTTGAGAGTTTCTTCGAGAGTTCTGGTAATGATTAACATGGATGCCGATGGATTTTTTCATGGAAATTTGTGATTGGGTGGAAAAAAAGAATTGTGTTATTTTGTTAAGTTGCTATTGGCCTATTGGACTTTATAACAACCAAGATTTCTGTTATTATCTATCCCAATTCTATTAATTTTATTTTTTACTTTTCCCTTTTTTTGAAATCTATGTTTAAACTTTACTGAAATGGCATCCATTTCTTTTTCCTTGTGCTGCTATTTAAAACATTGGTTGCAGGAAGAAGTTTGTGTACTATTGTGGAGGTTGCATATGCTTGCGCCAGTTGAGGAGGAGAAGAGCTACGAGCGTATGCCCTTGAGCATTTGGAATCTCTTGTGTGTTTTTCTCTTTTATCTAGGAGTTACACAACAAAGAATGTCTATCAATTGCAAAAGAGGAGTTCTGGAAATTAGCAAGGTGTAAGAGAGGACTTGTATTGAGATGGATGACCTTTCCCACATATATTTCATGGTCAACCAAGGAGGTATTTTCTTACCACTGGCTTGAGAGTATTTGTTAGTTCCAAAAGTTTCGTGGCAAAATAGGTATTCATTTTTTTAAGGTTTAAAGAATTCCCCCTAACGAAAATCAGGTTCTTAAATATTAAACCCATCCAAGTTTTGTATTCTTTAAATTACTATTTTATTTGTTCGTTGTTTTTTGGAATTTAAACTCATGAAACTTACATATGAAACTTCTCAGTGTAGTTTGGGAATTTTCTAGTTAAGATTTAGATCCATTCCTTCAAATTATGCATTCTATATTTACTTTTGTGTCAAATTAACACTCTTTTGTTAATGGATGTTTTAATTCCATTTTTTATCATTTTTATTCTTTTGCAACAATAAATGCACTTTCTTTGATGAGGAGAATATTATAATGGATTTTCACTTGAACCATCCGCATACACACAAGAACAAGAAATTGTCTGAATAGTTCAACCATTGTAGGATATTAAACACCACTGCGTTATTGTCAAAGGAGAGGGTTATTGACACGTTATTATTATTTTGCAAAGCATGAATCGATTCCAAACTAAAATGACCTGTAGGTGTTGTATTGGGTTTCAATTTCAGAAAACCCTATTGGTAAGTTTATACAGGTCATTGACTTCAGCCTTAACGTAGATACAAGATTTTTTTTCATGACATGAATATCTATCTCATATCCGATTAGCCTAAAGTTTTCCTCTCAATTATATCTCATGTTTCTGATTAGACGTGAATCACTGAAAATTGGTATATTTTGCAGGAGCTTTGTTATATATAAATCCAGAGTTTCATCTGGAACATGCACCAGCGATCGAGGGGCTGATTATATCTTTCAGTGTTATAGGATCCCTCTGCAGCACATCGATAGCAGGACTTTTGGCTGACAAATATGGCAGACGCACAATCTTGTCCATAGCTGCAGTTCTGTATCTGCTCGGTGCTTGTGGAATGGCTCTAACACCAAATACTTACGTTCTCATTGCTTTTCGCTTTGTAGTTGGTTGTGCTCATGGTTTATCTGCAACTTTCATTCCTCTTCTAATAGCTGAGACATCTCCTCCACATATTCGAAGGCAACGAGCAACCATTCCACAGCTAAACAACTCGGGAGGAACTTTCTCTGGTTATTGTATGGGCTTTCTGTTTTCTCTCGGGAATGCAACAAGTTGGAGGTTTATTGCGGCTTCCTTAATGGTGCCCTCTATTTCCTATGTATCCTTATGTCTGTTCTACATTCCAGAGTCTCCTAGATGGCTTGTAAGCAAGGGAAGAATGATTGCGGCCAAAAAAGTGTTGCAAAATCTCCTCAACAAGGAAAATGTTTCAGGTAAAGTTTAGAAAGATTGCATATATTGAATTAAATAGAATAGAAAATTATGCTTTATTTTCATAGAATACATCATGCAACTAATGATTAAGTTTGGGTTTTGGTTACACAACCGAGCTTGCCTTGTTGGTAGAAGGATTGGGGGGTGGGTCAGAGGCTACCGTAGAGGAATATGTAGTAGAGCATGCAGAAAACATAAAGGAAATTGCAGAGCAGAAACAAGAAGCCCAAGAAATTCACTTATTTGGGATTGAGGAGAAGGAATCATGGATAGCAAAGCCATCTTCTAATATGGAATCAGAACAAAAATTGTCTAGATATGGAAGCCTGAAATTGTCTAGATTTGGCAACCAGCTTGAGCCTTAATCATTATATCCTTTAATGGACCCTACAATGGCTCTCATTGGAAGTTTCCAGCATGCACTTCCCCTGAATATTAATGAACCTGATGAATTCGATGATATTGGTGAATATTCACGGTGGGATGAGGAGAACCAAACAGGTCATCATGATGGTGAAGGTGATGAAGAAATTGCAAGCAATATGGAGGAGTCAATACATTCTACTCCCTTTGTGCAACAATATTGGGGTCTTAATAGGGCTAACAGTAATCAGGATGATAGTTTAAGGACTCCTTTACTCTCCCAAACTAACTCAGAGTATACTCCAAATATATCGGGCATCAGAGGGAAAGTTAATTGGGGTGGTGAATCAACTGAAAATATGAAATATCCGGGTAAGAACAGTCCCAATGTGGACAGTTGGTTTTCCAATTTAGCTGAGCAAGGCACGGGATTGGGAGGTGGCTGGTAGCTGGCTTGGCAATGGAAAAAGTATGATGAACCCAATCTGAGCGGTAACTTGAAGAGAGTTTTTATGTTTCCCGAATCTGTGTCTCATGCTCCTTCAACAATTAGCTCTATGCGATTGTTATCCAATTTAGAAGGATGAGAATCTGTTCAGGTTGCTGCTTTGGTGGGTGAACCAGCCTTATGCTTGACAAAGAGCAATGTAGATCCCTCTGTGTCTACGATAGGAAGAACCATCTCTAGGCCTGCAATTCTGCACCCCTCACAAGTGGCGAAAAAGGGTATGTCATGGTCTGATTTCTCTGACATCAGAGTAAGAAGAGCTCTTACAGTGGGGATGTCTCTTCAACTACTCCAGCAGGTAAATTCATTTTTTTTATTACATAAGTGAGATTGTTTTGGGCCTTACAACATGCTATTGGTTATGTATGATGTATGTCTAAGTGAAGAATTTGTTTCAGTACAGCTCTGTGGTATCGGTGCAGTCCTCAACTTCACGTCTCAAATACTTAAACAATATGGAGTTGACACCTTGTTAGTTCAAGCAGGCATCAAGGCAGAGTCTGCTTCTCTGTTGGCAAGTGTTGTTACCTGTCTACCAATGTTTCATTTTATAGTGCTTGCAATGTTTCTAATGGACCGTGCTGGAAGGAGGTATTACTCATACTTATGTACATCTAACAGGGTATTGAGAATTTAAATCCTATATAAAAAAGAATGAAAATATGTCTTGGTGCATATCTCTATTATCTACTTGGAATATTTCATTTCCAACTTACCGATTTCTAGTGTTCTGGGAACATTATATATAGAGTCTCAAGGAAATGGTTAATGAATAATTTATTCATTCGACATCTCTAGACACCATATAATATGTTTATGTTATCAGAAACCGCTCTTAAGGGGGGTGCATCTGGCTTTCGTTTCCCATTTCTAGATGGCAACTTGAAGATAAATGCAACATAAATAGAAGAAACTTGAATTATGTGTTTTTATCGAGTCATGGCATACTTATCTTGGTGTTCACACAGAAGATCTTAAAATCTAGTTGAAATTCATAATTTCTATTTTGGCATTTCATATGGTGCACTTATTTTTCTTAAGGTTTTCTTTCATTTCTCATAACTAGAAGCAGAGTTTTCATGGTCAGTTTTAAATGCAAATGGAAAAATTTATACAACAACAGAAATCTATGAATTTCTTTCAATGGATTTAGCTAAAAGATGGAAGCATAGACGCCATATGTGGTTTGGGGTTAATTTTCCATCTAAGCCTGAACTTTTTGGTGTAGGTGGCAAACTAGAAAGAAGCAATTAGAGCACATCAAATAGAAGCTAATAAATTCTTGCTTGTTTTAAGCACCGAAGAGTGCAAATGTTCTCTTGATATGGTTTAAATTCAATAGGATTTCAACTAATCTCTTATATGTAAGGATTTCTCTAAGAACAATTTTAGAAGATATGGATATTCTTGATGAAAAATTTCCAGAGAATCTCGATGATATTGTCAAAAGTTTGAATGAATGCAGAGTAATAACACATGATAGGGTTGTGAATGGTTTCAAAATGCTCGTCTCAATCACAACTGGTAAGGGTTTGATGAATTCATACTGAAAATATAAGATTCTAGGGTTTTGGTTTCTTTTGAGCTACTGGATTTTCAGTGTATGTGAAATCGTGATGTATTTTGAAGTTTGACAATGGATTGTTAGCTTTTGTTCAGTTTTGGGGTTTTGAGAGTTTCTTCGAGAGTTCTGATAATGATTAATATGGATACTGATGCATTTTTTCATGGAAATTTGTGATTGGGTGGAAAAAAAGAATTGTGTTATTTTGTTAAGTTGCTATTGGCCTATTGGACATTAGAACAACCAAGATTTCTGTTATTATCTATCGCAATTCTATTAATGTTATTTTTTATTTTTCCCTTTTTTTGAAATCTATGTTTAAACTTTACTGAAATGGCATCCATTGTTTTTTCCTTGTGTTTCTATTTAAAACATTAGCCACTACTTATTGAATCTTTTTTTTCTTCTCATTGTAGATAGGAACTTTCTGGCGCTATGTATTTAAGGAAAAAACCTTTTTTAATCCAAGGATGTTTGCATTCTTTCAGATTCGAGGCAAGAAGTGTGAGGTGGTGCACCATGAGGAGAATGACATTATCTTCCTCAACAACAGGGTGTTGTTGCTGTTGGCCTCTTGTGCTCTTTATTTTTCTTCATTCTAAAAATATTAGAGATTTTGAGTCTAAAGTTTAATGTATAGTTTCTTCACTACATTGTAATGAATTGTCTTATTCTTCGAAATATTGTTGTCAGTTCATTATTCAATTTATCCATATTAAATATATCTCATGTATTTTTGGGGTTGCTTAGGGTTCAGCATGAACATACATGTCATTTGCTTATTAAAAAGTTTAAGCTACAAATATGTTGTTTGCGTCTTTGCAGGTTTTAAACAAGGTGAAAGAGGTTGGAATTGAAAATATTATCGATAACACTGTGATTGAAGATCCCCAAAACACATGAATTAAACGTGGCTTTGCATTTGTGAAACTGGAAAGTTATAAAGATGCTCAAATTGCATTTAAAACAACTTTGCAAAAGAGGAACGATTTTGGGACGGAAAGGCCTATTAAGGTTGCTTGGGCTCAACCTTTGACTGGATGAAGATGTAATGGCACAGGTATGACTGGATGAATATTTATTGCATTGTTTTTTAAAAATAGTTTTGTAGATCTTGTTTATTGTCAGTTTTGTAAATGTTTTAGTTTTCAATATGTGCTCTAATCATTCCTCTGTATGGTTTTCAACTGTATTGCTTGCTAAAGTGGGAGATTCCTTTCCTTTGCAGGTAAATTCAATACTTGTAGAAGGCTTGTTTCCAACATGGAATGAGGAACAAGTTAAGGAACGCTTTGGAAAATTTGGTGAGATAGAAAGGGTTGTTCTTGCATCAAACTTTGCAATCTTCCAAGAGAAAAGACTTTGGGTTTGTGAACTACACTACTCGAGGATCTGCTCTTGCATGTATTGAGGCATTCCACAAGGATGATGAACTGATTGATGGAGATATAAAGGTTTGTTTTTCTTATTGCCTTTGCTCTGAAGTAGTTCCAATGTATTTTGGGAGGATAAATTATTAAATAACATATGAAATTTGTTGCAATTTCAATTGTAACTTCTTAATATTTTGGTTTTCTTGCAAGTGAAAGTTAAGTTGTCACTAGCCAAACCTGCACAGAAAAGGAAAATTGGAAAGGGAACGTCAAATGAAACCAAAAAAGGATATTCAAAAGGACCAAGTAAAGGAGTTTCTCAAGGTAAAACAGATCAAACTTATTCGATAACTGTTATTTCCCTAATAAGAGATTTCTATGTTTTGGTTTTTAATATTTATATTGTCCGTTTTAAAGTAGATTATGTGCAAATCTAATTTTCATATGATGTAGATCTCTATTTCATGTGTTTAATCTTGTTTTAAACCTTCTGTTCATTGCCCCTTTAGTGTACTTTTTCTCCTACATCTACTTAGTACAATGTGTTAATGTTGCTATATGTTTAGTTATTTGATTCACTGAGTCCTTTGGTTTTGTAGAAGATGTGTTGTGGTTAGAATTCAGGCAATATACCAGGGATTCAAGGTGGAGTCAAGTTCCAATCAAAATAATAAGGACTCGTGAAGATAGCAGTGGGTTAGATGGATTTTATGGAGGCATCCAGAAATTGTATAGAGAAGATGAGATCTCCACATGGTTAGAGTTGTGGCCAAAACAATCTCTCCTGTAGTGAACTGTAATGATTCCTCTTCAAAAATACTCATCAGGTTCCTATCTATTATTTCAATATTACAATCATATTTGGACAATTACAGCATGTTCTTGACAGAGATTGATGCCATTTAGTGTCAGCATATTTGTGTTTGCATTGGAAGAGGACTCATTGCAACAAGGAGATTATTTTACCTCTCAAATAGAAGAGGCTATTTGAAACAACCTCTGTACATGTGCCCATTTTCTCTATTGGATACAACCTCTATACATGTGCCCATTTTCTCTATTGGATACGTTGAATCAACTTGGTGTTTAAATGAGCTTCTATTGATGTTGGACACAAATGCTTCCATAATTCTGGTCTTTTACAAGGTAAAGCCCATTGAGCTTGATCAGGGAGGTGACACCCCAGTTAAGCCCCAATGTAGAGAACTTAATAGAGGAAGTACTGGTTAATGAGAATTCTAAAGGTGAAGAACGTCTTCTTTCTCTTACGAATGCTTCCCTTGAACTTTCAGCGCAATAGCGACGAATCTCATTCTAGTGATGATGCCTACAATGCTTCCTGCCTTTCTTCATCATCCAACGCTCTGGTATGGGAGATTCCCAGTCTTACTGAAGATGACAAGAGGCAGACTAATGTCCGAAGAACCAAAAGAAAGGTCAACGGTTTGTTTACATTACTTACCTGTTCTTTTGTGTACTAAGCCCGAATTTTCATTTTCTACCAACAATGTGGATCAAATAAGTGGAGCTTAAGTGGTTAATCATTCACTATGTTTGGGTTTAAACTTCATAATAAGGCTCACAATCCGCAATGTGTATTAGTTTGCAACTCAATGGTTGATCGGATAGATGCCATTCAATCAACCATTCTAGTATTGCTATATCTATATCTATATATATATATATGTATAATGTTGGTTATCCAATGAGGGTTTGTGATTGTCTCAACAATTTTGTTGATTATGCCGGTGAGATTGTTTTGAATATTCGCAAGTTTTGTGTTCACTAATATCCTAAATGGTTAAGGAATGTCAAATTGAGTGATTCACCATGATCAAATTAACTATGAGTTTTAGCAGCAACATTCTCATTCTAAGTTTCCAAAGGTGAAACCAAGTACCATGCAATCATTCCACAAGCCTCTAAAATTCTATATTATTTCTGTTATTTCGCATTTGTTAGTTTGTTTAGGGTTTTTAATGTATGAGAAGGTTGAAAACTAGAAAACGTTGTCCTGTTAATTTGTTTTGGGGCCTCGAGCGTTTTGAGACATTTAGGGTTTTGAGACATTTTTGGCTTTCTTTCTTGCAATGTCCAACACCATAATAAGAACACCTACCCATTTTTATTTCTCCTTTGTGTCTTAATTACTTTTGGAGTAAATTAATTTCCATCATTTATGGCAAGTATTGCTTTCATTTTCCTTCTTTTCTTCACCCTTATCTCTTATTAAAAAGACAGACGCGGCCATCTCTAGATCAATCCAACATCATACCTTCTTACTTGGAGTAATATTTTGATTTCTTTATATAATGTTAATCCAATCTGACTTTCCAACGCTAAAATTATCCTTCATAGAAATCATGGATGTTTCCAATAAGTGTCATTCAACATTCTCATTTGCTGCCTCTTCTCCACTTGCTACAAAATGCTCCTTGAGAGACTTCAATTGGCTAATGCAGGTTCCCATGTTCTAAGCTACCTCCATCTTCATTTGAAATACCTTCTCAAGTATAATTTGGTTTTCCATATTCTGATTCATTCAAGTTAATCAAGTGATTGAAGGCTTCTTCTGAATTAATTGCAAAACTGGCATGTAAAACCACATTATAAATTAAATTCAAAATTATGCAAGCAACAGATTTACCATCTTTAGCTTCCCACTTAGTGATTTTATCCTGGACCATGGTAGGCTTCTTCTCCCAGCCTTCCATGATCCCAATAGGAGTTTGTTCAGCAGCAACATTCGCATCCTAATTTCCAAAGTTGAAACCCGGTACTATGCAATCATTCCACAAGCCTCTGAAATTCAGTTGAAACAGTCTGTGATTATGTCTATATTTTTAAACTCTTAAAGGAATGCTTACCTTGTTGCTTACAACATGATTCAAATCATAAAATTTTGACCATTTTATTACTATACTTTATATATTATTAATAGTTCATGTAATACCATTTGGTTTCATGCGATACTCCATTTCATTTTACTACTCTATTTTGATATATTATCAACGATTGATGTAATAATTCAAGACGGTTGTGGAGTCCACATTTGATTCTGAGAGCATTTATTTACCGGTTTAAAAACCTAAAACCCTATTGGGAAAAGTTTGGCTCAGCATTATATTTCTCTCACATATATATACACATATTCGAGTCATAAATTCTATGTCTCGACTCTCGTATATTGTTATTGTCGTTGTTAGTCAGGTCGGGCAAGGTAAACGTAGAAGAATGAACACGTGAGGAAAAATAGAAGATTTGATAAGTATAATCTCTGTCAGGTATCAAGGGCATTTTCAAATTCTTCGTAACAGCCGGTGGCATGATCGAATGACAAAACCATATATAGCATCACCATTTTTCCAAGTCCCCATTTCTCTAGAGCCACTTAATCAATTATCTAAATGCATTTCGGATTACTATGCGTGTTGCCATAATTCGCCTGTAGTAACATTCTTGTTATGAATGAAGGAAAATAGGTCGAAATATTAATATCAATGCGGAGGTTTTTGAGGTTAGAACCATGTTTTCCTCTCTAGAAGTACTGGATGATCCTCTAGAGCCAACAACGGGTTAGTTTTTGCCATTTTTACTTGCAAAACATTACAAAAAATAAAAAATAAAATCTCTCTGTTGACAATCATGCTTTTTTTAAAAGTAGATTATTCATTAGTGTCTGTTTCTCTGGCAGTTCCTAGAGTTAGTGAATTTCGACCAAAGGAAAAATCTCGAGCAAGGAAACCCAATAATGCATCGAATGCTCCAGGGAAAACAAAAACAATCCCATGGACAAAAAACCATCAAAACAACAGCTTGTCAAGGTTGATCTCTTTGAAACTAAAGCTGATGAGAAGGATAACATTGTTACTTTGCCTGCCAGTCCTCTTAAGGACCATATTGAATCTTCTATAATTGTCCCCAATCCTCCAGCAGAGAACCCAATTGAGGAAATATCGATTTTAGATGTGGGTACACAGTTGGGTACTCCTTTGACTCCTCTGGCATCAGGCACAAAAGGGGGAGATCTACTTCCAGTGCAAGAACCAATTTCAGTTGCTTCAATACATGAGCCTTTGGATACAACCCCTTCAAGTCCTCTTGTTAAGGAAGCTCCAGTTTCAGTTCCTTCAGAGCCAGATCCTTTGATCAGGGAGGTGACACCCCAGTTAAGCCCTAGTGTAGAGAACTTAACAGAGGAAGTACTGGTTAATGAGAATTCTAAAGGTGAAGAATGTCTTCTTTCTCTTACAAACACTTCCCTTGAACTTTCAACTCAAAATAGCGACGAATCTCATTCTAGTGATGATGTCTACGATGCTTCCTGCCTTTCTCCATCGTCCAATGCTTTGGTACGGGAGATTGCCAGTCTTATTGAAGATGGAAAGAGGCAGAATGATGTCCGAAGAACCAAAAGAAAGGTCACTATTCTTTTACATTACTTACATGTTCTTTTGTGTACTAAGCCCGAATTTGCATTTTCTGCCAACAATGTGGATTAGATAAGTAGAGCTTAAGTGGTTAATCATTCACTATGTTTGGGTTTAAACTTCATAAGAAGGCTCACAATCTACAATGTGTATTAGTTTGCAACTCAATGGTTGATCTGATAGATGCCATTCAATCAACCATTTTGGTATTGTTATATATATCTATATATGTATGTATGTATGTATGTATGTATGTTGATTATCCGATGAGGGTTTTCAATTGTCTCAACAAGTTTGTTGATTATGCTGGTGAGATTGTTTTGAATATTCGCAAGTTTTGTGTTCACTAATATCCTAAATGGTTAAGGAATGTCAAATTGAGTGATTCACCATTAGCAGATTAATTATGAGTTTCCCTGTTTTTTCCTCTTCAAGAGTGAAATAATAAAAGTGAAACCAACAAATTGATAGCGTGCATTAATAGTAAAAGTATAGAATACACATTAAAGCTTTGCTATGAAATTGCGTCTTGTATAATTAATGTATTTTCTTTTTTCTTCATGCTTCATTCATGCATGTAGCCTAATTTGAAGATTTGTCCTCTACAAATTGAATATGTATTGCATTTATTGATGAAGTAGACATCCATGCCTCTTCGTTTTACAACAAAATTTGGGGAGACTAGAGACGATGCTTTGGAAACTAAAGGTTCACAGTCTTCTAAAAAACAGAGTCAAGTTAAAGATCAACAGTCTGAGAATTATACTTCTGACCCAAAGGGTGCGCATAAAAATAAAATGAATCAAGAATAGTTGCACAAGACTTTAGAGGAATGGGTCATAAAACATCAGAAAATGAAGAAAACTCAGCAGAAAATGGAACAGACAAGGTAACCAATCTGGATGATTTAAGAAATCAATCTATAAGCAAGACAAAAAACATGTCTGTGAGAGATTCTGCCAATGATTGTCGATAATGCAACAGGGGATTTTGGAGAACAGTGAAAATGTGCATGTTTCAAACACAAACATCCTACTAGAAGAAGGGATAGATCCAGTAAATCATCAAGAAGAAAATAACAAACACCCACGTAGAAATTGGTGGAAAATATTGAAAGAAGGACATGCTACTGATGACTCAACGGTAGTGCAAAATGACATGTTAGAAGATGGAGAAAATTTACTTATTGAAAATACAAAAAGATTTCCTGAAAAAAAGGTTACTGCAGAAGACAGTTTATATGACAAAAAGAATAATAAATCCAGACTCTCAAGGGAAAAGATAAGAACGAGGAAAGTTGCAGATGGTACTGTAGTAACTCAACAAGAATTTTTAGATGCAAACATTCCAAAAGACATTGCCACAGGAAATTATCTAAATGAACACAATAACAAATCAAAATGTCCGGGGCAGAAAATGAGAGGTAGTAAAGATGCCCATTGTAATATGAACAAGTCTGGGGAAATTTTAGAAGATAAAGAAAATTCTTTAATTCCAAAGACATAAACTATCTCAACAGAAGAAGTAATTCCTCTAAATAATTTAGGTGGAAAAAATAACAGTTAGTCCAGATGCCATAAATGAAAACAAATGTCTTCAACGAAACATTCAGAATGTGGTGATTCAGATATAGATGCGGGTGATGTTGGGAAACCCTTGGAGGATCATGATCTAAACGAAAATGTTGAAGACAAAAAGACACAGACGAAAAAGAGGGCTTTGAAAAGTGGAAAGTTTTTGGAAGCTGCAAAGAAGAAGTTCTCTCGGAGCACGACAAGTCATCGTAGGTGTGGTAAGTTGTGTGGGGATATATTTGATGAGCTGTTTTTTGTTGTTTCTAAGTTTTAGTTTTTACTTGTATCTTGCAAAATGTAATTTACTCTTGATTGTTTCTATTGTTTGAATGAAAAATTTGCTAAAATGATTTGTTCCTTGCAGTGGAAAAGCATTTACTTGACATCCTTGAAGCTGATCTTGACTATTCAAAATTGTCCATGAAGGATCTAATCCATCTTGCAGAAGCAAAAGAAAGGGAACCAATACTATTTTCAACTCTTTCTCATTTCCTTTTTCTATGTGGAATTAAATAGAGCAAAGGAAGTCACTCCCTATTTTTCTTTCCAAACCATCTTGCACCATTGAGTGTGAGAAGGGGAATAACTTTATTAATGCAGATGCATCTCTATTCACTTTCAGTATCGGAAACAAACAGATAATGCAAGTAATCTCAGTGTAGATTGCTGCATAATTTAACATATAGAACTAGATCATGTGATTTGTTCAGTCAATAGTAGCTTCATTGGAAATCCTTCAATTAAGATGATTCCTATAACTTATTTATAGTAGTTTCATTGACAATCATAATAATTAAAGAGAAAAACGTTCATTCCATTTCTAGTACAATTGCTTGAAATCTGATTTGGCTGATCAAAAGCATCGTAATAAAGTTTGTCAATAGTGGACAATGAATTCATTTAGAGTTTATGAGTTTGTTCCTTTGGTTCAAACTTCACAATGGTGTTCAGGGGATGTGTACTTTCATAAACTCTTTTCTACCTTTTACACAATGCACATGATAGTTGTTTTACACTATCTCACCAGAAATGAAATAAATGTTTATTTGATTCTTTAAAAGGGTTGTAAATGCTTTTTTTATTACAACTTGTGATTATCATTTCATCTTCATGAAATGGGTTTGGTCCCATTGTTGTTGGATGCAATTATTGTTTAACTGTCAGGTTTAAAAATCCATGGATTTATTTTACTTACCTTCATAGCATAGGGACACATGCAAATAGCAGATGTACGTGACAACAGATTCATGATCTCTCATTTCCTACGAAAGCTCAAACATTCTGTGCAAGTTTCTTTTTGTTTTTAGTGTCATAAGTTCTTGACAATTTTTAAATTTACAAATAAGTATATATATGCTCCATATTTACCATGATTCCTTTCAAATGTGAATTATGGGCCTTTGTAGAGTTGAGTGGTTGATTTTTGTGTTTATTTGTGTCATCTATAATTATCTGTGGAAATGCTTGAAATACTGGTAATGATAAATTAAAATCTTGGTGTAGAATCTAATAATTTTTTATTTGCTTTGTGCAGAACAAGCAACAAGCCACAAACAGGAAATCATGTTTATCCGAAACAGCTCTCAATTCCAATGCAAATGAACCTAGCAAATAATCCCAAGAAGATGAAGGGTAATACAAAGTATCTTCTACTATGGTAGGCTTCTTCTCCCAGCCTTCCACAATCCCAATAGGAGTTTGTTCAGCAGCAACATTCTCATCCTAAGTTTCCAAAATTGAAACTTAGTATTATGCAATCATTCCACAAGCCTATGAAATTCTATTGAAACAGTTTGTGATCATGTCTATATTTTTAAACTCTTAAAGGAATGCTTACCTTGTTGCTTACAACATGATTCAAATCATAAAATTTTGATTGACTGCTGACTCCAGGACATCGACTTTCTTCTACGTTGTGTACATACTACAATGTACATAGTATAAACAAAGTATACATAAAGGGGAAAATGAACTAGAAAAAATCTCATAAAAAGTTTCATTATAAAGAGAATACGAATGAAATACAGGATGCCATAACTGAGGGTTTTGTTAAATGGAACTGTCCAACGACCTGTTTCACTATGAAGCTCATGAGACCTCTAAGAGGAAGTGAAGCTCAGTGCCATGTCTTGTTAAATGCTTTTAAATCTAACTCGAGACTCCCAAGTCAAAAAGATTAATGCTTTACATGGGCGCATTGTGCTGCTATCTTCAACTGTTTTTGGCATCTTAAGCCGCATAGCAAACAACTTAAAACGAAGCTTCTAAAATTCCACTTCACCTACTCAAATTTTTTGAGGTGAATGTTTGCAACATATGTACCTAAATACTATCAAGCTCAAATCAATAGATTGCTTTCAATGAGAATGAGTTATAACCTATGAATCAAATAATCCTTGTTCTATTAAGTTTGGTTGGTAGTCACTTAAACAAAAAAAAATCTCCTATTTCAATTGTATTCCAAAGCCACTTTACCTGATAAATTTTTGTAGGAAAGTTTAAAGATTAATGTTCTCATGAATGTCATTGAGCCCGAGTAAATTTAGTGCATTGGATACAGATAGTATTACTCTTTTAATAAAATATGCCTATACTATCTACTTTCTGAAGGTTGGCTGTCGTTATTTTAACCAATATGCTTAGTGTTTTGGTTTGCAAAGGATATAGGGATCCATTGAAATTAACTTAACAAATCCACAAATGTTACTATTAAGAATCTGTACTAAAATTCTTCCCGTGATATTGATATTGCCATTGCCAGCCGTGCGCAAACAGAGTTCTCTATCAACAATGGAGTAGACAATTCATTGTATTCAAACAACACCCACATCATTGTTTCAGATTGAAAGACACCACTGAAAATTGAAACCCAAGAGGCCATTGTTCCACGGGGACTTCACTTAGTGAACATCTCACATAGCACGTGCGATCATGGGATATTAAAGAATACCCTTAATTTCCATAGATATTGACCCAAACTCTTTTTGTTGAAACCCCCTCCTAATACTTAAAAGCTCCTCCCCACCCCTTTTTATACCTCAATCCTTATAAACCACCCTACCCACCCCCACCTTAAACCCCTCATCGCCCCAATACCTGCAATATATTGGTTCAATTTTTAATAATTTTAAAACCCACAATATGAACTAATGTGATAGGATATTGGTCAACAAGTGAAGCCCCCGTGCATTGTTTGATCCAAACCAGTTATAGGTATTGATGACCATCTAACTGGTATTGACAAGCTTTGTGGGGTTTTTCTTCGGAAACTGAAGGAAAAGCTATTATGGAAGTAGCCTTGTATCAGGCTGGGGTGTCCCTGAAACGCAAAAGAATTGATGCTAGGGTTTTGATTTCACACAGAAAATGCTATGGCATCTATTATGAGGATTGTAGTGCTCTTCCTCGTAACATTATTTTTATTTACCAGACAAAATGTAAGAAAATTTCAGTTCACTTCTCATGTACTTTATCTTACATATAATAATTTATATTTATTTTTACTCGTAATTATAAATAATTTTTTTTAGCTCTGCAATTATTTTATTCATGCTGGTTTAACCCATTTATTTTCCCATTTCATCCCCTACTGAAAATAGTATTCTCATGAATGGTTGCTAAAAATAGTATGAATGGTTGTCTAACTGGTATTGACAAGCTTTGTGGGGTTTTTCTTCAGAAACTAAAGGAGAAGCTATTGTGGAAGTATCCTTGTATCAGACTGGGGTGTCCCTGAAATGCGAAACAATTGATGCTAGGGTTTTGATTTCACACAGAAAATGCTATGGCATCGATTATGAGGATTGCAGTGCTCTTCCTCGTAACATTACGTAGAAAATTTCAGTTCACTTCTCATGTACTTTATCTTACATAATATAATTTTCAGTTCCCTTTTCATGTACTTTATCTTACATATAATACTTTATATTTCTTTTTACTCATAATTATAAATTATTTTTTCTAGCTCTACAATTATTTTATTCATGCTGGTTTAACCCATTTGATTTCCCATTTCATCCCATGCTGAAAATAGTATTCTCATGAATGGTTTGCTTATTGTGTACTTACTATTAATATTTTTAGTTTAGATGTAGCTAAGTGAAAATTGAAAATAAAAGTATAGGAGACACCTTGGATTATTGTGGGCATTATATACAAATTACACACTGGATTGCATTTACTAATGGTTGAACACATTTGAATGGAAAAGTGAGCAAATTGAGTAATGAGTGCGTTGAGCTCTATCTTACTCTAATACTACCCTCAAGTTTTCGCAAGTCTAGGGTTCCATTAGTAATATTTCATGGTTCATTTATGATTGTACAACTTTTTCATAACATTTAACAATTTCGTTCAAGAGCATTTACTTTTTACAGTTATGTCAAAAGAGCGTTTACTTTTTAGTGTTAGAATTGTATTGAAAAATCTTTGACATTGTATTTTAAATAATTTATTTTTATAGATGTTTAGGATTATTATTGCCAAACATAATAATTATGGATACATCTCAACAATGGATTTTCCATAACTTTTAGCAATTTAGTTCAAGAGCATTTACTTTTTAGTGCTATGTCAAGGGGTTAAGCTTTACAATTTGCAATAGAATTGTATTGGTAGATCTTTGACATTGTATTTTAATAATTTATTTTTGACATTGTATTTTAAATAATTTATTTGTATTGAGGGATCTTTGACATTGCATTTTAAATAATTTATTTGTACATATGTTTAAGATTATTAGTGCCAACATAATATTATGGACACATCTCTACAATGTAATAATGTTTATTGGAGGTTGGGTAGAGTTTATTTCTCTACCTATTTGAGTTGTTTTTTTATTCATCTAAGTTTCCTTTGGAATGAAGACCAAAACCAAATAGTGTAAACTTTTGCCCTGTTGATTTTATGTCGAAATGCATTGGAATATAAAATGGATTTGAATATAAAATACATCCACATATAAATTGTAAAAACATGTAGTATAAAATATACACATACATTGAAATGCAAAATACATTAGAGACACACAACTTAGAATATAAATAAAACACACATATATAACAAAAACAAAGTACTTTAGTTATGTTAAGGTAGAAAAAAAAAATTATAAATTACAAAAACATATAAAATGAAGTACACTTACATTGAATTACAAAATACACATTTACATATGCTAAGTAATTCAAATTATGTATACAAATTCTTATAATTTATAAATAAACACATTTATAATATATATATATATATATATATATATATATATATATATATATATATATATATATATATATATATATATATATATATATATATATATATATATATATATATATATAGTACACATGTACATGTACAAAAGCAAAAACATAAATGCATACAATCAAAGTCACAATATATCTAAAGCATACTATTCAATTTTATATTTAAATACATTTGGAATATATAATAATAACAATAATAAGTTAAAAAGATGTCCCTCTTGGATTTGAACCTATAAAATTTACATCCACATACAAATCACAAAAACATATAAACTAGCAATTGCCCCAAGGAAGGTGCAATAATACGCCGTTGAGGTAATTGTTAGCGGGTAAGCGAGAAAAAAAAATGCAACATTGAAGTGAGCCAAAAAAATGGATAATAAATATATATTCTGTGCTAATGTTGAGAGAGGTGAATGGGGAATAAATATATATACTGTGTGCCAAAGGAGAATTTATGGAGATCTCAACGCTATTCAGGAGCACTCTTACAATAAAAATCAAAATTAAAAATCAGGAGCACCCTTGCAACTATCTGTTACATATAAATGAAAGCATAAACCAGTACAACGACCCATCATTTAAATGAAGAAGGTTCCAAGAACCAGTAATGGACCCATAATGGCTGTTAGACTCATGGCTGTTAGACTCATGGCTGTTACAGTAATGCAGTTTATTTTTCTATTCCTGCTATGTTGATGGTTGGCACTTTCATTGTGAACCTAATGTCCATTGAAGAAGGTTTTGAGCAAATGCTTGTGGAATTCCTGAACCAGAGGCAAGCTGAGATCCCCAACTGAGATACATGCCTCAATGTGATAGAGGAGAGCAAGATCGGATTGATATGAAACTGCAAACCATTGATGAAATAGAACAAATGAAACTTGATATAAAATTGTGTTTTATCATGAAAATAATAACGCAAAATACAAATCCCCAATATTAACATAAAGCAAAGATAAAGAGAGCAAAATACAAACCCCACATACTAATCTGAAGAAGAGAGAAACAGATAGTCCTGTATCTATCATTGCCTAACCAGCATAGCCTATTAATAAGAAAAACAACATCATTGGCAAACACATAAGAATTTCAATGATTGACCAAGTTACAAGATTAAATTGAGCAAGTTGCAGCAATTTCAAATGTGAAGCATTCCAAGTTCTATTTTTGCACATTTAGATATTGACTTTTCAAAGAGTCTAGCAAATTGATTCTAATTTTGAGGTGCAAAGCTTAGGGCTCAAGCAGAACACCATGGACAACTTTGGCCATGTTTCCATCATAGGTAGAGTTTAGGTTGCGGAATTTGTATGCATTTTGATCTTTTACCTTTGAAGCTAAAGGAGGAACCTTCATGTTTTTTCTGTTTTATCTGTTATCCACTTTCCCTTACATTATTTTTGATGCTCCAATGCTAGTCTCTCAATTATATGCTTGCTAAAGTACTATGTTGATCCTTGTTATTGTCTTGTTTTAGTGAAATATGGTACCAGTCATGTTCTTGTGGTTGATGGATTTTTTCCAAAAGTTTCAACAAGGGAGTTAGAGGATATGTTTAAAGCATTTACAGGTCATGGAGTTGTAATTCGTCGAATAAATGACACCATTGCATTAGCAGTTTTTAGGAAACCTGCTTCTAGTACTATTTCACTTCCCATCTCATTGGCATAGCACATGCTGTTGCTCTAATATACAAAAAGGTGTACATCTATAGTAAAAGTTTATGCACATTGCATATTATTTTTTCTTAGAATGATGAAAGTTTCAGTGTCATTATGCATGGCAAGAAAAAATGAATATGGCATTTGACCTTAAGATTAAATGAGGGATAGTTTACAAATCTCTATACCTTCTTACTTGTTAGTAATGGGATCATGGTTGCTACTTATATCATATGTTTGATCATAAGCAACTATTTTAGTGTTTTACTTTTAAGGCACCCTTGTTTCAAAAATGCTTTGTAAGAGGCATGGGAGAGGAACCCATGAAATACGTTTATCTGTAGGATTCCAACTTAATAGGCTTTTATTTTATAATGATGGCTGTGCCTTGTATATCTTTGTCAGTTTTACTATCCACGACATAAGAACAGTTTTGAAGTCTCAATTTAGTTTTTCTTTAATCACTGCAGGATTTTCTTTAGCTTATTTGAGTTTGAAAAACAAATTGAACTTGTGTGTAGTCAAATGATAATCTTTATGTCATGATTTGAAGTCTCTCAATTTAGGTTTTCTTTAATCAGTGCAGTATTTTCTTTATCTTATTTTAGTTTGAAAAACAAATTGAACTTGTAGTCAAATGATGATCTGCATGTCATTGTGCAGTTGCTTAAAAGGTATTGTATACTTTCTTAGGAATGCTTACGTGCATTTTGCTGCAAACATGTATGCTATGCCTATGACATGAAACCTTTAGTGCATAGTGGGTGAAGTATGGGGTATAAATCTTTATACATGTTGTAATGATGGGATCAAAGCTGCCAGATAATGTATTTTCTCATGAGACATTGTTTTAGGGCATCTTTGTTTTACAAGTATGTTATGAGAGGCACGGGAATGAAGTGTATACAAATACTTCTATCTCTAGTGTTTCTACATAGTAATTTTTTAATTTTATAAGGGTGGGTGGCTTTCATGTATTTGGTTCCCTTAGTGTTCAAATCATGAATCTGGAGGACTGTGTTGAGATTCTTTTAAAGAGGGATATAGTAGTCAGATTTTCTTTGGATTACTTGAGTTCGGAAAACAAATAGAAGTGGTTACATTATACCGATTCCAAATTGATATTCTGCATGTCATGTTGCAATTTCCCAAGAGTACTCTGTCTTCTCAGATGTTCGTGCTGGGATATATTTTACAGTGAACATGTATGCTATGGAATATGTTTTATCACAGGGATATGATTTGCAAACTTTAAAGCAATCTTCAGAGTTGTTTTATTGCATTACAGTAATGCAGTTTATTTTTCTATTCCTGCTCTGTTGATGGTTGGCACTTTCATTGTGAACCTAATGTCCATTGAAGAAGGTTTTGAGCAGATGCTTGTGGAATTCCTGAACCAAAGGCAAGCTGAGATCCCCAACTGAGGTACACGCCTCAATGTGATAGAGGAAAGCAATATCGGATTGATATGAAACTGCAAACCATTGATGAAATAGAACAAATTAAACTTGATATAAAATTGTGTTTTATCATGAAAATAACAAAGCAAAATACAAATCCCCAATATTAACATGAAGCAAAGATAAAGAGAGCAAAATACAAACCCTACGTACTAATCTGAAGAAGAGAGAAACAGGTAGTCCAGTATCTATCATTGCCTAACCAGCATAGCCTATTAATAAGAAAAACAACATCATTGGCAAACACATAAGAATTTCACCGATTGACCAAGTTACAATATTAAATTGAGCAAGTTGCAGCAAATTCAAATGTGAAGCATTCCAAGTTCTATTTTTGCACATTTAGATATTGAATTTTCAAAGAGTCTAGCAAATTGATTCTAATTTTGAGGTGCAAAGCTTAGGGCTCAAGCAAAACACCATGGACAACTTTGGCCATGTTGCCATCATAGGTGTATATGAATACATCACTTTCCAAAGCCACTATGTAATCTAATCTTGCCAATCTATTTTGAAACTGTTTGATTGAGGCAAGTTCCTCCTCAGTTGCAAGAGTTGCATGTGAGTACACATTGGGAAAATGTTTATTGAGGGATTCTAAGCTGCCATTTCCGAAAAGTTCCCCTGCTACTATATACAATTTAGTTGAAGTTGGATAGACTAGCACCTTTAGAAAAAGGCCCGTCTCATGAGGAGTCAGCAGGCAACCTCCCTGCCTACGTCTTTCTTCCCCGTCTATATCTTTTTCCTTTCGATGGGAATACCTATGCTACTTCAAAAGGAAATCTTTTCTATTGTAGTTCTATCACTTTACACATATATTCAACAAGAAGCGACTACGGTACTTGAGAAATCAAATCTGCAATTATTATATCTATTACTACAGTGAAAAATCATATCTACGTTATCACATTTACTTATTGAAAATTGGTGAGAGGAAGAGACAACTGGTGCCATGTCAATTTCAGGGAAATCATAAGGTAAACCATCATATGCACTAGTATACAAACATTTGAAATCTAAACAAAACTTATACCTTTCATTGTGTCTTTCAAAATGAAAGGAAAAGGTTATTATATATAAAACTTACAATGGTTCATGCTGCCTCAGGCTAATGCCCTTTCTTATTTACATTAGAGACTAATCGTAATCTACCATATATTCTATGTGACCAATAATGGAATCATGCCATCATCAGTTCAGTTCACCTTGAGACATGAGTTGGTGGAGGTGAAGACAAGCTTCCACTTTCACCGTATGAAGCTGAAGTGACAACTTTGTTCACATTTGTCTCAAACATCTTGGTGCCAAAAACTTTTCTTCATGTCAAAAATTCTTCAAGATATATCAAGGGAGAGAAAAACTGTGCAATAAGCACTACATGATCATATGGTCCTTACGAAGAAAATATATTTGCTGCACTTAACTTTTAGTGGAGTTCACATCTTCAAACCTAGGAAATTGGAAGATATACAAGATCTACAATCCAAACCTCTAAATATTTAGGGTTTTGGAATCCAAGGATAAAAAAATTACAAGTTACATGAATAAACTTAGAATTTAAATGTTACAAGAAGACTAGAGAATTCAAGGATATAGGGTTCCGTAGTTGTTGGAGATGTAGAATTCCAAAAATCTAAGGTTCTATTGATTTTGGTATATTCCAGGAAGTGATTCCATGCCCAAGAAGACCACATCCAAACAAGGGAGATGCGATAGTATAATGGAGGAGGTGCATGACAAACAGTCTCATCACAAATTATTCTTAGGCTCTCATTGTTAACCACTTAGGAAATGAATACGTATTGTTGGTATGTGGTTTGGAGAGACCCCATAAACGACCATACAATCTTTGGATAGAGAAGCCAATAGCTGTCAGTGTCTGGTGTGGAGATCTATTTGTGACAGATGCAACATATCTATAATAAGTAGTTCCTGACTGACTCCAAGAAGTCGTGAGCTTCTGCGAGATAGCCGGGCTAACATTTTCTGCAGATTGTTAACAATAAAGCAGCATCAGTATTGTTTTTGTATTGAATAATCACCAAGTCATTATTATAGCAGGAGTTGCATAGATTTATCCCACATTATTGGATGAAAATCAGTATTTTCATAGCACAATAAAAAAATTAGTTCTTTTCTCAAATATTTACAGACAAACATTTTATTTCTGTAAAATGCCACTAAGTGCAAAAAAATTAAGGTAAAACAATAAAACATAAGAACTGGATGAGCTAATATGTTATTTTTAATATAGATTTAATTGCAAAATCGAAAACTATCATTGATTTTCCCCTGTTTGTGCATGATATGTGGCACTACATTATTTTTACCCCTGGCTCATTCCTGTTGAAGTTGAATTGTGGTGGCCAAAATTTAAGATTCAGAGGACTTACTCTGTGGGGAAGTAGGAAGAGAACTCTGTTTAGGTGCAGGAGAGGGCTTTGGCTTTGGCTTTGGAACTGTAGTTGGAGCAGAAGATGCTGAATCTGATCCAGGCTTTGGCACAGTCATTGCCAGAAGAACAACCATTAAAAGAATCACCATCAATATCACTGAAACAAACTGAAACCAAATTAATTTCATCCTATAAAAAAATAATACCTGGGAGAAGCTAGTTGTCTCCAGCATTTCCACCTTGAAGTCTAGCTAAACTTCCGACCATTGGGCCATTGTTGTAGGTTGCAGGTTTTGTTTGCTCATAGTTGTCTCTTGGATCTGCAAAGTTGTCATTGTGATCGGGTGCTCTTTGTATGATACAATGGAGGAAACTCTATGATGCACCTGGCGAGGATAGTTTGGACTATATCCCACCATGTAGCTTGTAGCTCTTGGATTGTCACCGAGTATGTGATCAACCTACAAGAACGTGGTTTTAGCCAAAGGACTGAATAGGAATTAAGGCTTTTTAGATCTTGGACTCATTAATCTATCTTCATGATAAGGAGGTTTTTAGCCCATCATGGGATTTGCAATTATTATACCTGCGACTTAGCTAATGCCAACAGCTAAGATGGATCTACTTCTCCATTGGGGAATTGCAGTTGCTTGCTGGGTCTATGAAGCTTCCATGAGAAAACTGATCCAGTCCATCTAGGATAACTAATGGGTTTGAGAACAAAGTTAGCTACACAACTCTCCATCAAAATGTATGTTATCTTGAAGTTGGAGCCAAAGCAGACATGGTTTCCCTAATCGAATATGTAAAGAGGGGGGTATCTGTATGTGTGATCTTTTGACTTAATGATGTACATTCTCAATGTGCTATTGTTTAGTAATGTAAAGAGTGGGGGTTGTGGGTGGGGGTATCTGTATGTGTGATCTTTTAGCTTAATGATGTAGATTCTCGATGTGCTATTGTTTAGTAATGTAAATGCTGATATATTCAAAACACACAGAGGCCTCCAAAGTAGAGAACCATTGCATCCATAAACACACTACCATTTTTAACAAGATACAGGGTGTCCTTGCCTCACATACAAATAAAATAAAATACTACAAAACAACAAGCTTCATCCAAGACTTATATGTGGGAGAAAGAAGGTTTACCTCAGAATGAAGTTTTGACATTGGCATCCATTCACCTGATCCACAAATATCAGAGAGCACAGTTGCTACAGCTGAAACAACATATTTTCCTTCTTTTTGTATCTGCTAAGAAGTATCATTTTCATGGTCCATCCTCCATGTATCCCCTTTTGGATCTGAATACATTAAACAGTGATATTAGGCAGTTTCTAATTCATGTTTCATGTGTTTAGGACACTATTAAGTAACAGCTTGAAAGAGAAAGTAAGGAGCCACATGGCAACTATAACCTTTGCATTTAAAGTAAAAGTGACAATGAGCTTGCTGAATTTATCATTCCCGGTTCTGTTTTTTAACCAAGAGGAGCTATTGCTCCGGGCAATAATGGATTCCTTCTCCCCACCATGATATGATAACCTGTCAGAGTAGCACATAAGATAAGAACAATGAACTATAATATAAATATAGTATTCGGTTGTTGCAATTAAGGGGAGGGTGGCTAAAATAAAGTATTTTTTTCTTCTTCTTGTATAAAATGTTCAAATAGCATGGAGGTTGATAGGCAGACTTTTTCTCATCATTCCTGTAGCAACAAGTCAGAAAATCTATCTGAAATAATTCGTGAGAGACCCAAAAACATATGAATCAGGAGCATAACAAGAACGATGATAGGCACATCCATGTCAGCAAAATAACCATTCATTCAAACTGAATGCTTGTGCCTCATAAAGAGAGTGAAAGGGCAATGCCCGACGCAAGCCAAAATAACTGAAATATCCCATGATCAATGATCATACCATCTAAAGATCCAAAAAATCCCACATGCCTCGGGGCCAACGAAAGAGCCTGTTTGGAGAGACTGTCAGCCTGCTATTTATGCTCACGATAGATATGATTGATGGTCACTAAAGGGACATGATGCAGCAGAGAAAGAATGTCATCACACCAATGACTCAGAAGTGGGGTGTTCAATGAAGCAGTTCTGTTCACCCAAGAGATGATAACATGTGAATCCCCAAATACAAATAAGAGAGGGATCCCCAAATGAATGGCAATCAAAAGCAGTGCCCAAAGAGCCAAAAGCTCTAATGTGGTGCCGGTGCATCTATTATCCTAGGTTAAGAGCTTGTTGGCTATTTATAACCATAAAATAATAAACATTATTTAATTCCATAAAAAAACCATAATTTTTTTTAATTCCATGCATAAGCAAAGTTATTTTCTTTGTGAAATGTGCCAAAACAATCCTCAATAACTACTTGAGATTTGCATCATAACTTCATACCAAATTTACCCTTCAACAAACTTTCAAATATTTCTATTGAAGAGAAGGCTCTTATTTGCAAAGAAGTGCCACATTTTTTTCGTTACATTCCTTTGTAAGAGCACCTTGAGAATGCAGAAGAATTCCGCAAATGCAGATACATTTGGGGATCTCTTTGATAGCTGTAAAGTTGGAGAATTCCAATCATCCAACCAAAATGGGGAAAGAAAAGCATAAAGTCTGCGAAGGGCAGACTTTTTCTCATCATTCCTGTAGCAACAGGTCAGAAAACCTATCTGAAATAATTCGTGAGAGACCAAAAAACATATGAATCAGGAGCGGCTTCCAAACTTTAGATGCTCAGTCTATCCATTCCTTTTTGCCCAAACGACAGTATTCAAGACGCCCCACCAATGCACGAGAGCACAGAGAAGTCACCCGGTCCATGAATATATCATGGCCTAGGGTAAAGCGAAACCAGTCGTCGAGGGTCTTGATATTCTTAGCCTGTCTCTTACGTCGATTACTAGTAGTAGTTCAACAGTCAGCCATATGGGCATGTATCAAGTCAACCCCAAACGAGATACAATGAAGTCCACCACCCACCACCACAAACCATGAACCGGTGAAAGGAGCTGGTCAGATAGCCCAACGCAATCCCGAAAACCCCCAGCCGAAAATGAACCAAGGACAAAACCACCGAAGGACCCAAAAAACAGACCAGTGAAGACCCACAGAAACCAGAACCCAAACCGTCCATACTAGACAGATACAAAACCCTAGTTAAGGGTAAACCTACAAACCCTAGTTAGGGTTAGTTCAGACAAAGAGTCATCAATCAGACAAGAACCCCAACAGTAACCCTGGGAAATGTAAATATGTAAACATATGCACATATACAAAAACATAAATACAAATAACAAAAACATACAAAATAAATTACGCACATACAGAGGCACATTCACAAAGATGGTACCCAAAACCATTGCAACGGGACAACGTGAACACTAAAATTGTAAAAACAAGTGCACGTTCTTTTTTAGAGGTTCGGCAATTGCAAAACATCCACGTACGTCGAACAACATGTATAAGAACGCACATGCGCACACATTCTAAAAAATAACATGTGCACACTATTGTAACGCACATGTACACACATTCTAAAAAATAACTTGCATGCACATTTATAATGTGCACTTCTAAAAAATAATGTGTGCATTTCTATAACATACCAAAAAAAAAATCTCTATTATTTTGGCCATAACTTTCTCTCTATGCATTAGTTTTTAGAGTTTTGCTTGTTGGAAGGTTTTTAAAGAGATTTACATCATTATACTATGTTAATTTTATGTTTATATATATATATTTAAAATAATATAAATTAAATGTTTGTGGGACTCATTTTCTCCATTGTTCATTCGTCGACATCTTCATCCATTGTGGCAACGTGAATGCATTGTGGAAACGTGAGGAGAGAAAATGGGAGAGGGGGGTTAGGGGTAGGGGGAGAGAGAGGGGGGGAGGGTTAGGGGTAGAGGCAGTAGGAGTGGGGTTAGGGAGAAAGAGAGAATGAGAGATAGATATAGAGATATGGTGTTAAGTGGTTTGGGGAGTGAGATAGGGGTGGGGGTTAAGGATAGGTAGAGGAGGGGAGAGAGATAGTGACATACGATATTAGTAAGGGTTAGGGGGAGGATAGAGAGAGAGAGAAAGAGGAGGGGGATTAGTGGTTGAGAGAGAGAGGAGGGGGATTATTGGTTGAGAGAGAGAGAGAGAGAGAGAACTGGATTTATGTGTTTCTTCTGCAGTTTCTCCAATCAATTATGCACATCTATCTGCAAGTCAGATGCAGTTATTTCTCAAAGCAAAGAATTTAGAAAAAAATGACACTCTGGAAAATGGAACGGTTCTGTTCCATTTTGAGGACAAGGATACATTATTCATGTGCTTGAACCCCCTATGCTGGCCCAAAATGTTTGCAACACCATACTTTTTCTGTTGCATCCTACAAGGGATTATTATTGTTCATTTTGTACTTTGATTCGTACCAAACATGTGTTTCCTTTTTATAGTTGTTAGATCATCAGTTATAACAACACAATGGAGTCTTTTCTTGATGAGATTAGTTTTTGCCATGCCATGCCAAACTATGATGTGATGTTCGTTGTAAATCCCATTTGGAATTGCTCTCTTTTTTAAAAGCAACAATACATGTCTAAAATATGCTATGGCATCCCATGCCAAACTGTAATGTGATGCTAATTGTAAAGCCAAGTTGGCATACCTTTGTTGTATATGTTATGCTATCTCATACTTGCTATTTTGTAAAAGTGTTAAGTTCAGTAGACTTGTTATATATTGTGATTTGGACTATTCTCTATCTTTTGAAAAAAGTGTAGTGTTCCATTTTGTTGTGTATTAATTGCATTGTTCCATTTATCAATATATTGTTATTTTAATGAAATAGTTATCAAGGTCTTTTTTTTCTCGTAATACTTATATAGAAATCTCATTGTTAGAAATAATTTTACATTCCCATATAAATAATAAAAGACATTACCTACACACTAGGAACACTACATTCTTTTAATCATTGTCGCATGCAACACAAAACTTAAAAAGGTCATATCATTTACAAACATTTATATACACTACCTCAATTTAATCTTTGATTTTCTACCTTCTTTTACCCTCTAACAACTACCTTATCGGTGTATTATTGCACCATTTAATATTTTATTTTCTACCTTCTTTTACCCTCTAACAACTACCTTATCCTCGTATTATTGCACCTTCTTGGAGCAATTGCTAATTTAAATAAAACTAAATTTTAAATGTGCGTACCCTCTAACAACTACCTTATCCTCGTATTATTGCACCTTCTTGGAGCAATTGCTAATTTAAATAAAACTAAATTTTAAATGTGCGTACATGTAATTATACAAAAATGTATAATATTTCAAAATAAAATTAAATATAATAATAATAATATGATGTGTAAATAAAATATATTGATATATTTTTATTTTATTTAGATTATTTAAATATATTTTTCATTTACAAATTAAAATGCTTTGATTTTATATTAGTTATATAATTTTTTATAAAAAAATTCAATATTAAAAAAAACATTTTATTAAATTTATATTTTAAAAATTATATATAAGTTTACATTTTTATTTTGTAATTAATATTAAAAAATTATTGATGTGACATAAATTCTTGTGAGTGTGGATTTATTTTTGAACATTAACACGTGCAATTAATATGGATTTTTTTATAAAATGCGTGCCTTAATTTTGACATGTTATTGTTGTTTTTTTATTTTTTAAAAGAAAAAAAAAATCAAAGTTTATTTTTTATTTGGTGTTTTCATTTTTGATGTTATTATTTTTATATTTTTATAAAAACAATTTTGTTATATTAATTTTGATATACAAATTTATATATTTTAAATAAATTATTTGATATAACAAATTTAAAAACAATTCTTATCATTTTTAAAATTAATTTTCTTATTTTTATATTCAATTTAGAACTTTTCTACTTTCTCAATTAATAACTAACCTAATGTTCAATTGTTATATAAGATTTTCCACTTAACAAATATTGACAATTATTAAACCATGTATATGTAAAAGAAGACCATGTGACAACTTACTTTTATTTCAAACCCTAAAATTACGTTTAAACAAAACTAACAAACATCTGCATCGCAAATTTTTTTATAAATAAACTATATAAAAAATGTTACATAAACGCCCAAAAAACCTTTTTTTAAAATCTTAAACAAAGTAAATATCATTTCTGACTTGTTAATCCACTTTCTTACCTATAGTGTCAAGCATTCTCGGAATGAAAACTAAGTCTAATTTTTAAGTTAGTGGTTTTGTTTTTCGATAGGGAACAATACAATTTTTTTTTTTTAGAAAAATATTACAGCTTTATATTAATAAAACTATATTGTTCATTGAACTTTTTGGTCTCATAATTCATGAATTTTTTTTTAAATACTGTCTATAATTATGAGTAGTAAAATTGATATCAGAAGTCTAACAATAATTATATTCAACGTCGGCTTAAGAAGACCTTATGGCCATCAGAGAGTTTCCATAGGTCCATAAAACCTTTTGCAAGAGGAGGCCCATCTTGGAGAGAGAGTCACCATCTGAGTTACATTCTTTGTAAACATGTTGGAAGGCCAGCCGCTGGAAGAGGAGACATGTCCTTTCGATGTCCTCATAGATGGGGAGAAGAAAAATGTCCCAAGGAGGCTTACCAAGCTTGAGGCAGTTCGTGGTCAGTTTAGAGTCACCAATAATCTGTAGGCGATCCACAACAAGTGAGAAAGAGAGCTTCAAAAGAAGTATGATAGTTGCAAATTTCGCATAATTGTTGGTGACGTCCCCCGGTCCAGCTGCGAAGTGTAAGGAATGAGCACAGATGAGGTGAAGGATACCTTCCGCTCCACCAATCTGTGGCCGACCTTGGGATGCTCCATCGACGAAGGCTCACTGGGAAGAAACATCCACAATAGGGTCTTTAATGAATCTGACTGGTAAGATGGATGCCCGCACCAGAAAGGCTTTAAAGATACCAAAGCGTCGTCCAGCATAAACTTGTGCAGGGATGAGGATGTCATCAAAGATCTTCCTGTCCCTAGCAAGCCATATACCCGAGGCTGGAAAGACTGGGAGGGTGGCCGAAGTAGAATAATGTATGCAACTAGTCCATGAGTGCCGAGCAAGTTGTATATCGGCACCCGTCCAATTAAAAGAAAGATCAGCAAGTAGAGAGAGGTGGCACCAGACTTCAGGGGTGTATGAGCAATGAATGAATAGATGAGCAATGTATTCAACATCCATTTCACATAGTCGACATTTGTGGGCTCGACGAGAAATTTGTACATTAAGGTGTCCCATATAGGAATTTTTCCATCCAGCACCATTCTGAAGAATAATTTATTTTTGAGCGGGCATTTCAGCTTCCATATGCTATAACACCACCAATCTGGTTGAGCGTGGTCTTCCATGTCTCTTAGCACCTTATATCCAATCTTGGGAGTGTATGACCCTCCTTTGGCGTTTTTTATCCAGGTAAGATTGTCAGGCATGTTAGTAAGTCTAACCAGGCTACTCTGTAATCTGTAGATATAGTGATCCCATATAATCGACTCATCCACTCTTAGATCCAGTTTAGCAGGCGTGAACCATGTCTGTTGAGCGTTTGGGAGGTCACGTAGATGGGATATCTGGTGGAGGTGAACTATACTGCGCTCCTTCAGTTTGTCAGTCAAATTAGCAGGGAAGCGAATGGAAGGCAAGCCACCAACCCACGGATCTTGGCCAATACGCACCGATTTGCCATTTTCTACCTCCCAAGCAAGCCAATCCTTAATGAGGTCAAAAGAATTGATTATGGCCTTCCACGTGATGGAAGCATGCGTAGATGGTTTAACGGAGGATTGAATCCATTCAATGGTGGAAAAAGGGGCGATATATTTGTAGTAGATAATTCGGTTCCATAATCCTGTGCTACTGATAATGTTCCAAGAACATTTTTCAACAAATGCAGTAGCAAAGATTTTCGAGTCCTTAATGCCCCAGCCGCCCAGTGCTTTGGGGTGAGAGATTGAAGGCCAAGATGTCCAAGAAAAAGCCAGATCATGTTCTGTGCGACCCCATAGAAATTTTTTACATAGAATTCAAATCCTACGGAGGATGCTTGCAGGCATAGAGGAAAGCGTAAACTAGTAAACTGGGATAGCTTCGACAAAGGAGTTAATTAGTATCAAACGGCCCGCACGAGATATCTATCGGTTGCACCATAACTTCAGTCTATGCTTGATACGTTCCAAAATCCAGTGTCAGTCCTTGGACGAATAATCATTTGGTTTGATAATATATCTAAGGTACTTGAGTCCAATATTGACAACAACTGTTGGATAATTGAAGTTGTCTGAATGCAATGTCGCCTCCCTCTGATCCAGATTCAGGACTGACAACGTGGATTTCAAAATGTTGATAATCATGCCGGTAGCAAGGCAGAAGATTATTAAGGAGGTTTTAAGGATCAGCGTGTCCCTTCGAGAACCATCTTAAAAGAATAATAGGTCGTCAACAAAGAACCATTGGGTGACAATGGTATATTCATCATACCTGAATCCTTTATATAACCTTGAGGAAACGCCATTCTTCATCAAGCAACTAAGCCCATCCATCATGAATGTAAACAATAGCGATGCAGGAGGGCAGCCCTGTCGGAGTCCTCTTCCATGCCTGAAAAAATTAGAAGTCGATCTGTTGATGAGCACTGTGTTATCTCCTAAATAAATTAATTTTCAATAGGTCAAACTCAGACAATTTATTTTTGCTTAGTAGTGAATATTTCAGGGTATATTAAGAAACATGTTTGGGTGATTAACAAAATTGGAATGCCTGGTGTTCTGTTTTTCAAGAAAATTTGAAAGTTTAGCTTTCAGTGGCTTAGGCGAACTTCTCAACAGTTCATTAGCCACCGAAAATCCCAGCTTTCGGGAGCTAACGATTTGGACTCAGGACTGCGTTAACCATCGAAAGCATGTTGACGTCGGTTTTAATTAAATTTTGGAAAGGGAGCTCTCAGTGGCTTAGGCGAACTTTTCAACAATTCATTAGCCACCGAAAAGCCCATCTTTTGGCAGCTTAACAATTTGGTCCAGGAAGACATTAACCACCGAAAGCTCATTAACTACGTTTTTGGGTAACTTTTGGAAAAGAGGCTTTCAATGGCTTGGGAGAATGTACCAACGGTTCATTAGCCACCGAAAAGCCTAGCTTTCAATAGCTTACAAATTAGACCCAAGATTTCCTTAATCGCCGAAAGCACCAAAAGAGGAAAACAGTTAGCATATCCATCAAAATCAAACTCCGTCAGCATGAGGCACGTCATGATCTGGCACTTAACCGCCAAAAAGATTGGGGGACTGTAGGAAATCATGAATTGGTGAATAAAAGGTCGTTATTGAATTGAAGTGACTGATAGAGACCAAAACCCTATCCTGTCATCCATCTGTCTCACGACTGTAGTTGAACCACCACAAAACATCAAGTCCCAGTTAAAAATAATTGTTGTGCTGGCTATCTCATGGTTCTCACCAAGAGTTTACCGTCATCTTACTCAAGTACCAATCGACTGATTAACCCCTCAAAATCAGCACCATATCCTTAGTACACTCCACATTTCTCTACATGCATCCTCACTGCTCCAGGCCATCCCCGAAACCAACGCGCTAATCTCCTTCACATAATTTGAATTTTGATTTTTGCAGGTACTAGAAGCACAGTCCAGAGATGAAGAAAGGAGGAGGGTCTGCCCTCAGACAGGAGTTAGGTGACATTAGCTATCTTGAGTCACATCCAGAAGTATGCCAATTCTTCAAAGATGCAGGCTGTTACAGGTTCTGTGAGAAAATCCAGGGTTCGCACCAGCAAGTGGCAGAAGCCTTTGCTCTTTCTTTTGATGGCTCTAAGGCATTGATAGGCAAGGAAGAGTTCCAGGTTGATGAAACCCTAATAACAGAAGTAGCAGAACTCCTAAGGACTGGGGAGAAATGGTTCAAGACCACCATTACTAAGGATGTGGAATTCGGGTCCTACTTAAATCCTGAACACAAGAACGTGGTATGGAAGAAAAGCATCCCATCCACCTAGCTTGAGGAGAAGTGGCAGCAGTTACTAAAAGCAATCCTGGTTTATATAACTTGTGAAGGCAGGTATAACATGGTGATGATATATCACTTTAAATTGATGAACCATTTTACAGGCAGAAGCCCTTTAAACCTGCCTTTCTACCTCCACAAAATCCTAACCAAGATGGCCCACCAGGTCCAAGCCCAGCCCACCAAAATCACAGGGAGGTTATCTCACCATGGCCTGATAAAACTCATTGTCTAAGAATTGCTGCAAAGAAGAAACATAGCATGGACATATTTCTTATTCTGGAATGAGTTTGAAATAGGCTTACAGCCAGAAGACAAAGGAAAGTCCCCTTCAAAGAAATCCACCACTCCCAGGAGTGGCAAGAGGAAGAGGAGGGCTATCTCAACAGTGACAGTGGATCAACCTTATCCAACTTCTAAAACCAACCAAGCCAAAATAAATATGGACTTCAGTGGAAAAGAGAAGGAGGCCCCAGTACAAAGTGAAAATATTCTTAACCTACCCTACTTAGATTCAGAAGAAGAACAGGAACAGGAAGTTGACCTAACCAAGCAGGTTGCAGCAGAACCTGAGGATTTTCCCTCACCAACACCAAGGGAAGGTCAAGATGAACCAATGGCAGAGACTTCCTCAAGCAAACCTAGGTCTCATAGAATCAACCAGCTATTAGAGCAAATACATGAACTAGAGGTCTTAGACAGAGAGATCAAAAGAAATAATGCAATATTAACCAAGAGGAATACTGAGTTGCACAATTCTCTTCTAGAAATGAGAGGGATGTATGTCATGCTGAAAAGGAGAAATCTAAGATTTGTGAAGGACAACTCCAGGCTCTACAGAATGATCAGATTGTTGAGGTTGCAGAAGAAAAACTCAAACCCTAGCTCTCAAGCTGACATTGCACTGGAAACCCTAGTAAAGGCCGCAACAAGCTTTCAGGATTCTAAGACAGCTCATGATGTTGCTGCTATGTCAAACCCTATGCAAATTGAAGAAATACTGGAAGGACAGAGGTAAAAACTGTAAAAGGATGATTAAAAGGCTGATTTAAATTTTGCAGAAATAAAGCTTTCGGTGGCTTAGGCGAACACAACTGCTGTTCATTATCCACTGAAAGCAGAGCTTTTGGCAGCTTACAGACCCAGGATTCTGCTTCCTTAACCATCGAAAGCACAAAAGGGTGTAGAAAGATATGTTTGCACACAGAACCAATTTTGGTGGATACAAACACCTCAGGGGTGAATTATGAAGTTGAAAATTGATGAAGGGCACCAGTGGAGGGGGTATGTTCCAGTTTTGAGGGTGCCATCAAGGTGAAAAGGGTCACAAACCCTATCTGCTTTTGACAAACCATGGCTTATCTGTCAGATAACAAGTCATAGGTCTACTTCAGTGTTCACTGCAGTTGTTAAAGAGTTCAAGGAGTGAACAAGTATTAGAGTTAGATAGACTAGCACTTAAATTAGGGTTTTTGACCTAATTTTGCAAAAACAGTTATTTATCTATTTTTAGTAAATCAGATCCAACTTTTCAGGATTTGAAATAAATTTTGTAAAGGCTATAAATCCTAAGATTTATGTTGAAACAAAGGTTCGACTTTGGAGACTTGTGAGACACTTATTATATTTAAGCTTCTCATGTTATTCATCATTTTATATAAGCTCTTTTGCCATTATATGTTCAGGTTCCATCTCTTTTATGTTCTGTACTTGTGCTTGAATGTCTGATTCAGGTTTATTCTTTTTATCTAATGCTAGATAGCTGTCATCCTATCTATGTGTTGATGAGTTGAATTACAAGTATTTTTCCTTGTTATGATTAGCCATTCATATGTGATTGCTTTATATATGAATCTGCTAGCATAGTAAGTTCTCCATTTATTCACCTTGTTATCAGCCTTTTGAACATTGGTGGTTAGAAGCCTTATCTTTTGATTGAGTTTTATGCATGTCTTGAGTGTGTGAGGTCCTTTAGGTCATCTGATTTGCTCCATTTAGAAAAACCATTAAAAACATTTAAGTTACCAGGCATCCTCGAGCTGCAACCTAGAGGAGTTTCCTAGAGTGATAACACACTGCGAAAGAAACAGAGTTTACAGAGGCCATAATCTAGTTGGCCAAATTAAGAGTGAACCCCTACTGTAGGAGAATGAGTTTGATCAGCGTCCAACTAACACGATCATATGCTTTGGAGAAATTGATTTTGAAGGGCACTAAAGGAGATTTTTTGGTCTTGGCAGTGTGTAAAACCTCTTAGGAAATAGCGATGGGCTCATGAATGTGTCTGTGTTTGAGAAAAGCATATTGATCTCTGCTAATGTACCCATAAAAAAAACCTTTGATTCTGTTAGCTATGATCTTTGCGACAATTTTGTATACAACATTACATAATGATATGGGTCGCTAGTCATCCAGGTTTGTGGATTTGTCCTTCTTTGGGATAAGTGCTATGAAGGTGCTATTAAAAGAACCAAGGATTCTTCCCTGAACCCTAGATTCTTTGCAACTACTAGGAGGTCCATCTTAAGAATGTCCATAAACCCTGCATAGAATTCAATAGGAAAGTCGTCCGTCTTAGGGCTTTTATTAGCTTTCATTGAGGAAATCGCAACCTTGAGCTCCTCCAATGTCACTTGTGCAAACATATGTTCATTCTGCTCCACCAAGGTTGCATTGGGTAAAAAAGACACCAGGTCCATCATGTTCCTGATTGAGGACCTAGTATATTCCTTATACATATCTAAGAAGTGAGTAGTACTAACCTCCACAAGTTCATCGAAGCCTTGGAATAATTGACCAGCACCATTTTCCAGTTGTCGGATAGTGTTGATGGTTGTCCTATGCCTAAATAAATTTTGAAAGTACTTGGTGTTTCCATCTCCATGCTGAAGCCAAATGGATATGCTCTTAAGCTTAATAGAAAGTTCCTTTTCTGCTAAAATTTTCTTCTTCTTGAATTCTAGATCCACAAAATGTTCTTTTTGGGTCAGGGAATCAAACCCTAGTGGATGTGTTGAAGAAAATAATGATAGTTCCTTTTCAATTTGAATGAGATCAACCTCCATGGCCTTACGATGTTGAGAAGCCCATAATCTGGAGGTATTCTGTGTCATTTTGAGGTTGTATGCAAAATGTTCAGCAGCAGATGAGGAGTTTCCTGGGTTATAAGGTATCCATTTCTTCCTAATCAGTAGCTTATAGGAGTCATGTTGAAGCCAAGCCACGTTGAATTTGAAAGGGGCGGGGGGTTTATCCGGATGAAAGTTGAAATCCAAACAAACTGCCTGATGGTCTGGGAAACAATATAATACGTGTAGGTGACTGTCTTTTGGTTGCCATAAGCCCTCCCAAAAAAACGAGCGACGAGAAACATACCTTTTTCCAAAAAATCATACTAATATGTCTGAACCACAGTGTTTCTAAGCTAGACATAATATCAAGCTTCTTATAGAGGGGAAACTAGCTTTGAGTCAAGTAAAAAAAACTAAAACCCGTAAAACTACGGCCCCAAGGGGCATTGTTCTTGCCATAATTCAAAATTGCAGGCCCATAATGTCTAAAAATATAGCAATTCATATCAATAAAATCAAATAGTAGGGAGAAAAGAATGTGACTTATAAGATGTCAGGCTACTTTGGTGTGCCTCTCCCTTTCCTTTGTCTATCCCATATTTTCCTTTATCCAAACCAATCATCGGAACTGACAAATCTACTCCTAATTGATTAGTAATCACAAAGCTCCAAGTCACAAAGGCCTGCATCAGAGCCTTCATATCCGCCAGCTCCTTCACCAATCTCCACTTTACCTCCATTGAGTCTTAGAGTGCCTGTCGAACGAAGAATTTGGTTTGTCAGTAGACGTCTAGGTGTCTAAGATAGTGGGTGTAGATGGTTCTTGCAGTGGTGAAATCATGGCACTAATAACTCTCCTCAATTTCCATATTGAGTTCCTCTTGACACTCCCATTCATCATGTGCTTTACGCTCATTGTGGCTAAGCCATTCTTCGACCTTGGGGGTTGTAAGTCTCCTATAATAAGAAGTTGAGTTCCTAGCCTCTATTTCCGCTTGTGAACTATGTTGGGGTCGACTGGATTCCCAACGACCTCTGTAACCTTGATGAGTGGCCATACTTAAAATTGAACCTAAAGAACTACCGGGAAAATTTCAACAATTACATAGAAATTTGAAAATATTGTAGAGAGCTTCCTCCCAATCAGCATCATCAATGAAGAGACAACTCATCTGTGTTATACCCTTACCCTCTTGCAAAGCCACGATCATCTCAATGCAAGGAAACATGTACTACAACCTTCCTTCGACTCTCATCATAATGTCCAGGTTGGTGGACGAGATCGAACATGAAATCGCCAAAGTGTGCATGGTACTATCAACCCTAGCATTGTGGCACGTGGGTGTCCCTTTGAACCTCCACCTATCGTTAACCAAAACTGTCATCGCTTGGCAGTAGACCTCTTAGAAATCCCATCAGGGAATACTTCTATGCTTGTTGCTCCAAAGAGATTGAATCTAATACCTACCATCTTAACAAAGTTGTGTGTGTGTGTGTTTATTCTCTAAAGCAAGTAAGGTCCAACAACATACAACTAAAATCAAAATTAAACTTTCTTTTAACATGAAAACTTTTGAATAACGATTTCACATTTTTTCAAAATAACATATTGTTCTATTTTACTTGAATTTTTTTAGCTTGTAACATACATTTTTCACTGTAAATCAAACTTTTTACTTGAGTTTTCATTTAACCATTACCATTATTTTATTCTCTCAATCATCACACATCTCATTCTTTCTCCCTCCTCATGCACTTAATTTTCATACACTTTCTCCCTTCTCATGCACTTAATTTTCATTAATAAAAGTATGAGACTATTTTTCTAATTACAAAACAATCATAATCAAATGCACATATCTTTTTTATTCTCTCAATCATCACACATATCCCATTCTTTCTCCCCTATCATGCACTTAATTTTTATTAATAAAAATATGGGATTATTTTTCTAATTACAAAAAAATCATAAGTAATCAACAATTTGACTTTTCAACTCGCACTCATGTATATCTCATTTTTTTTGGAGTAAACTACTTAACCGACCATTTGCACCAATTGGACGACCTGGCTCCCGTGAGCGGTCACATCCGACGTTGCAGGTCATCCGATCGGTGCAAATGGTCGGGCAAATAGGTCAATCCATTTTTTTTCCCTCCATTATCATATAATTGGTTAATTTGCTTCATTTTCAATAATAAAGTATGAGTATATCTCATTTTTTTTCCTCCATTATCATATAATTGGTTAATGTCCTTCATTTTCAATAATAAAGTATGAGGTTTTCATTTAGTCTTCAACCCTTTTAACACATACCGTGTTCTTTCTCCATTATTATATACTTTGTTTTTAATTTTTGTTTCTCCATTGCTATATACTTGTTTTTTATTTTTATTAGATGAAATTTCAGTTAACCTTAACACTTGTAACATATATATCATTGTTTTTCTATTATCAATAAATCATGTTTTTTACTTGAATTTTCATTTAACCTTTACCACTAATCCCATGCATATCTCTATTTATTCTCACCATTATCACAAATATCTCATTCTCTCTCCCTTGTCATGTACTTAAGTAATCAAACATCAAACATAAAATTATTTTCCTTATTACAAATCAAACATAAGTAATCAACAATTTGACTTTTCACTTAGCACTCAAACATATCTTATTAGTTTTTTCTCCATTATCATATACTTCATTTTCATTAATAAATGACGAGTCTTTCATTTAACACTAAAACTTATAACATACACCTTGTTCTTTCTTCATTTTCATTCATAAAAGACAAGTTTTTCGTTTAACTATCAACACTTACCATACAAACCTCGTTCTATCTCCATTATCATATACTTAATTTTCATTAATAATAATAAAAATATTCATTTAAGTCTGAACACTTATAACACATACCTTGTTTTTTCTCCATCATTATATACTTCATTTTCATTACTCCATTTTCATTCCTAAAACATTAGTTTTTCTCTTGCTAGAAAAAGATCATGAATTTGGGTAAAACCCCACATGCATGTATGGATTAGCATACCCCCAAAGCGAGGGAAATAAAATATCGAAAAAAATTTTGGTATGTTTAAAATGAACGAAATTATTTTTCAAAATTATGATTAAGTTGATTGATGACATAGAATATAAATGATAATGTGTAAATTTGTATGTATTTTTGTTTTTAATAAAAAAAATTCACATATATAATGGAAAACGTTATAAAAGCTCGCACTTCAAACATAAGTAAAGATCAAATTCAAAAAACACTTAAAACATAACTGAACTAAAAAACTTAGAATTTGATTNATATATAAGAATCTATCTTATACTATTATTTTGTAACAAATATGTGATTTAAAGAGAAATTGAAATATTGACTTTCATCAACTAAGAAAATAAGTATTTGTTTAAAGTTTCAAAAGTTGGACACAAATATCGTTGTCATATTAAACGCTAATATGACATCTGTGAAACGTCATTGCGAAATTCAGGAGGACGACATTATATGAAATTATGGAATTAACATGAATTATATGGTAAGTAGAACAAGTGCAACATTTTTAAAAGGTCAAAAATGAGAAGCAAATGCGGTATCTATCTTCAATTTCAAGATGGAAGTGGCTTCCCTGCGATCCTTCATTGTGGGAGGCATCACCTCAATAAATAAAAAAACATTTTCTTTTTAGAGAGATCCCACTAACATTACACAAATCCAAACCAAGGGCCATAAGGTTTGAAGTGAGCACAAATGGAAGAAATGAGAAGAGGAAGCCATGCGTGAGTGCAATGGCTCCCTCACTTGGGATTAATGAGACAAGACTTGTTGTGCATTGGAGTGGGTGAAGATGCCAAATGGAGCACATGGGCAACTTATCACCAAACAACATTTTAACTTCAAACATTTGCAATCTAAATGGAATCAAACCTGACCAAATTGATCTTTCTAAGGCAGCCATCTTCTTTTTGTGGGATCCCTATTTTACACTATAATTCCCTTGTCTAACTTGATTGCATCATTGGCAAGTTGATCTGCAACTGAATTGTTGAGATGTGTGAGGTGCATAAGTTTCACGCCGTCGAGACTTTGAAGGTTCCAATTAATACACTCATAATTCCTACATTGTATATTCTCTTCCTTAAGTTTTTCCCCTTTATATGCTTTATAACAAGAAATAAGTTTCTAAAAATTATAATCTGTTGTAGTTGAAGACTCTTCACAATTTCTATACATAGACGAAAGGTGTACATTTCAGCCTAGTTACTTGTCGCCACACCTATACCCGTGAAAATTTCATTTCTTCCTTTCCATCAAGATCCAATAAAACCCTGCACTTGCCACCCCTTAGCATTACTTATATGATATTCTATTAACATAAATTCTAATTATAGAAAAAAATAGAATCATATTTACAGAACACCCCCAAAGCATGGAAATGAAACATACCTTTTGTTCATTTTAGACATACCAAAGTTCTTTTCGGTGTTTCATTTCCCCTGCTTTGGGGGTATGGGGGTATGCTAATACTATATATTTTCATTTCATCAAATAATGTTGACCTACTCAACTTTTTGCTTCACTTCGCTTTGCTTTGATCTCTGCATGTGTTTTTCTCACAGACACACATGCAGGCAATGGCTCTCACTGGTTCTATTTGATGTGTGGTCCATGTTAAAATTGCCTATGGTGGATTTCCCTCCTCCTGTTGTTTTCAAAGTGTAAGCAGTAAAATTTGGTTAGCGGCTTGACGTTGAGGGTCGTTTCCACGAGGAAGAAACAAGAAACATACATGTTTCTTCATTATATCTATATTACTTCTATAGATTCTATAGGTATTATCCTAATCCTATTTCCACATCCTAAACATCAATGCAATTCAAATTGAAAGGTAATGACTCTATCGACATCCCAGTATAAATTAATTAATTAAAGGGTTGTGCTAGTTTATGCTTAAAAACAACCCAACATAAATTATACAGATTATGCCAACATAAATTATGCAGATTATGGCATAAATTGTACAGATTATGCCAACATAACAAAAGAAGGTTACTGTTTCGTGGAAAGATGGGTGTTAGCCGAAAATACACATCGTCTATTCTTTCGGAATCATAAAACTTTTTTATATTAAATTTTATACAGTGACAATGAAACGTTAGAATGATCATCAAGCTTAAAATTACAATGATAATGAAACGTTAAAATGATCATCAAGCATAAGGAAAATTCAAATCTTAAGATGATTAGTGAGTTAAAGTGTTTTAAGTGAGTTAAATGTTTTTCCTTAATTTAGTTTTGATCATGACATTATATCAATATTACTAAGAAAAGCATCGCTGCAAAGACTTCTGGATAAAAGGAAGGACAGGTACATATAAAAAATGTTTTACTCCATTATCATGAGATTCGTAGTTCAAAATGCAATGAATCCAATTAAATGTTTTTTATGGCAGGATTCGTGGCAAGTTGGGGGCTCCCACGATATCGGAAAAGCCTCTGCTGATGGGTATGTTTATGCATCCCTCCATTGTCCAACGCCAGTATTGGACTGATACGGCCAAGAGGAAGTTTGGAAAACCTGAGATGCAATGACCACGTGAATTACACAACACAACACGAGGAACTTCGCTACGGACGCAAGTTCTTGTCCAGAGTCTTTTTCTATCAAGGTCGAAAAGATAAACTGGATCTCTTTCAGAAATCCGAAATGTAGATCACGTGGTCATTGCATTCAAGTGGGTTCGGCATGCTAAAATTAAGTGAGGCCTACGCAAATGCTTAGTTGGTATGCAGAATTGCATTTAAGTCCGTTCCGCATGCTTTTTTAAAGTTAGTTTTCAAATTCACAAAGCTTTAAGGAATATTACGCTCAAATATTATAATTTATTTATTAATTAATATTTTATTATATTTTTAAATATATTTATTAACACTTTTATTTGTCTTATTATCTATACTTTTATGAAATTTTTATTTTGTTTGTTTAAATTTATTTTAATTTTAAAATTATTAAATAAAGAGAAATTTTTTGTTTTGAAAGTTGATATGAAAAAAAAAAAACTTCATCACCAACTTTTTAGAGTCATAATTTTTACATAATATTTCAAGTGTTGTTTGTGTTGTTAGAAAACTGTTAACAAGAGCCACGATATAGAAAACAATCTTAGTTTGTGTCTTTGTAGTTTGAACATCAAAACATGCTAAGAAAACTTCAAAATGACCCTCAAAGGTATAGTACCTAAAATTATATAACTTAGGACATGTTCAGAAATAGAAGCTAAAACATCAAATAGTAGATATCTATGATAATAAAAAAAATACTAAAATAAGTGAAAATACACATTTCTATCCTAATACGACTTGAACTATCACCATGATCAATTTGATCTTGGTGTTGAGATTTTTTTAAGCAAATAATAAGTTCCAAATCTTATTGTTGTAGATAAAATAAAGTGTTGGTATTATTAGTCCTTGCCTACCTTTAGAAGGGGCTATTAGTAATTGATTAGTATTAATTTGCCAGTTTTTTTGCATTAGTTTACAAACTCTCGTCCAATAGAATGATGTGTTTTCCATTCTTATAAAAATATGTAAAGTTTAAGTTATGAGCAAATTTTGCATGTGCTATATGAAGCAAAATTATTGATTTGAGATGTTATTGATCATGTTTTCCTATTAATTTAATGGTTTATGAATATATTTTTTCATGAAATCTTCATTTCCTGAGTTTATAAGTAGTTCATCTTTTGGGTTTCTAATTAGTACAATGAATGCACCACTTAGGGTATTTACTTGGACTTTAAATATTCTAGCCTTGACAAATCTTCAACAACAGAAACACTAACTATAGTTGGAATTCATAGTCAAGCTTCATTGAAAATTTGGCAAGGAGAGGCGGTTGTAGCTAACACTAAGGAGGTGGCCTTATCAAAGCCTTTGCTAGTGGTAGTGAATATGGAATCCATTTTTGTATTTGGGAAGACACTTGAGAGATTCATTCTCCTTACTTTGTCTATGGAATTATCTAGTTTAGTGAATGTGCACAAAGGAATGGATTTGGATCTGATCAAAACTTCATCATGAACTTCTTCTTTGTAAACTTTCTCAAAGCTTTGTGATTCCTCTTCAAATAATACCTAAATACCATGAAAAATATCTTAATGGGTAAGACACCTATCTTGTTTCTCTTCATATAAAAAAATAGATAATATACAACATACACATATTTAGATTTGTATCTGATACATGATAAAATGTCAATCATCTCATTGATACATTGGTATCATGTATGTAGCCCTCCTAAGAGATAACATGTGTGAAGAACTTGAAGGAAACCTAATTCTCTCATAATCTAATCCTAGTTGTCTTCTCTATAGGCTATGATTCTATCTATGATGCTACTTACCTCGATAGTTGGAACTACTACTTAGTATAGGACTATAATTCTTATAGGGTGACCAATAGAAAAAGGTGATTCTCACATAAAGTGAGTGATTGACTAGTTCCAAACCCCTATAGTTCCACAATGTATTCAAGCTCTGGTTTGATCAGATTTACATATTGATTCAACAGTTGGAGTTGAATCAAATCCTTTAGTCTCCATTGATATACCAACACCTGATGCACATCAGCCACCCACATAATTTGTTCTCTAGATCCTCACATGAACCAAAAGGCATTCCCTCATATTTAATATTAAGAGGTAGTTATTACTAAAAATTCATTTTGCACTTGATCAACTCATAAATCACTTACCTTGGTTAATATCTCTCTCCATTTTTTTCTTCGTATCTCTTTCTCTTTTTGTTTTTCACTTGGATAGCTTATATTACTAACATTTCCATATACTACCCATTTTGATCCATAGAGCCCTAGGAAATATGTTGGACCAATGAAACCAACGTGTAATATTGTATATAAAACAAGATCTAGTAACTTCCCTATGCATGATTTCTAATCAAGAGTTTGTTTTTTGAAATCCAACGTTAATTATAGGTCATCCAAAGAAAAAGTAAGGACGATAGATTTGGTTGAAGAAGCAACAAGACCAAAACTTGCACAAAGAGAAAACTATGAGTATGAGATACATATGCAAATCCAAAAATAGATCCAATATAAGAGTTTAAACTAGAACACACATCCACTTAAAGGAGATTTGAGGAACTCGACGAATTTTGCAGGAGGGCGGTTAACGACGATCAATGGAAGCGAGTGTGGAGGGTGGGGGGTCACCTCTACCAAGGGATCCGACAACGAAGATGTAGATCGGGAGAATCCTGATCCAACTAAACTAAATGGGAGGAGAGGGATCGGGAAAGACTAGATTCAACAAGCAACGGGGTAGACCCGTAAACTTCCTACCTAGAGCTAACCAGGTTCTGGGGCTACAGATTATATCATCGATCTTAAGAGAACGAATTTAGTATATGAAGGACCATGCGTTGATCGGGAAATTTGTTGGAATTCTACCATCAAAAAAATCCCTAGTGTGGTGGATAAAATATACCTGGAAACCTAGGGGGCATTAAAAGCTGCAACTCGGATCCAAAGGGTTTTTTACCATCATTTTCATTAATATTGAAGATTGAAATCGAGTTCTGTATGGAGGACACTACTTTTTCTACTATGTTGGTCTATTCGTTAGACCATGGAAGAAAAGGTTTAACCCGAAGAAAGAGGATAAGAGAACATAGCCAATATGGATCAGGATGTACTCTCTGCCAGGAGAATACTGGGATTAAGAAATCTTAGAGATATAGGTAATACCCTAGGAAATTTCGTTAAAATTTCATAACAGACTAAGGAAAAGCGATATACGATATGTGTCCGAATTTGTGTGTGTATGGATCTGACCAAAGCTTTACCAGAGGCCATAGATCTATCGTGTGAGGATGAGGAATGGAGGAAAGCTATGGATTATGAACAGATTCCCTTTTCTAGATGTCGTTGTCATGACTATGGTCATCTATATAGTGATTTCCCCCATCCCCAGCCGAAGCAGAACAAGAAAGTGGATGATCAGGGTATTGAGCGGGTGCACTCTAAGAAGTACGGAGCAAGAAGGAAGGAAACCATAGAGGTCAATAAGCATATGGTAGTGGCTAAAAAAATTGCAATACTAGGATAAAATGAGAGGAACAAACTACTAGGTATGGTAGAAGAGTAGAGAGAAAACCCTAGTCCAGAAAAAGAGGAAACTAGGAAGGGAGAAGGGAAGGAAGATAGGGGGACAAGCAGGAAATGACACAGTAAAAGATGGAAACAAAAGAAGGGGAGGACATCGACTTAGGAGAGATAGATCTAGAAGGAATTGAGAAGGAATGTGCCGCCAAAGGCAAGGTTACGTTCCGCAGGAAGAGGTCTCCCTTCTACAGGAGGATATTATAAAGGCTAAGGCCATCAAACCTTTAGGAATTGCAATAGGTTCCCTAAAGGATAACAAAAGGAAATTTGTGTGAAACGGTAATAAGTCAGGGAGGAAATCAAATAGAGCCTACATAGCTAAGGCAAGCCTAAGGTTGGTTGAATCAAGTCAATACCCTACCATAATGGTGGATCTAGGTTTGTAAATTTTTCTTTAAGTTATCAATGAAGATTATAACCTGGAATATAATAGGGCTCAATAGCCCCCATAAAGTAAAAATTTTAAGGAAGAAGATTCAGAAAGAGAAACCAGTAGTTATGTTTGTTTAGGAAACCAAATGTATTGAGGATGATTTATTGAAAGTCGAAAAGAAAGTCTAGAGAAATTGTGAAGGAGTTGGAATTGATGCAGCAGGGACTGCAGGGGGATTGGGAATATTATGGGACCTGGATAAGATCACCTTATCAGGATTTTCACTTCACACTGATTAGTGTCAATGGATTTCCATATTGTTGGAACTTCTATAAGAGGGGTTTTAACAAATGCCTATGGGCCTCATATCTCCCCTTAGAAAATGGGGTTCATTGAGTCATTATGAAATATTCACCATGTGGTTAATGGAAGGTATTGGATCCTTGGTGGAGACTTTAATATGATAACATCTCTTGAGGAGAATAAAGGGGGGATGAGAATACTGAAAGGGGAAAGCATCCTTTTTCGTAAGGCCATTGAATAAATGAGGCTGAAAGATATTATTTCGGGAAAATATATCTTCACCTGGAGCAACAAAAGGGGTGGCGTGAGGCATATTGTAATAACCCAAAAATTCATTAAAATTAAAAAAAAATCATGTAACATAAAATGTTTAAGGTTGTCATTTCCAATGAACCAATAACTATTGGTGGTTACTCAAACAGTAAAATTAACAAAGAGCATTATATTTCTTTAGCTCTATATAATTTATTAGTCTATTTTGAAGTACTATGTTAGGGATGTAAACACAACAAAATATGTTTGTTGGAAGCAAGAAAGGAAACTGAAACTTAATCTAATACTAAGTTTGTTATTAAATTCTTTTGTCAAGTAGGAAAGAATCTTAGATGAGATCGGGGCTTACTTATCTTACAGCTAACGTAGTGGAATAATGCTTCTTTTACAGGTTCTAAACATGTAAGCAGTGTTGTTACCAGTAAAATATCCAGATCGAGTATAGTATTCAACTGGCATAGGATAAAATGCTAGTAAAAATGTTTGTTTGCAGCTTGACCTTGAAGAAGGTATTGTTGATATTTCTAATGTTATCAAACTGCATAAATGATGGTAAAAACAATACTGAAAGGATGGGTTATGTGCAGTCAAGTTTACCACTATAGTACTTGATCCAAATAATCTCCCTTTTTTTATTTTCAATTTTATGCTTATATTTCATTTTGGGATGTTATAGATTAAGAACAGTTCTACTCCTGCCAATAAGAGTTTAGTGACCTAAAATAATTTCATAAACGATAAGATATGTTATACATACTTGCATCCATTACTACATCTTTGTTGTTTAGGAATTGGAATATGGTACTGTTCTTATCTATTTGAGTTCTTTTTAAACTTTAAATACTCTATGTTAGTAATTCTTCTAAGTCATGTATTTTTACCTAGTTCTCTAGTATATAAACCTTGTTTTACTATGATCTTTCGATTACAATGGTATATTGTAATTTCCAAATGTATTATTATACTGATCCCAGCTTCAAGATTTTTATGAATAGGTATATTCAGGTAACTGGTTTATTTTCCTTAATTTGTATGATATCATTATCAATAGTAGGTGTTAGAGGAAACTTTATAAATGCTAAATCTATAGTTAAACTATGCACAAAACCCTATTGTAAAAGAACACCTTCCAAAATCCAAGATTTATGGTTAAATACCTTTATGGAAGGTTAATTTATCTCCATCATTGTGGTCTTATTACTATCAAATATAAACATTATTTAATAGCAAGATGAACATAGATAAATTATAGTTAATCATATGTCCCTTGGTAGAAATGAATACTTTCCATAATGCAAAGACTATGGTTTATGAACAAGGAAATGGTACAAGGAAAATATTGATACCATGCAATAATGTTATAAGGTTTTGACTTAAAATCCAAATGATTTGTGCAGGTTAACAAACGAGACTTTCCACTATAGCCTGATACCCATAATTTGTAAGTTATTAAAGGACACGTGGTTGGTGATTAGACCTTAGGGTTTTTCGTTGACTTGAAACGCCATATAACTGGCTTCAACCCTAAAAACGCGCTTTGTTTTGTCTGGGTTGTGGAGTGGTCGAGCCGAGAGCTCATGGCTACCATGCTTGCTGTCAAACCTCCATTAAAAATCACACAGGCCTTTGTGAGCCTTACGAGCTGGTGTAAAGGGTGAGCAAGCAGTCTTGCTGCCATTGTGAGGTGAAATTTTTTTTTAACTATGTTGAGAGTACTGAGGGTTTGTCTTTGCCTTTGCGTTACAATGAGAGCTGGAAATTTAAATTAGTAAAGAGTGCGATGGGGTTTTTTCACTGTGTGAACTGAGTTCTTAATGTCTGTTCGATCCTCCACGATGGTTTTGGTCTTATCTTGCCGTGGCCTGAGACTCCATCTTGAATACTGCACACTTGCGTGTTTATGTTGGCAGGGTTCCAATTCAGTTTGTAATGCTCATGAGGGAAGCAGGGTAAGATTGCTACATTCAGCCACTGCATCATGCTCTAGGTAAGAAATTTTGACTAATTTACTGCTTTGAATAAATTTACTTTTATTTATTTATGGATTTCAGTATTAACTCACATCTTCTTTTTTGTCTTGTTTGTGCAGGCTCATCATGGTGGCTTGAAGTATTGTTAACTTCATCAACAGAGCTTTCATGAAGGCTTTGAAACCGATAAGCCTCGGCTTCACCTGGGGTTTTTCTCCTGCACAGTTGTGAGGTGGATTTTTATGGCACTGCCATGTGTTGTGGTTGTTGGTTCAGTCGTGGTCTTTACTTGCTCTGTTTGTTCCATTTAAATTATATTTTTTTAAATCCCTAGTGGCTATTTGTAATGTGAGGGTAAGGCTTTCACAGCCGTGAATTACATATTTAGTTTTGAGCTTTCTCTAGTTGAATATATGGTAATAATTTTAAAACTGGATTTTAAGCCATGACTTTACTGTCAAGCCATTTGGTCGTTTCACGAAGATCTGATTAGGGTTTTTAAAGAAACTTGAAGGGTTGTTCTTACAGCACTACTTGATTTGGTAAAGGGCTTTTGTAGCTCAACAGGTGGTTGAGAACCCTGTTTAAGTATTGATACTTTTGTGTAAACTTTTAAGCTTGGTAAATAAAAACTACGAGCCGAGACTCAGTTTGTTCAGTTTCATTTTTATTATTAAAAGGATTTTTCACAGCTTATTGTTGATTCAACAGTATTTCAGTTTAGTTTGTATTTATGTATATTTGGTTTATTGTAACTATTTTAATGTTATTTACTTTTTCAATTGACAGACTTAACTAGATCAGTAAGATATTTTGTTTCTTATTAAATGACTATATTTTAATAATCTTTGGTTAAGAATTATTTTGCTAGCAGTAAAATTAATAATACTGTAATAGATTCTGGAAACGGGATTGAATATATAAATGTATTTCTTTTCTGTAATTTTCTGGAATATACTGCTAGGTTTTAGTATAATCCTAGTTTACATTTTCTCATGAATGAACTAACTAGGTTAATAGTTAATATAAAATACTCTTTTACTAAGATAAACCTAGTTTAGATATTTTAATGCTTCTATATTATTTATTTAGGTCTACTTACTAGATTTATAATTTGTAACTTTACTAGTTTTACTGTATAAAATATTATACATACTAGTGTATAATATTTAAATTTGTTCTTCTACCTTTAATTAGTTAATTTCAATAATTTCAATAGATAATACAAATACAACTAAAGTTCTATAAATAATTTACACAAAATCCTGTAGAAAGTAATCATTTGCATCTGCATTCAAGTTTTATTAAATCTACCTATTTGAAATAAATATACCTGTTGTACTAGAGTATTGCCTTTGAAAAAGGCGTGGAAAAATACACTTTAGGTAATTTTTCCTATCTATCAAATTACTCAAAAACTTCTTTACTGATTTACCCTAATCTTGTTAATTACTAATTTTCACAGCATATATAATTTTTCCTATTTATCCCTTAACAGAAATAAAACAACAATATACTATATTAATGAAAACTCTTAAACTTTGTAGTGAATAAATAAGATAATTGAACTAAGCAAAACCTGGAAGATGAAGCAAAACCTGGAAGATGAGGTGACAACAGCTTAAGGAGGTTGTTCCTCCCAACCAACTCCTGGAGAAGAGTTGGACCGCAGTTCTCAGGACCCCCGAGCTTATCTCATGGTCCTCTTGGTAGAGTACTGGGTGAGAGATGTAGTCTTGAGATCCTCTGCAACTCCACTGAGTGTTCAACAGTAACTCAGTTCGGCTTACAGCAGTAAGAACTTTAGCTTAGAATAGCTGCACTAGTTCAGGTCTGCAACACTTATCCCCTCAAACTTACTTCAGCCAGTATCCTCTATCGAATTCACATGTGCAGTTCATTCACTCAGAATGATCACAAATCTAGAATGAGCAGCCTCAGCTGTCTTCAATGGTAAGTTTTATTAGCATGCCTGGGTCTTTTGGGTCAGTTTTTACTTAATGAGCCACCTTCTCCTGTTCCACTTTCTTAGGGAATCATGACCAAAAAAATAGGGAAGTTGCCACTTGCAACAGGTAGAAGTAGTTTGAGGATGCTGCCACTTGTCAATCTACTCTCCACCCAGTCTCCTCCACCAAGTGACCATGAAACCCTCATTTAACAGCTTCCCTAAGCTGTTGTCTCATCTTTTATTTATTTATTAATAAAATATTTGCAATACATTGAATTATCCTTGACCCCACTTGGTCATTAATTACAAACTTTAACATAAAATATAACATAATGTTCCTCAAAATCATAAAATTGTTTTGCAAATTGGGGCATGTGACACATATTGCCTCCATGATGGATAGATTCCTTATTTTTGAATCAATCTTGGACCTAGGTAGCGAGCACTCCTCTGTGGTCCTTCCCTCCGCTAGGTCGAGCCATTATCCAGTGTGTTTATGGTGGAGCGGGTTAGGGTCTCAATTCAAGAAACCCTTTATGTTTGAACAATTCTAGCTCAACCGTCCAAATTTCAGCAACAAAGTTCACCAATGGTGGGAAGAGGTAGGTGAGGAAGAGGGGCAGAGCATGTTTAAATTTTAGAGAAAAAAAAATCTCAAAATCCTCAGAGGAAAAATCAAGAAGTGGAATAAAGAAGTGTTCAACAATATTTTTGAAGATAAGGTTATTATTGAAGAAAGGCTCGAGAGGTTACAAATACAAGGGATGATGGAGGTACTTTCACCTACTCTCTAGGAGGAGGAAGGGTGGGTCCTGGCTCAACTAGAAGAAAGGGAGAAGCAAGAGTAAATCTTATGGAAACAAAAGTCCAGGTTTAATTGGCTTAAATAAGGTGAAAGAAGTACTAAATTATTTCATAGGACGACAATACAACACTGATTCCAGACCCGCATCTTAAGGTTGTGAAAGGAAGACGGGGATTGGGTGGAAAAGAGGGAAGACATTGAGGGGGAAATTATCCAATACTTCCAAAATCTTCTAGAGGAACCAAATCAGGATAGAAGGGAGAATATCAGGCGTATAACTAGGAATATCCCCAACTTGATCTTAGAAGCTTAGAATGACCTGCTGATGAAGGTTATTCTAATGAAAGAGGTGGAGGAGGCGGTGACAAATCGAGGATGGTAAGGCTTCAGGGTCGGACGGTTTCACTGTGAATTTCTTCCACATATTTTGGGGTATGGTGAAGGAGGAAGCATGGAAAATTGTCAAATATTCGAGGAGAACTCAAAGTACCTTACCTACTTTTAATGCGATTTTTTTCACCCTAATTCCCAAAAAGGAGGGCACTGAGTCCCCTAGTACTTTTCTCCCTATATCCTTATGCAATGTTATTTACAAGATTATTACCAAGGTTATATCCAATAGATTGAAATAGGTGCTACTAGTTATAATCTCCCCTAAGCAATCAAGGTTTGTGGAAGGTAAGCAAATAATGGATGGGATCATTTTGATTCATGAGTCTATTCATTCCCTTACAATTTCCAGAATCCCAAGAATGATGATAAAGTTGGACATAGAAAAATCATATGACAAGATGAATTGGAAATATATCAGGGAGGTGCTTAGGGATTTTGGATTTCAAGAAGAATGGATCAGATGGATAATGAAGCTAGTCTCTATGGCGTTCTTCTCTATTCTTATCAATGGGGTCCCTGTGGGTCTCATCAAACCTTCAAGGGGAATTCGATAGGGGGACCCTTTATCCCCCTTCCTCTTTATTATAATGGCAGAAGGGTTGGGAAGGTCGATAAAAGACAATCAAGTTGAACTGAGAATCATGGGATTGAAGGTGCATCCCAATGCAGACATTCAGACTCATCAACAGTTTGTGGATGACACAATGCTTATGGGACACCCTTTGGTCCAAGAATCCCGTGATTTTAAGGGATGTATTAAGGATTTTGGAGAAGTGTATGGGCTAGAGGTTAATGAAGAGAAATATCACATGTTCTTTTTTAACACCCCACGCATAACTAGATTTAATATTTGCAGAATTCTAGGCTATAGAGATAGCTTCCTTCCATCCTAATATTTAGGGGGAGCTCTGGTGGATTCCATTATTTGCAAGGGGTCGTGGATTGAGCTTTTGGAGAAAAAGAGGAAGTGATTGGATAGCTGGACGTTTTGCCTCTTAGATTTGGTAAGACGATTGGTTTTGGTCTTAGAATTTGACTGTGTTTGTAGTTATATAAACATTGAGTAAGTTACATATGTACTTGGTTTTTTAGTATAACTTTAGTTTTTTAGTATAAGTACATATAAGTATAAGTATATGTACTTGGTTTTTTAGTATAACTTTTGTCAAGTAGGAACGAATCTTAGATGAGATCGGGGCTTACTTAGCTTACAACTAACGTAGTGGAATAATGCTTCTTTTACAGGTTCTAAACAGGTAAGCAGTGTTGTTACCAGTAAAATATCCAGATCGAGTATAATATTCAACTGGCATAGGATAAAATGCTAGTAAAAATGTTTGTTTGCAGCTTGACCTTGAAGAAGGTATTGTTGGTATTTCTAATGTTATCAAACTGCATAAATGATGGTAAAAACAATACTGAAAGGATGGGTTATGTGTAGTCAAGTTTACCACTATAGTACTTGATCCAAATAATCTCCCTTTTTGTATTTTCAATTTTATGCTTATATTTCATTTTGGGATGTTATAGATTAAGAAGAGTTCTACTCCTGCCAATAAGAGTTTAGTGACCTAAAATAATTTCATAAATGAGAAGATATGTTATACATACTTGCATCCATAACTACATCTTTGTTGTTTAGGAATTGGAATATGGTACTGTTCTTATCTATTTGAGTTCTTTTTAAACTTTAAATACTCTTTGTTAATAATTCTTCTAAGTCATGTATTCTTACCTAGTTCTCTAGTATATAAACTTTGTTTTAAATTATCTTTCGATTACAATGGTATATTGTAATTTCCAAATGTATTATTATACTAATCCTAGCTTCAGGATTTTTATGAATAGGTATATTCAGGTAACTGGTTTATTTTCCTTAATTTGTATGATATCATTATCAATAGTAGGTGTTAGAGGAAACCTTATATATGCTAAAGCTATAGTTAAACTATGCACAAAACCCTATTGTAAAAGAACACCTTCCAAAATCCAAGATTTATGGTTAAATACCTTTATGGAAGGTTAATTTATCTCCATCATTGTGGTCTTATTACTATCAAATATAAACATTATTTAATAGCAAGATGAACATAGATAAATTATAGTTAATCATATGTCCCTTAGTATAAATGAATACGTTTCCATAATGCAAATACTGTGGTTTATGAACAAGGAAACAGAACAAGGAAAATATTGATACCATGCAATAATGTTATAAGGTTTTGACTTAAAATCCAAATGATTTGTGCAGGTTAACAAGCGAGACTTTCCACTATAGCCTGATACCCATAATTTGTAAGTTATTAAAGGACACGTGGTTGGTGATTAGAGCTTAGGGTTTTTTGTTGACTTGAAACGCCATATAATTGGCTTCAACCCTAAAAACGCGCTTTGTTTTGTCTGGGTTGTGGAGTGGTCGAGCCGAGAGCTCGTGGCCACCATTCTTGTTGTCGAACCTCCATTAAAAATCACACAGGCCTTTGTGAGCCTTACAAGCTGGTGTAAAGGGTGAGTAAGCAGTCTTGCTGCCATTGTGAGGTGGATTTTTTTTTTAAGTGTGTTACGAGTACTGAGGGTTTGTCTTTGCCTTTGCGTTACTGTGAGAGCCGGAACTCTAAATTAGTAAAGAGTGCGATGGGGTTTGTTCACTGTGTGAACTGAGTTCTTAATGTCTGTTCGTTCCTCCACGATGGTTTTGGTCTTATCTTGCCATGGCCTGAGACTCCATCTTGAATACTGCACACTTGCATGTTTATGTTGGCAAGGTTCCAATTCAGTTTGTAATGCTCATGAGGGAAGCAGGGTAAGACTGCTACATTTAGCCGCTGCACCGTGCTCTAGGTAAGAAATTTCGACTAATTTACTGCTTTGAATAAATTTAATTTTATTTATTTATGGATTTCAGTATTAACTCACATCTTCTTTTTTGTCTTGTTTGTGCAGGCTCATCATGGTGGCTTGAAGTATTGTTAACTTCATCAACAGAACTTTCGCGAAGGATTTGAAATAGATAAGCCTTGGTTTCACCTGGGGTTTTTCTCCTGCACAGTTGTGAGGTGGATTTTTAGGGCACTGCCATGTGTTGTGGTTGTTGGTTCAGTCGTGGTCTTTACTTGCTCTGTTTGTTCCATTTAAATTCTATTTTTAAAATCCCTTGTGGTTGTTTGTAATGTGAGGGTAAGGCTTTCACAGCCATGAATTACATATTTAGTTTTGAGCCTTCTCGGCTTTAGTTGAATATATGGTAATAATTTTAAAACTGGATTTTAAGCCATGACTTTACTGTCAAGCCATTTGGTCGTTTCACGAAGATCTGATTAGGGTTTTTAAAGAAACTTGAAGGGTTGTTCTTACAGCACTACTTGCTTTGGTAAAGGGCTTTCGTAGCTGAACAGATGGTGGTTTTCAATTTTTGAGAACCCTGTTTAAGTATTGATACTTTTATGTAAGCTTTTTAAGCTCTAGCTGGTAAATAAAAACTGCGAGCCGAGACTCAGTTTGTTCAGTTTTGTTTTTATTATTAAAAGGAATTTTCAATTTTCACAGCTTATTGTTGATTCAGCACTATTTCAGTTTAGTTTATATTTATGTATATTTGGTTTATTGTAACTATTTTAATGTTATTTACTTTTTCGATGGACATAGTTAACTAGATGAGTAAGATATTTTGTTTCTTATTAAAGGACTATATTTTAATAATCTTTGGTTAAGAATTATTTTGCTAGCAGTAAAATTAATAATACTGTAATAAATTCTGGAAATGGGATTGAATATATAAATGTATTTCTTTTCTGTAATTTTCTGGAATATACTGCTAGGTTTTAGTATTATAATTTTTTACTTTATTCTGTTGTGAAAAATAGATTTTTTGTAAACCCTAATTATTGTCAATGGCTTATAGAGCTAGTGTTTTTGTTTCAGTAATCCTAGTTTACATTTTCTCATGAATGAACTAACTAGGTAAATAGTTAATATAATATATTGTTTTACTAAGATAAACCTAGTTTAAATATTTTAATGCTTCTATATTATTTATTTAGGTCTACTTACTAGATTTATAATTTGTAACTTTACTAGTTTTACTGTATAAAATATTATACATACTAGTGTATAATATTTAAATTTGTTCTTCTACCTTTAATTAGTTAATTTAAATACTTTCAATAGATAATACAAATACAACTAAAGTTCTGTAAATAATTTACACAAAATCCTGTAGAAAGTAATCATTTGCATCTGCATTCAAGTTTTATTAAATCTACCTATTTGAAATAAATATACCTATTGTACTAGAGTATTTCCTTGAAAAAGGCGTGGAAAAATACAGTTTAGGTAATTTTTCCTATCTATCAAATTACGCATAAACTTCTTTACTGATTTACCCTAATCTTGTAATTACTAATTTTCACAGCATATATAATTTTTCCTATTTATCCCTTGACAGAAATAAAACAACAATATACTATATTAATGAAAACTCTTAAACTTTCCAGATGCAGTGAATAAATAAGATAACTGAACAAAGCAAAACCTGGAAGTATAGATGAGGTGACAACAGCTTAAGGAGGTTGTTCCTCCCAACCAACTCTTGGAGAAGAGTTGGACCACAGTTCTCAAGACCCCCGAGCTTATCTCTTGGTCCTCCTAGTAGAGTACTGGGTGAGAGATGAAGTCTTGAGATCCTCTGCAAATCCACTGAGTGTTTAGCAGTAACTCAGTTTGACTTACAGTAGTAAGAACTTTAGCTTAGAATAGCTGCACTAGTTCAGTTCTGTAACACTTATCCCCTCAAACTTACTTCAGCTAGTACCCTCCATCGAATTCACATGTGCACTTCATTCACTCAAAATGATCACAAATCCAGAATCAGCAGCCTCAGCTGTCTTCAATGGTAATTTTTATTAGCATGCCTAGGTCTTTTGGGTCAGTATTTACTTAATGAGCCACCTGCTCCTGTTCCACTTTCTTAGGGAATCATGACCAAAAAAATAGGGAAGTTGCCACCTGCAACAAGTAGAAGTAGTTTGAGGATGTTGCCACTTGTCAATCTACTCTCCACCCAGTCTCCTCCACCAAGTGACCAGGAAACCCTCATTTGACAAATTCCCTAAGCTGTTGTCTCATCTTTTATTTATTTATTAATAAAATATTCTGCAATACATTAAATTATCCTTGACCCCACGTGGTCATTAATTACAAACTTTAACATAAAATATAACATAATGTTCCTCAAAATCATAAAATTGTTTTGCAAATTGGGGCATGTGACACATATCGCCTCCATGATGGATAGATTCCTTATTTCTGAATCAATCTTGGTCGTGGGTAATGAGCACTGCTCTGTGGTCCTTCCCTCCGCTAGGTCAATCCATTGGCGAGTGTGTTTATGGTGGAGCGGGTTAGGGTCTCAATTCAAGAAACCCTTTATGTTTGAACAATTCTAGCTCAACCATCCAAATTTTAGCAACAAAGTTCACCAATGGTGGGAAGAGGTAGGTGAGGAAGAGGGGTAGAGCATGTTTAAATTTTAGAGAAAAAAATCTCAAAATCCTCAGAGGAAAAATCAAGAAGTGGAATAAAGAAGTGTTCGACAATATTTTTGAAGATAAGGTTATTATTGAAGAAAGGCTCGAGAGGTTACAAATACAAGGGATGATGGAGGTACTTTCACCTACTCTCTAGGAGGAGGAAGGGTGGGTCCTGGCTCAACTAGAAGAAAGGGAGAAGTAAGAGTAAATCTTATGGAAACAAAAGTCCAGGTTTAATTGTCTTAAAGAAGGTGAAAGAAGTACTAAATTATTTCATAGGACGACAATACAACACTGATTCCAGAACCGCATCTTAAGGTTGTGAAAGGAAGACGAGGATTGGGTGGAAAAGAGGGAAGACATTGAGGGGGAAATTTTCCTATACTTCCAAAATCTTCTAGAGGAACCAAATCAGGATAGAAGGGAGAAGATCAGGCGTATAACTAGGAATATCCCCAACTTAATCTTAGAAGCTTAGAATGACCTATTGATGAAGGTTATTATAATGAAAGAGGTGGAGGAGGTGGTGACAAATGGAGGATGTTAAGGCTTCAGGGTCGGACGGTTTCACTGTGAATTTCTTCCACATATTTTGGGATATGGTGAAGGAGGAAGTGTGGAAAATTGTTAAATATTCGAGGAGAACTCAAAGTACCTTACCTACTTTTAATGCGATTTTTTTCACCCTAATTCCCAAAAAGGAGGGCACTGAGTCCCCTAGTATTTTTCTCCCTATAGCCTTATGCAATGTTATTTACAAGATTATTACCAAGGTTATATCCAATAGATTAAAATCGATGCTACTAGTTATAATCTCCCCTGAGCAATCAGGGTTTGTGGAAGGTAAGCAAATAATGGATGGGATCATTTTGATTCATGAGTCTATTCATTCCCTTACAATTTCCAAAATCCCAAGAATGATTATAAAGTTGGATATAGAAAAATCATATGACAAGATGAATTGGAAATATATCAAGGAGGTGCTTAGGGCTTTTGGATTTCGAGAAGAATGGATCAGATGGATAATGAAGCTAGTCTCTATGGCGTTCTTCTCTATTCTTATCAATGGGGTCCCAGTGGGTCTCATCAAACCTTCAAGGGGAATTCAGTAGGGGGACCCTTTATCCCCCTTCCTCTTTATTATAATGGCAGAAGGGTTGGGAAGGTCGATAAAAGACAATCAAGTTGAACAGAGAATCATGGGATTGAAGGTGCATCCCAATGCAGACATTCAGACTCATCAACAGTTTGTGGACGACACAATGCTTATGGGACACCCTTTGGTCCAAGAATTTTTAAGGGATGTATTAAGGATTTTGGAGAAGTGTATGGGCTAGAGGATAATGAAGAGAAATACCACATGTTCTTTTTTAACACCCCACGCAAAACTAGATTTAATATTTGCAAAATTCTAGGCTACAGAGATAGGTCCCTTCCATGCTAATATTTAGGGGGGGCTTTGGTGGATTCCATTATTTGCAAGGGGTCGTGGATTGAGCTTTTGGAAAAAAAGAGGAAGTGATTGCCTAGTTGGACGTTTTTCCTCTTAAATTTGGTAAGACGATTGGTTTTGGTCAAATCGGTCCTCTAGACAATGCCTATTTATTTGTTTTATAGCATGATGGCCCCAAAATCTATCTTGAAGGAAATCAACAACCTCCAAAGAATATTTCCTTGTAGTGGAGGTGGGGACCAAAGGAAGTGGGATCTCGTTTAGTGGGAAACTATATGCAAAACCAAGACTCATGGTGGCCTCGACTTACGTGACCCAAATATAATGAACATTGTAAGCAGCGTGAAGGTATGGTGGCGATGGATTTCCCACGAACATGAAGCGTGGGATAAATTATGGCACTGCAAATATGTAGGGGGCTAGGACAAGTGAGAGATCATTTGGTTTGCTGAAGACAGATGTTGTTCCCATAGATCAAATTCGACTCGAAAGGGAAAATAATTGATTTAGGAAAAGAGATTTTGGGAAATTAGAGATGGGGAATCAACTCTCTTCTGGGAGGATGCTTGGAAACAACTCCCAAAACTAGCAGACTCACTCTCTATTCCTCGGTTGTGCCAAATATGTGATGAAAGTCGATGATCCAAAGTAAAGTATTTTTGGGAGAGGGAGGAAGGGACTCATGAATTTAGAAGATGAGCTCAAATATCCTAGTGGGAGAAAGTTAGTCCAAGTGAAGAAGTCTCTAGGGTAGTGGAATCCTTGCAAGATCAGTGCATCAGGAGAAATGGGGGTAGAGATCAACTGAGATGGAGTATGTTGTCTAAAGGATCATTCTCAATTAAATAAGCCTATAGTATCGAGGGAGGTTTCACATAGGAGCAACTAGAATTGGTTTGGAAAGAACTATGGGAAGCAAAGTTGTGGCAAAATATTTCCACTTTTTTCTGGTTAATTTCAAAAAGAAGAGTTTTAACTAGTGAGAACTTGATGAAAAGAGGGATTCGAGGTCTGTACCAGTGTTGTATTTGCAATGCAGCCGAGAAAACGCTTGATAATCTTTTGAATATTTTTTCATTCACAAGCCAACTCTAGGATAGGGGGTGGAAGCGTTCTAACGATCTAGTAGACATAGGGGCAGGTTGGACTTGACTCTAAGAAATTTACAAAAGGATCCTTTCTTAAACCCTATTGTGAACCTCCTGTGGAAAATCTTCTCGATCTTTGTCGTTGGGGAAGTCCGAAGAAACTAGAATTGCAAGACCTCCAGGGGCACATCAATGAAAATTGACAAAGTTTGGAAGGTTATACAGTCATAAATCCTGGAAACAATTAGATTAGGGACATGGGAATAGGCAAACTAGAAAGCTTCAGGGGCAAAGGAACAAATTATCCTAGTGTGGGATTACGAGCCCTCTTCCCTGTTGGGGAATTAAAAATACATGTCTTCCATGAATCACAAGTCTGAACCATTGGGTTGTTTCTCTTCCTAGATTCTTCAAGATAAACTTTGATGGAGCCTCCAAGGGAAACCCAAGTACAACAGGTTTTGGTGGGATAATTTGGGACAACAATGGGGAAGCACAACCTTTATTTTATGGTCGAATAGGACATGGGACAAATAATGTCACTGAACTGGAGGGTATGATTCACAAGCTTATTATTGCATAAGAACAAAATTGGATTCCTCTGGTTGTGGAGGGTGATTCAATGGTCGTAATTTCGATGGCTAAACGCATCTAGAGTGGATCTAGGTGCACCAAACTTTCAATGAGTTGGATATTGGAGTACAGGTTGGAACACTTGGAAGCACTCACAAGTATGATCCAAGCTATCTATTTTTTCATGGTTCGCAGGGATGGCAACAAGGTAGCAGATGCCTCGGCCAACGCGGGTACATAGATAGAAGGAATGATAGTTAGAGAAACGAGGGAAACATTAATGGATAGGATGTGTTGAGGCCTCGAAATTCGCAGGCAACAACAGAAAGGGATTCTCCCCAGCCAACGTTCCCAACTTGTCCATTGATTGTTTGGTATAGGGAATCCGTCCGGTTTGTGGTCCGGCTACCATAGGTCAAGTAACAAAACAAATGTTTTACCGGTTGCGGCCTGGTCCACCAGAATTTTGTATTTTTTAACTTAAGTATGAAATGCAAGTATCTAATTTAACCATGCAAGCTCATCTAGATGCGCAGGTTCTTACCTCTCGTCTTCGCATTCACAAGCGTCTAAATCATATATGCAGTCATGCAATAAATTAACTATCCATCTATCTATCTATCTATCTATCTACCTATCCCCGGGGAGCCAAACTGTGATTTACTTATGAGTAATGTGTATTATTCATGCATTATAAACAGAAATTATAGGTAGCTGATATTCATACTTACAACACATGGACGAGTGAAAATATTCTACCAATCAGATAGCTAATTGTTATATAAGCAGCATACATTACTCATGGTGATCATTCCACAAAATAAATCAGAAATCATTCAAACAAAGACATAGGTCATAGAGTTAGAACGATCTCACGATTCATGGACACAAGCTGAAAAACAAAATAGTTCATCTTTCAGCCATCCACAGCACAACATTTGGAAATTCCACCAATCTTTCTCCAACAGGCAAACCATCATTCTTTATTGCAAAGAGAAATAGTTCTTCTTACAATATTCATTTCCAGTCTAACTGGGAAAAAGTGAAAAAGTCCCTTTTTCCTTTCTAAGATTCCTACATTTATACAAAAAGGGTGAGATGGTTGGGCTGCCCAAAGTAACCTTTGGGCTTCCCAATCCTTCATTTCCCAATGTTTTACTTTTCTCAAATATTTTACAAAATTGTTTACAAAATACAACCATTTCCCAATCCTTCACGAGGAGGGTCCCACTTGGGAGTCTAGAAACTTCTTCCATGCAGAAGCTTCAGCAGCAAGGCCTTCAAAGGCACAAGGCTCCAAAAACTGGATATTGATCTCAAAATTTTCAGCCTGGTTTTTTATGGCCTCGATCCTGGCTGCACTTAGTCGAAGCTGGTCCTCCAGAAGCTGTACACTAATGGCTGAATGATCTACTTCACTTTTCAAGATCTGATCATCCAGGGATTTAATGGCTTGTACCTTAGCTTCTTCCTCTTGGTATCTTTTCTGCAACAAATCTACAAAAGCATGGTGATCCGGGAAAGCATCCAGCCTTTGCTCAGCCTCTATCTGGCACCGGTTATAGGTAATGAGAAGCCTTCTGAAGAACTCGGTGCATAATCCTTTTGTCTTCTTGACTGCTTTCTTGAAATCCTCTGCGGTGTTAATAGCAAATTCTATTAAGTCATAATCCCGCTTGAGGGCTTGATTATCCTTTGATGGCAGCTCTATTGGGGTTTCCTCATTGTTTTCCAGCCTTGACATCATTACAGTTAGGACTTCAAGGATGTCCTGAGATCTATCTACAAAGTAAGAGGAGGTGTCCAGGATCTCCTCCAACCAGCTGTTTATCTGCAGGATTTTTCCCCTCTCCTCCTCCATAGCAGTCTATAACTGCAACATCTTAGATTTCTAGGCCAATACATGCTCTTTGAATGGCTGGAGGTTGAATTTTTGTCCCCTTGCTTCCTCCAGAGCAGCTGTCAGAGAGGCAATCTGCTCTTGATGCTTCGTGTTCTTCTCTAGGGTGTGCAGATCGCTGGCTTGTAATATAATCTTTTGTTGCTCCTCCAGCTCTTCAACCTTTTGCATCAACTGCTCCTTCTCCTTTTTCAACTCTTGATACTCTGTCTGTACCTTCTCCTAGCATTCTTGGGTGGTCTCCTTCACCTGTCTCTCTACTTGTAGAGCCTGCAATTCAGCTTCAGCAGTCTTCATCTCCCTCTGCATGTCTTGATACTTTCGCTTCAACCTATTGCCTTCTTCTCTTTCTTTCCTCAAGGTATCCTTCAACTGAGCGGATGACTTCTTTGATGACTCCAAGTCAGTTAATACCTTGTCCATATTATCTTCTGAGGCGCTGATCAATGCAGCCCCGGCTCTCAAGGTGAATCTCGGATCTCGATCTGTTCCCAACGCCACAGGTGTATCGATGATCATCTTTCCGGGCAAGCCTCCTAACTCAACTTTCCTCTCTGTTCTCTTTATGATCCTATTTGTTGCGCTATCATAGAAGACGGTATTGAAGTCAGGGATTTATTCTCCCTTTTTCTGAACAAAAGGCACCAGCTTGAGTGTGGGGACCACAGGTGTGCTGGCAGCAGGCACTTGTGGGTCCTGGGTCTCTAGGTTTTCTGTGTCCTGAGTCTGCCCTGCAGCTTTATCAGCAGCTGACTGTTCAGTTTATGTTTGTGTCAGCTTAAGCCTTTCTGGTTCCTGCTTTTGCAGCTCCTCATCAAGCTTTCTCTTTGCTTCTTCTGCTTCTTTTATAGCTCCTTCCTCTGCTTCTTTAGCTGCCTCCTTTGCTTTCTCAGCTGCTTCTTGAGAAACTTTTCTTTTTTCTTCCTCCTCACTGTGCATCCATCCTGCAGCTTCCTGTGCTAACCTCTGGGCCTCCTCCTGTCTCCTCTTGGCCTCTTCTTCGGCTTTGGCCTGCTCATCCTTTTTTCCACCTTTAGTGGTGATCTTTTGCTTGAATCTTCTCTTCAGTGCAGTCATGTTCGGGGCATTGCGGAAGACAGATTCTTCCCTATCAAAATGGTGAGTATACTCAAAATGAACTTTGTTCTCCTTGCAATGCTCGGCCACTTTACCTTGGGAGTCGTTTCTTTGGTATGGCATCTCGCCAAAATGGAACCTCTCCATTTCTCCCACGAATTCTTCAACTTGCTTCACTTTGGTGAATCTGTAGCTTCCCAGCTTGAATGGCAAAGGAGGGTAAGCAGTCTTCTTGTCCTCAAACAAAAAACTGCCTATTCCATCTATGAACACTTGTCTAACTGCCTCCTTATGGACAATGTAATCAGTTGTGTACTTGGGCAGTAGGGAAGGTGCCCTCTAACCTCCAAACATTCTGACGTACATGTCGTTTTCAGTTAAGTAGTAGTCTGCATAATCTTATATCACTTGCATGGCCTCCTCCGACATACAATCACACTCCTTCAGGAAAATGAGTGTGTGGAGAGGCATAAGGAAGTGTTCATAGATTTCTCTATAATGGCTGTGATATTTATGTGCCCATAATGGTTTGTAAGCAGCATAGACAGGCATCCTTTCTCTGTCCCAGATGCACCTGAGACCGGGGAAGGGCTGGTTGCATAGTATGCAGTCTATAAGTATTGAACTCATATAAAACTCAGACCTTTTCTGGGACTCTCCTCCCAAATCTGAGGCCAAACAACCAGAAAGACTGTTTGAGACAAGGTTGGCCCAGTTGAAGATTGTTCCCTGGGTTGCAACATAGAAAATAATGGGTAACGATTCCAGTTTGAACAATCTGCCGTGAGCTCTTCCAAAAATTCTGTTGAGCATCAAGGCTATGAATCTGTATGGAGCCCTCAAACTTGCAGTATCATATTCGCCTGTTACTCTGGTTCTGAAATGCTTCCCAGTCAACATCATTCTTTTCATGGTCTCTATAAGGTCCATTCCTACGTTATTTAACCAGTCATCAGACACGAACACTTCAGCTTCTGGCAAGTGGTAGGCCAAAACTACATATCTGGGGCTGTATGCAGCATAGCCCTGCTTATTAACATCTTCCAGAATCATAGTTGTGACATGTGCCCGAGCCAGAATCCATCCGATTACTTCAGAGCATGGGAACAACTCTGGTCTAGTTGCTACCCTCATCAGTGCTGATCTTTCAATGTTAGCATATATAAATTCCTCCTCCAATCCTATGTCGGGAGCCTCTCTTCGGGTGATCAGTCTATAGATTTCACCCCACTGGTATTCAGGTTCAACACCAGAAATGCACTTGGTATCTTCATATATGCATTCAGTTTTAGTGATCACTTCTACTTCTGGTTTTTCATCACCCACAGGGGCCTTCTTTCTTTGTCTCTTGTAGATTGTGAGCTCTTCCTGCCAAGAAATTGTGATATTAAGCCCTTTTGGCTGAGTGACAAACTTGTGGCCATCAGTGGGTAGTGTGCCATTTCCTCTATGTTTTAATATGATAACAATCAGACAATGAAGCCAATATATGTATGTATAACTGAGAGAGCCTAACTAACAGAACCATTGAAATCCAATGTGGAGTGTTCAGTCTATTTCTAGCATGAGGGAAATTAGCTATATGCAGTAAGATTATGCATGCAAGCTACCACTCTTTGCCAATATCAAACATTAACAATATAAGAAGCAGGAATGAAATCTACATAAGATTGAAAAAGACTCATGCTTTTCGCGGCAAAGACACTCATATTAACACGACTAAAACTTCCGCTCTCTGCGGGTGTCATTGTCATATCAATGCGTAGGAAACAAAAATACTATGCGAGCTTCTATGGTGCTCTTCGATCAAAGAACACCTCCTGCGCAAAACTACGGCCAATAACTATGCGTCGCGGTATATCCTATTCCCCGACCCGGGTTCGAAACTGAGCAGAAAAACGGCTTGCGTGGGACCGCACAGGCAGATGACTGGGGCTTAAAGAACATCCTAACCCCACACACAAAAATGGCGGAAACCTCCCCCCATCAATCATCACTACGCAGGATGGTTTGGTGCGGACAGCGTAACGGTCGTCCGCACCAAACCCTCTTTCCTTCTATGCGCAGGGTTACAAGCGAGAGGCGGTGGGAAAAATGTTCTAAAGACGAAACCGCCTTCCTATGGATAGTTAAGATAAAGAATCCCTAGCTATATAGGCGTGCAAACCAACGGGACAAGGAAATGGCAGGGGAAACAAAACACCGTAGCAGCATAACCATCAAACGTTCAACGGAAAGAGAAAGGAAAACGAGACCTACCTGGCAAGTATGCGGCGTGTATGACGGGGCGAGTGCGGTCAGGATTCTACAACTGCCACCTGGATGCGTGTACTGGCACAGTGGTCCTTGCAAGCTCGAGGGGTCGACAGCGCAGAATGATCATGACAGCTCGAACAAAGAAAACGATAGAATAATCTAATGCGCCTTGCCCCTATATATACAAATGGTTCGCACGTGTGACATTTAACATATCGGACGGAAGCCAATTCTGAATCAGAAGGTGAAAACGTATCTTCTTCCGCAACGGCGGACGACCGAAGCGCTCAGCCATCCACGGAGATACGCACGGAGGGGAAAGGTTTAAAATATCGGGTGTCGGAGGCATTTTGAATCGGGGGCTGAAAGCAACTCCTTTCCGCAACGGCGAAAGATCAAACCATATATCCGTTCGCAAAGTGTAAAGCTCGAATCGGAGGAAAAAATGACTTCACATCGGAAGGGCTAGCACTTCTGCTATCCGCAACGGCAGAAACAAAATTAAATCTCTGTCCGTAACGTCGGGGTCTGAGTCGGAAAAACAAACGGCTATACATCGGAAGGTTAATGACCTCGGCAGCCGCAACAGCGGAAGCAAAACAACTTTCGCAGCCGCAACGGTGGAAGCCCGCGACTTACTGGTTTGACAAAGATACATAAGCAGGAATCGAAACCAAATCGCAATCGGAAGAGTTAACAGTTTGTTGTCTGCAACGGCAGAGGAAATTATCCCACAAACTTCCGATGCACAACCAAAAATCATCCGGTGTACAAAGACCAACACGACGAACTGAAAGTCGAAGTCACGACTTGATATTGTTCCGCAACAACGGGAGGGAAAAGCGACAAAACTTCCGCTTTAGTCATAGATTCCGCCAATTTTTAAAATAATGCATCAGGAGAACATTTGAAGTCAAGTCTTGTTACTTAGCCGCAACGGCGGAAGCCTTAACCAAACACATTTCCGATTCGGACAGGTTAAAAAATGCATCCAAAGGCAATAATGAAGTCTGATCAAACATTAGATTGCTTCGAGCAACAAAACAATTGGTACGTCAATCCAAGCATAAGAAAAGTCTTCCTGAAAAGTTCTCAGACCAAATCAAAAAGAAAATCAAGCTAATCCAAGCAAAAGGAGGGTCCTAAAAAATTTTGGAATTTTGGGAAATTGTTGCAGCTGCAACAATTGGCGACTACCTGGTGAACCTTGGATCTCTGAATTAACTCCTTCTCAGTGCAAGACTGTCTGAATAAAAAAAATTGAAATCTTCTAGATGTTTGTATCTCTAAATTGGCCAACTAATGCATTTAAATTATTTAAAGAAGACCATTCTTTTGGGAGATGGTAACAGCAAAAATATTGCAAGCCTGAATAACTCTTTTGAAGCCTGATAGATGAGGTTTATTTTACCCATCCTTAGGTAGTTACTAGCTTGGACACCGCTGGATTGTAACAGATGGTAGACAGCATTATCCTTTTGTTCCTCATTCCCATGCCAATTGCACTTTTGTGCTATTTGACTTTAGTTCTTGTGAGTCCTCCCTTTGCCTTTCTTTCTGAATTTTATTCAGGCTCCTCTATCCCATAGTGCCCTTTTGTGTGAGAGAAAAATTAGCTTTTCATCTCACAGACGGAGAGGAACTTTCGAAATTTTGAGATTCATGCTTTTGATGTTTTGCTTTGATAGGAATTGATTCTTTGAGGAGTTTTGACTCTTGATAGCCTTTTTAGCTTTTCTGAAATTATGGCATGGGATCATTTATATATGATATACTGTCTACCCTGCTTCCTTTCCGTGGGTCTTTTGCTATCACCCCTTTGGACTTTTAAGATGTGAGATGGATGGAGCCTCAAAATAGTATTTCAGACCTGCTTCACTTCTGAGTTATTCACAGGGGTTAAGCAAGACTTCCATGAATGCATGGCCAGTTAGGAACATTGCTACTAGAAGACGTTCTATACTTTAAAAGCACAGTCTTTTGCTCAAGATTTTAGTTAATTAAGAACCCTGCTATTCCCATTGCAACCAAAAGTTTGCCTTTGATTCAAAGCCAAAAGCACTAAAGCAGAAGAATAAAAGAAAACATCAAAGCAGTGAATCAAAAGAAAACAACTTCAAATCAATAAACAAAGAAACAACATTAAACATTAAAGGAAACAATCTCAATTTATTTATGTACAAAGCAACAAAAGAAAAAATTTGCCCACTCCTGAAAATTTTTAAATCTAGGGAGCTAAGGAGTGGGCTGAAATGTAGACATGAACTATCTAACCATGGTCTAACTGTGCTGTTTTTGAAATGGAGCACATGTCTACTATCCTACAGTCATCCCTTTCAGCCTGAGGACGTTGAAGGAGCTCAGGCTGAGCGTCAATCATATAAGTGGCCTTTCTTGAAGTAAGATGTCTTAATTTGAGCTCAGTCAGATAATTTCCCAGGACAGAATCAGCAAATTCATTACCTTCTCCTAGCTTAGTGACAGTATGCTTCATATAAGGGTCTCTCTAAATTTTAATCTGATTTGGGGTACCCTTGAGAGGCAACAGTAAGTGAGACCAATCTGAAGCAAAATAACCCTTCAATCTGGCAGCCCAATATCGATTGAGAATAATCCCATATCTGTTCGGTATATCAGCCACCGTAATGTCAATAAATTGACATATCTTGTTGTTTGCAGCAAAGCGAATGAGGACATTTTCCATCTCTCCAACTACTTTGACACCTGAGCTATCTAGCTATGTTACTTCACAAGATGTGGACTCTGGCTGTCCATTAATCCTTTTACAGATCTCTAGTGGCATAACATTCATTGCTGATCCAGAGTCTACCAAGCAATTATGCACATTATGATTCAGCATTTCTAGGGTCACAAGAAAAGGTGGAGTGTCAGCTATTTCCTCCCAACCAGCTTCTATGTCTTCTTCTCCTGGTTGGTTTTCAGTGGGTATATCCTCTTCAAGTTCTTCATTCTCTTTAGTGCTTTCCTCATCAACACCTACCTGTTCTTCTACAGGTTTGACAGGTTCCCTGATTGGTTTGGTCTCCTGGTTGACAGTAGTGACTTCAGGTGTTTTGCCTTCAACATTCACTTCTACCTGTATCTTGACATTCTCCTGCAATTTTTTAACTTTCGAAATTATTGCATTGTACTCAGTTGTCAGGTTCTTGTCTTTCGTTGCTGTAGGTGTGTACTCAGGTTTGAGAGCATTATCTTCAGTGTCAAACAGCGAGACACCATTCCATGAAAATATGGTATCATCCTCTTGTTTCTCTATGATCTAGTTCTTTTTTCCTTCTTCATCACTATCTTCAGTTAATTTGGAGTTCAGCAACTTATTCATCACTAATGACATTGAATTTAACCATTGAGGGCACTTCTTTTCAGAGTGAGGTTGCTGGTGAAAGGTACAAAAATGATCCCCCCCTATTTCTGTTATGTTCATTGATGCTAAATTTGATGGGGGGACTTGCCAGTGGTTGTTATCTTCTCTTTTTTGGTAATGGGGTTTATAAGTTTTCTAAACTTCCTTTTCCTTTTCCAGATCTATTATTCGGTTAGATAGCTTCTGAAGCATTTCCATCATTCCTTGATAATCATGTGATTCCTCATCTTTGGGTTTAGACAGCAATGAATCCTTTTTATCAGGATAATCCTCTACACTTTCCCTTTCAGCCTCTGTCCTTTCGGCCTCTTCATAAGTCTCTACCAATGTGGGCTTGACTTTCATCTTGGCAAACATGGCCAGCTCAGGTCCTAGGGTTGAGGTATAATATTCACTTAAAACCTTGTCTGAGGGTCTGTCGGCTTCGGAAAAGTTCTTTAGGTATATTGAAAATCTTCGAGTGAAACTACGTACCTTCTCATTCTTCTCTTTTCTCAACAAGCCAAGACCCTTCATCAATGAGGCATGCGTTTTCTGGGCTGTGTATTTACTTCTAAAAACTCTTTCGAAGGTGTCCCAATCAGGGATAGAATTTGCAGGCAGACTGAAATACCAAGATGCTGCTGCTCCTTTCAGGGTGTGCGGGAATAGTCTACAGACCACATATTCATATTCCCCAGCCCTTAGCCCTTCTAATGCTAGGTAAAAGCTTTGCAGGTGGTCTTCTACAGCAATCCTTTCCTCAGGGTCGAACTTAGGCAACAGCTTGTCAAAAGCTTGAGGTAGGTTATGCAAAGGAGGTGTAAGGTTCAACGGTGATCTAGCTCTCCATGCTAGTAAGGGGTTGGGTTGGTTTGCGTTAATTCCAACCATGAGCACAGGTAAAAGGATAGGAGTCTGAGCAAAGAGTAATGAAGGATGAAAACATGTTTACCTGCTTCGAAGGTAGAACCAAACGTCAGTCTATTTTAGTCAAGTCAAAAGCTTTGAGATATCTGCTGGTGGGGTAATCTTGGGGAAATAAGTTTCCACGGCCAGCCATGCACTGGCGGCCCTCCTTCTAGCGCCAGAACTGTTGAGGCCTGGAAATTCGCAGGCAACAACAGAAAGGGATTCTCCCCAGTCAATGTTCCCAACTAGTTCGTTGACTGTTTGGTATAGGGAATCCATCCGGTTTGCGGTCCGGCTACCGTAGGTCAAGTAATAAAACAAAGGTTTTACCGGTTGCGGCTCGGTCCACCGGAATTTTGTATTTTTTAACTTAAGTATGAAATGCAAGTATCTAATTTAACCATGCAAGCTCATCTAGATGCAAGGAGCATTCACAATGTGATGCGCGGGTTCTTACCTCTCGTCTTCGCATTCACAAGCGTCTAAATCATATATGTAGTCATGCAATGAATTAACTATCCATATATCTATCTATCTATCTATCTACCTATCCCCGGGGAGCCAAACTGTGATTTACTTATGAGTAATGTGTATTATTCATGCATTATAAACAGAAATTATAGGTAGCTGATATTCATACTTACAACACATGGACGAGTGAAGATATTCTACCAATCAGATAGCTAATTGTTATATAAGCAGCATACATTACTCATGGTGATCATTCCACAAAATAAATCAGAAATCATTCAAACAAAGACATAGGTCATAGAGTTAGAACGATCTCACGATTCATGGACACAAGCTGAAAAACAAAATAGTTCATCTTTCAGCCATCCACAGCACAACATTTGGAAATTCCACCAATCTTTCTCCAACGGGCAAACCATCATTCTTTATTGCAAAGAGAAATAGTTCTTCTTACAATATTCATTTCCAGTCTAACTAGGAAAAAGTGAAAAAGTCCCTTTTTCCTTTCTAAGATTCCTACATTTATACAAAAAGGGTAAGATGGTTGGGCTGCCCAAAGTAACCTTTGGGCTTCCCAATCCTTCATTTCCCAACGTTTTACTTTTCTCAAATATTTTACAAAATTGTTTACAAAATACAACCATTTCCCAATCCTTCACGAGGAGGGTCCCACTTGGGAGTCTAGAAACTTCTTCCAGGCAGAAGCTTCAGCAGCAAGGCCTTCAAAGGCACAAGGCTCCAAAAACTGGATATTGATCTCAAAATTTTCAGCCTGGTTTTTTATGGCCTCGATCCTGGCTGCACTCAGTCGAAGCTGTTCCTCCAGAAGCTGTACACTAATGGTTGAATGATCTACTTCACTTTTCAAGATTTGATCATCCAGGGCTTTAATGGCATGTACCTTAGCTTCTTCCTCCTGGTATCTTTTCTGCAACAACTCTACAAAAGCATGGTGATCCGGGAAAGCATCCAGCCTTTGCTCAGCCTCTATCTGGCACCGGTTATAGGTAATGAGAAACCTTCTGAAGAACTCGGTGCATAATCCTTTTGTCTTCTTGACTGCTTTCTTGAAATCCTCTGCGGTGTTAATAGCAAATTCTATTAAGTCATAATCCCGCTTGAGGGCTTGTTTATCCCTTGATGGCAACTCTGTTGGGGTTTCCTCATTGTTTTCCAGCCTTGACATCCTTGCAATCAGGACTTCAAGGACGTCCTGAGATCTATCTACAAAGTAAGAGGAGGTGTCCAGGATCTCCTCTAACCGGCTGTTTATCTGCAGGATTTTTCCCCTCTCCTCCTCCATAGCAGTCTGTAACTGCAACATCTTAGCTTTCTGGGCCAAGACATGCTCTTTGAATGGCTGGAGGTTGACTTGTTGTTCCCTTGCTTCCTCCAGAGCAGCTGTCAGAGAGGCAATCTGCTCTTGATGCTTCGTGTTCTACTCTAGGGTGTGCAGATCGTTGGCTTGTAATATAATCTTTTGTTGCTCCTCCAGCTCTTCAACCTTTTGCAGCAGCTGCTCCTTCTCCTTTTTCAACTCTTGATACTCTGTCTATACCTTCTCCAGGCATTCTTGGGTGGTCTCCTTCACCTGTCTCTCTACTTGTAGAGCCTGCAATTCAGCTTCAGCAGTCTTCATCTCCCTCTGCATGTCTTGATACTTTCGCTTCAACCTATTGCCTTCTTCTCTTTCTTTCCTCAAGGTATCCTTCAACTAAGCGGATAACTTCTTTGATGACTCCAAGTCAGTTAATACCTTGTCCATATTATCTTATGAGGCGCTGATCAATGCATCCCCGGCTCTCAAGGTGAATCTCGGATCTCAATCTGTTCCCAACGCCACAGGTGTATCGGTGATCATCTCTCCGGGCAAGCCTCCTGACTCAAATTTCCTCTCTGTTCTCTTTATGATCCTCTTTGTTGCCCTATCATAGAATACAGTATTGAAGTCATGGATTTCTTCTCCCTTTTTCTGAACAAAAGGCACCAGCTTGAGTGTGGGGACCACAGGTGTGCTGGCAGCAGGCACTTGTGGGTCCTGGGTCTCTAGGTTTTCTGTGTCCTGAGTCTGCCCTGCAACTTTATCAGCAGCTAACTGTTCAATTTCTGTTTGTGTCAGCTTAATCCTTTCTGGTTCCTGCTTTTGCAGCTCCTCATCGAGCTTTCTCTTTGCTTCTTCTGCTTCTTTTCTATCTGATTCCTCTGCTTCTTTAGCTTCCTCCTTTGCTTTCTCAGCTGCTTCTTGAGCAGCTTTTCTTTTTTCTTCCTCCTCACTGTGCAGCCATCCTGCAGCTTCTTGTGCTAACCTCTAGGCCTCCTCCTGTCTCCTCTTGGCCTCTTCTTCGGTTTTGGCCTACTCATCCTTTTTTCCACCTTTAGTGGTGATATTTTGCTTGAATCTTCTCTTCAGTGCAGTCATGTTCGGGGCATTGCGGAAGACAGATTCTTCCCTATCAAAATGGTGAGTATACTCAAAATGCACTTTGTTCTCCTTGCAATGCTCGACCACTTTACCTTGGGAGTCGTTTCTGTGGTATGGCATCTCGCCAAAATGGAACCTCTCCAGTTCTCCCACGAATTCTTCAGCTTGCTTCACTTTGGTGAATCTGTAGCTTCCCAGTTTGAATGGAAAAGGAGGGTAAGCAGTCTTCTTGTGCTCAAACAAAAAACTGCCTATTCCATCTATGAACACTTGTCTGACTGCCTCCTTATGGATAATGTAATCAGTTGCGTACTTGGGCAGCAGGGAAGGCACCCTCGAACCTCCAAACATTCTGAAGTACATGTCGTTTTCAGTTACGTAGTAGTCTGCATAATCTTCTATCACTTGCATGGCCTCCTCCGACATACAGTCACACTCCTTCAGGAAAATGAGTGTGTGGAGAGGCATAAGGAAGTGTTCACAGATTTCTCTATAATGGCTGTGATATTTATGTGCCCATAATGGTTTGTAAGCAGCATAGACAGGCATCCTTTCTCTGTCCCAGATGCACCTGAGACCGGGGAAGGGCTGGTTGCATAGTATGCAGTCTATAAGTATTGAACTCATATAAAACTCAGACCTTTTCTGGGACTCTCCTCCCAAAGCTGAGGCCAAACAACCAGAAAGACTGTTTGAGACAAGGTTGGCCCAGTTGAAGATTGTTCCCTGGGTTGCAACATAGAAAATAATGGGTAACGATTCCAGTTTGAACAATCTGCCGTGAGCTCTTCCGAAAATTCTGTTGAGCATCAAGGCTATGAATCTGTATGGAGCCCTCAAACTTGCAGTATCATATTCGCCTGTTACTCTGGTTCTGAAATGCTTCCCAGTCAACAGCATTCTTTTCATGGTCTCTATAAGGTCCATTCTTACGTTATTTAACCAGTCATCAGACATGAACACTTCAGCTTCTGGCAAGTGGTAGGCCAAAACTACACATCTGGGGCTGTATGCAGCATAGCCCTGCTTATTATCATCTTCCAGGATCATAGTTGTGACATGTGCCCGAGGCAGAATCCATCCGATTACTTCAGAGCATGGGAACAGCTCTGGTCTAGTTGCTACCCTCATCAGTGCTGATCTTTCAATGTTAGCATATATAGATTCCTCCTCCAATCCTATATCGGGAACCTCTCTTCGGGCAGTCTATAGATTTCACCCCACTGGTATTTAGGTTCAACACTAGAAATGCACTTGGTATCTTCATATATGCGTTCAGTTTTAGTGATCACTTCTACTTCTGGTTCTTCATCACCCACATGGGCCTTCTTTCTTTGTCTCTTGTACATTGTGAGCTCTTCCTGCCAAGAAATTGTAATATTAAGCCCTTTTGGTTGAGTGACAAACTTGTGGCCATCAGTGGGTAGTGTGCCATTTCCTCTATGTTTTAATATGATAACAATAAGACAATGAAGCCAATATATGCGTGTATAACTGAGAGAGCCTAACTAATAGAACCATTGAAGTCCAATGTGCAGTGTTCAGTCTATTTCTAGCATGAGGGACATTAGCTATATGCAGTAAGATTATGCATGCAAGCTACCACTGTTTGCCAATATCAAACATTAACAATATAAGAAGCAGGAATGAAATCTACATAAGATTGAAAAAGACTCTTGCTGTTCGCGGGAAAGACACTCATATTAACACGACTAAAACTTCTGCTCTCTGCGGGTGTCATTGTCATATCACTGCGTAGGAAACAAAAATACTATGCGAGCTTCTATGGTGCTCTTCGATCAAAGAACACCACCTGGGCAAAACTACAGCCAATAACTATGCGTCGCGGTATATCCTATTCCCTGACCCGAGTTCGAAACTGAGCAGAAATACGGCTTGCGCGGGACCGCACAGGGAGACGACTGGGGCTTAAAGAACAGCCTAACCCCACATACAAAAATGGCGGAAACCTCCCCCCATTAATGTGCAAAATTAGTTCAAATGATGTTTCAGGTTAGACTTCAATCAAATGGTTGTGCAAGGAATCAGTCGTGCTAATAATCCGGTAAGTGAAAGATATTGTACTTTATAAAACGACCTTCTATTGTTTTGAAATATTATTAGATAGATAAATGCTTTGCTTACATAGAGCCAAATTAGTCACATGGGTTATCCTACCTCTATTTTGTAAACATTAGTCGTAAACATGAATTTTGAGATAGATTGACGAGCAATTTATGCTCAGTGGTTATTCAAAAAAAGTAGGTTGATAATAAGAGGCATAAATATGTATCATGTTACTAAAAGGAGAATATCTAAGCAATTATAGTCCATGAGTGTTTTAAATAAGTAAACATATCACATGATAGTGATTATTGGGTATGAGCTTGTACATTTGGTAATAAGAGATTATTTTATAAGATTATGTATACTTAATAGAATCAATGCGATATGTTTATTGTGCTTTTATTTTTAATGTATAAGTTCTTAACATTATTCTGGTACTAGTATGGTCATTAGTATAGTTACCTTGACAACTACTCAATGGAACTTAACCAAATTGAATTACAATTTTTCTTACATGAATTGATGAATATGATTGTAGTGTTTACGATTATGTGTTTATACGCTCTCAAGCGACTAACGTAGTTGATTTGTTTAGATATGGCAAAAGCAAGAAAAAAAAACTTACCTCATTTTTCCACATTTTACTTTGAGGAATTATTGGGTATGCTACAGATTTTTCTATGCAAGTTTCTAGGGTGGTGGAAGATTGAGGGAAATATCTGGTATGAGTATGGGCATATGGAGATGGGAAAATCCTTGGCGGGGGGCAGCGTAGGTTGAGGAGTTTGTAAAACTTTGAGTGGTTTGGCTCCGGGTAATAGTCGAAACATTACCCATGCTCAAAAGAAAGCAACATGGGAGGCAAGATATTTTGAGTTGGCATTCCCATCAAAGATCTGCCACCAGATTGAAGGAATTGAGACAAACCTATGGGAGAAGTTAGATGAAGAAAGTATGAGAAATGAGACCAAGATGATGGCTGACTGGGTCATGGAACATGGGAATAATGTGGCCTATCTAGGCATGTATGGAAGGATGGTCTCCCTATTCTGTGTTATGAAGAACCTGATGAGCCATGTATTATGGGAGTGTCTGCAGAAAGAGGAAGCTGACAGGGTTCTAGTGCAATGTTGGAAAGAGCATCATGCTGAGACCAACCAGCTGAATGAAAAGATGGATGTGGTGATGGTTGTTCTTGGGATACAACCTCTGGTGCCTTCAATGAATCAGTCCAATGGCGAGGATCTAGACCCCGTGGGGTCCTACCTAAGAAAAATGCTTAATCAACGAGGGTTCTAAATGTGGTATGCATTCTGGGTTCGGATCATAACAAGCGGTGTCTTCATTTCCGACTATATTAATGTTAAGTGTTATGGGAGGTCATTGGGATAGATTGTATGTGGTCTTTTTATGGGAGATTTTTTTTTTTAGATCAAGAAACATTTTGGGTTCTGTGTCCTACTGGCAGTTTGCAGTAAGGATGTTCTAGAAGCTAGAAGCTAAGTAATTTTCTCTGAAGTTAATATAGTTTTTCTCTTACTTACAAAAAAAGATTTTAACTTGTATCCATCAAAACCATGAGGAGAATCAAAAGTTTTACCAACATCTCTTCCATTCCTACAAGGTAAAGATATAAATCCATGGCCAACGAGTAAATATAGTTACCCGCCAACCTTAGGAGTCTATAATACCAAAGGGATAACTTGATTTGAAGTAGGAATCTAAGAGTTTAAGACATTTGGTAGTTGTTGAAGTTTGGCAGGTGTACATTCTAAAGTCACAATTGGAAAGAGCATGATAGGTGTTATGCATCACACTTTATAAGACATGGAATTGGGTGCATTTCTTATTAGAAACAAGGAATGAATCCTCATTTAACTAATCCTAGGAACATATAGTTAATTATTTCACTTATCCCATTTACTAATTGTGAAATAAAGCAGTGAAATTCGAAACACCTACCAATCCAATTCACACAAATCCAAAAGTAGATGAGGCGATCTAGAAGCTAGACATAAAATGGTCTATATCTATCCCTTAAGAAATTACATAAACCTATGGCTCATTTTTCCACTTCAATATTCTCGTAATAATTCATTAGGTACATAAAAACTATGGCTCATTTTTCCACTTCATTATTCTCGTAATAATTCATTAGGTAGGGATTAGCTAATTTTATGGCATATATATATATAAAGGTGGTTCACCATGGAAGACATGTTTACACTATTGCTATGTCAACTCAAGAAAATATATCTTATACTCGGTTAGCAAGTATACATGAAGTGGCAACAACAACAATCCCTGAAAGGGTCAATCATGATAAATGGCTCACTAGCCTATGTATTGTCTATTGGGCATAGCTCAGGTGGTTGGGAGATTTGGTTATTGCACTCTCCACTCGGGTTTGAATCTAGTCGGGGACATTTTCTCCTTGGGAGCCCTATATATATAATTGATAGACAATTAAACAAAGACCCAAGACTACCCACTATGGGGGAGATCTTGTCACATAACATTCCTCATGTAAATGTCGACTAATATTATGAGGGATATTATTTTAGATTATGAGAGATGTTGTAACGTTATGTAAAGTTTCTCATGTAAAAGTTATTACTTTTACATGAGAAACTTACTTTTATGGTCAGCTATAAATATTACTTTTTAATTCTATTTACTTGTAATGAAGAAAAGAGAGATTGAGTTATTGAATATTGGAGAGTTGTCCCAGTTCTAGAGGAAAGGTGCCGCTTAGTCTATACATAGACTGGTCAATGGAACTCAAATTTCTGCACTTCCCTAAGCTTGAGGGTATTTCACCTTGCAGATTATTATTCTTCACATCCAGATAGTAAATCTAAAGATTCGAACCCAGAAACTAGAAAGGTATAACACCACTCAAACGGTCTCAAACACCAACAATTCCCAACACCAACAATTCCCAATTTCTGTAGGAATCCTACCTTCGAAGGAATTGTTGCCCATCAACAGAAGCTCCAACCGGTTAGAAGAGCAAAGTTTTGGAGGTATTGTTCTGGTGAGGCAATTCCAGTTACATTGAATCCCGTGAGATTGTTTTTGGCGCCAAATTCCGACGTAATTGGACCAGAAAGTTGGTTGTTGAAGATAAAAATAAGTCCCTTAGATGTCTCAAATTGCAAATCTGGGAAGGTATTTCTCAAATTGCAAATCTGGGAAGGTATTTCTCCTTTGAGACTGTTTTTGTAAAGATAAAGCTTCTCCAGATGACTCTCCGATTGGAAAAGTTATGCAGGACCTTGAAGTAAATTCAGGGATAAATACAAATTCTGTAAATGCTGCATTAAGCCACCCAGTTCTGGAGGAATGAGGCCCTCCAGTTTATTTCTGTGTAATCTCAAATCTGTCAATTGCCCACATCTTCCGAGTTCTAGATGGATATAGTTGGACAATGAATTGTCATTCAAATAAAGCAGATAGAGTTGTTGCAATGATCCAAAGGAGGAGGGTATGCGTCCTGTAAGTTGATTTTGGTCAAATGAAATTATTGCAATACTGCTACAGTTTCCCAACTCCCATGGTATTTCCCCATCGAAATGGTTATCCGACAGATCAATTTCGGTGAGATTGCTGCTGTTGTCAGCAAATTCTCTGGGAATATGGCCTTCAAGCATATTGTTGCGAAGGTAAAGTTGTGCCAAGCTATGTAACCAACCCAAGCTTTCTGGAAGTTTTCTATGCAGTTGGTTGTGAAAGAGATAAAGCTTTGGAAGGAGATTACAATTAGTAATGGAAGAGGGTATTCAACCTGATAACTTATTTTATGCTAACCATAAGTTGGAGAGCGCCGTGAGATTTCCAACATTTGATGGAATTTCTCCAGTCAAGTTGTTTTGGTTCAAGTAAATCTCCTCCCAGAGAGGAAGCCCAAAAATGGAGGGGGGAATGATTCCGGTGAGAAGGTTAGAAAAGAGTGACAAGGATATGAGCTTTGTGAGTTGACCCACCTCCAGTGGAATCTGTCCATGCAAACTGTTGTCAGAGAGATCCAGAAATTCGAGCTCTGTGCAATTCCCAAGCTCCAAGAGAATAATGGCAAATAGATTGTTGGAGTTCAAATGCAATACCCTCAGTTTTCGCAGGCCATCGATAGCTGGAGACAACATTCCAGAATTGAGCTTCTCTTTGAGATCGAGGGCGATCACCGTGTGATCTCCATGGCAGGAGACTCCTTCCCAGTGGCAGGGGTATTTGTCACTTGAATTCCAACTGCGAATAATGTTTGGTGGTGCCTTCAAATTTTTGAGAAAAGAGAGGAGAAGGGTTCCATCCTCATCAATCTTTGAGCACATTGAAGCTCCAGTACCAATACCAGAATAACAATCAACAACTCTTTTGCCATTGCCATCACTAAGCACAATCTCGTTGCTTATTGGATTGAATTTGTTGGACATGACCAAAACCATCCAAACACTGGATGGAGGATTTTTGCAAACCGCCAGTAAATGCTATCTCTCTGGACATAAAATACAGAAGGAGAAGTAAAGGCTAGTATTCATTTATTTGTCAGTGGATTGATCCTGTTTCCATTCCCAATAGTAACTGCAAGTAGATAAGGAGGCAGAACAAAGTTCGGCGAGAGGTGCCCACACATGATAATATTATTATTTCAGGAAGCTAGCAGGCACTTTAATGGCATGTTTCATGTTTTGATCAGACACAGAAGGGATCTGAATCCAGATTTAACATGACATGTGTGAAACCAAAATGGTGGCATCACATTTTATGTGAAGTTTTTTATTCAAGTTGACATGTGTGAAAGCAAACTGGTGACGCCCCACTTTTTTTAGTTTTAAAATCTACAAAATCAACGATGATACATGCAGGTTACCAAGGAGCATCACGTTACCACTTCCTTACTTAGTTCAACACTTTATCACTTAGTTTTCTCACCGAGTGATGTTACTGTGTAGCCTTTGATGAACTCTTTTGTATAAGTTGTTATGCAGTGATGGGTTTCAATTTTTTAATATAAAAAATAATTTTTTTTACTCTTTTGTATGAGTTATTATGTATTGATGGGTTTCAATTTTTTAATATAAAATTATTTTTTTTTTACTTTTTCATTTGAAATTTTTTTTTTTAACCCGAGGGGAAAAGTAAAATAAGAAATGAAATAGTATTTTGTTAAGAAATTGAGCATGAATTTCATTGTTGTTTTTTTTTTTAACCCGAGGGGAAAAGTAAAATAAGAAATGAAATAGTATTTTGTTAAGAAATTGAGCATGAATTTCATTTTTGTTTGGTTTATGGCAAGTTGTTCCTAGGTTTGTATTTTTGGGGAGAGCATAAGTGATCAATTTACCTCAGGAGAAAAGTAAAATAAGAAATGAAAAAGTATTTTGTTAAAAAATTGAGAATGAATTTGATTGTGGTTTGGTTTATGGAAAGTTGTTATTGGGTTGTATTTTTTGGGAGAGCATAAGTGATAGTTCTTATGAGGAGCTATTCAAATAGCTCTTTGCCTGCAATACCTGAAAAGAGGTTTGCACATCTAGAGATTTGATCCCTCTCGGCGCTTGATAGAGGCTAGGATTTGAATCTACACTGGTTTAATGACTTCAATATTGTTTTTATCATGTTTGATTTAATGACTTTAATGTTGTTTTGATAATGTTATTTTTATTGACAACATCCCTACTCCAATAAAAACATATCCTTGTAACAAATAACAAGTTGCCGAACAAAAAAATATAGTTATAATCACATATTACCAATCTTCTCCACTCGTTCTACTAAAGTCAATACTGTTTAAACTGTCTTACTTAAAGGCAGTGACCCGTTGCTTTGTATCTCTTATTTGTTTAAGATAGTTCCAAATTCATACTAGAGCGAAAGGACTTAAGAGAATTATATATTTTGATTTTTCTACTTAAGTAAAAGATTGAAAGGATTATAATGTACCGTGTTAAAGGGTTGAAATAATTAATTTTCATTATGAGTTTAAATATGATTCTAATGAGTGAAAATGTTGGTCAGAATCTTAAGCTATGTTTATGTAAATAAAGTAATGTGCAAGTTTAAGAGGTTAGTTCAATTGGTTGTTGTTAATGTTGAATTGTGTATTTGGATAATATGGTGTTAAGAGTTGCATAATTCAAATTAGTTGAATGAGATGCTCTATTTTACACCAAATTTACGAAGAATACCATCCATAAATATGGGGAATTTTTCTCTATAATTTTTTTCTTAATAAAATGGAATATTATGGGAAGCTAACACAAATAAAATTCCAATCTCATTTGAATTAGGAAAGGGTCTAATTTTGAATATATAACATTGATGTTATTGGTCTTATGGCGAGGAATTCCTATGCTCTCAACAAGCAACTGGAAATTATCAAGGATTTTTTCTTTAGTAAAGGTATCATTATTAATACTAACAAAATATGCAATAACAACTTGGAGGAAGTGACTTCATACAAATATCTCATAATTGATGTGCATCACATGTTTAATTGGAACTATAGCATTGAGAAAATGATAAATTGAGGGTGGAAAACTTATTCTGAACTTGAAAACAATTGTAAATGAATTATCTTTGGCTCTATAAATTAGTTGACCTTCCTAGCATTTTAACTCATCAAATTATGGGGATTTAGGAATGTTTTTCTTAAATATTTTTTAGCACATAAATAAAAAATTTAACCTAACAAATCCATTCATTACTTCTCTTAAGGTTTGATAAACCAAAGTTGGTCTCAATGGATGTTAATAACCATCAAAATTATAAAAACAAAACCCAAATTAAGTATAAATAAATTGAAATATCTTTGAAATAAATAAATTGATTATAATTATTTAAGCATAAATGGTTGGGGAAAGACCCCAACAATAAATTTATGGAGTAGTTTATTTATTCTACCTTTTGAAAATTCTGATAATTTTTTGTCAGAATCTAGTAATTTTTTTGTAGTATCCCACATTCCTCACTCCACCACCAATTTTTTTGTAGTATCCCACATTCCTCACTCCACCACCATTGTAGTTGAATATGAAATGTAAATGCATTTATGTAATAGTTCTTGGCATGGAGATCAGGCCAAGGTCCTGCTAGCGAACCTAGTAACACTTTGTTGTCTTACTCAAACCATGTGCTTATTAATCATGGTGACGTTGCGTGTATCATGAAAAATGATGATTTGATGAAATAGACCTAGGGATAAATATGCTGGGAAACGAAAATGAAAAGAGAAACAAAATCCACTAGGGGAGTGATGAAAGGCTAGTAAAGCCTTGGGAATTTGGTTGATGATGACGGAGTGTCATCTTAGTATCTATGAATCTGGAAGATTTAATTACGAGTAATTTACAAATAAGTTTAAGCTATAAAAAAAACCAAGTTATTCATGACTCGTTTATTAAACTTAATCGAATATATATATATTCTAGATGAGGGAGTTAGGGTGAAGAGGGAATTTCTCGCTAGCATTTAAAAAGAATTACCAATTCCCTAATTTGCCTTTCAGTATAAAGGTCGAATGAAATTCATTTCATATGGCAAAAATAATTGGAATATAAATAACTTAATGCATATATTTGCATATTAATTTTTGGAATTGAGATATTCCACCACATTTTACTCGAGAGCAATTCATGATGTAATTGCATAAATTATTTAGAACTACACCAAGTGTAAAATGTGCTCATAAAAGGGGACTGTCTAATATAAAGATTGATTTAAATATATATTAGAAAAACAAAGAACATGATTTATTCTTGAAGTGGAAAATATATATACTGGAATGATAAATTATTTAAATATTATATTTTTAAAGAATAATTTTCACTATTCAGTAGATCCTAAGCATCCAAATACAACACAAGTGTTGGAATTCTTATAGATTTTGGGATTTTTATAGATTTTCACTTAACAAATTATACTTCAATTTTTATTTTAGACAAAACAACAAGAGACACCAGTGCACAAAGAATTTATAAAGAAACTTTGTAGATATATTTATAAATATTTGATTACATAGGAGATAGGAGACACCAATCTCCAGAATGTGTGCACCAACTCACTCAGACACCAATCTTATTGGGACACCAATCCCACAAGAAAGCACCAACTTTTTGACCATAGGCACCAACCTGTGAGAATCCAATCCTCTCTGCAAGCACTGACTTGTTGTATTTAGGAACCAGCCTGAGAGGATCTCAATCCTTTTGCATAAGCACCAACTTGTTGTGTTCAGGTACTAACCTGAAAGGAGACTATAATCTCCAATCCTTGTTTTTCAGTACTAACTGAAAGGAAGCTACAACTCCATGTCCTTACCCCTTCCTACCACCCTGATAAGAATATGTTATTACACAATTGTGACTACAGTGATCTACGATATGCGCCTTCTACAATCCACAATATGCAATTTCCTTTGGATTTTGCGATCTGCGACTTCTTTGTACTGAGATATGTGAATTACCACTTTCACGGGATGCTATGTCAATGATATGCGATTTTCAACTTCAACATAAATTGCTTTTGTTGTATATCTTCTTCACACATCTCAGTGTTTGGTATCCTTCTAATTCGCACATTGTATGTTGCTCTTCTTCATTGAATTTGCGCATTTGGATCTCTAATGCATCTTCAAGCTTACTTAGACATTGGCATCTCTTGCTTATTTATACTCTTCCTTCTATTCTTATTTAATTGATTTGTCCACAAGTTGGGGTTCCTCTAAGTTGGTGACACTCCTATTCCTTACTTTTTGTTCATGCCTCTAATTCTTTTGTCGATGTGTACTTTTGTATCCTTTTAGACTTTGGGGGAAATGCACACTAGAGGGCCACTGCTTAGTGGGACTTGTGCACTAGGATACCATCACTTGTGGGTCTTGCACACTTCTAAGACTTGTATACATATCTTCTATATACTTCTTCAAACTGGATACGAGTCTTCATGCTCCTTGATTTTTATTCAACATCAACTCCCATTTTGTTTGACATCAATATGCATCTTGATTGTTTAACATCAATAACAACACCAAAGTTCAAAAATCTAGTTCAACAATCTCCCCATTTTGGATTAATGTCAACACCAATACAAAATGAGCTCCTCTTGACTATGATCTCTTTCAAAATTCTCCCCCTATGTTCATGTCGCTTGATCCTCTGCTCAACTTTTCTTCTACATGATCATTTCTCTTTCCTAGCATTTCTCCCCTTTTGACATCAATGGCAAAGCGAAGTTCCTTCTCAATATTGAGCTACCACTAACTTCATGCTTCTCAATTCATTTTCTTATCACTTCTAATGTGCTGTCGCAAATACTTTATCATGTCACGGATGTTACTTCGCAACAGAATCTTCATCATTAATTGAATACATCTTCGTTAATGTTGATATTAATGACAAGCCTCTTCTTTCTGACTTTGCACATATTGTCACATCTTTCAAAATCTTTTCTTTGATGCATGACATTGAATACTCTTGTTGTCGCACATATCTTCATCTGTCAAGGCTTCTTTGTAATAACTTGATGTGATTAATAATCCGTGCAACATTATGTGGCGTCTTGTTGATGTACTTCAGCTTTCAAGAGGATATTAAACCAAGCATGCGGTGCAATTAGTTCGTTATGCTCCTTTTGTCCTTTCATATCTTCCACGAATGTACAAATTTAAGATGATTTTCCATTTACAACTTTTACCAAATTAATTAACCACATTTGAAATTCGTCATGTTCATCCAACTGTTGGTACAAGTGACCAATTATCTTGTTTATTCTGTCATCCAACAATCTAACTGTTAAACTCAAAGATGTCTGAGCAGCATAGTGGAACTCAGGCCTGGAATTTGACGTTCCACAGAACGTTTTTTCATTTCCAGGGCGTATTTGACAGGTGGCCAAGATTTTGACACGTCAAATATGACCGGGCATAAAATAGTGAACCCGTCAAACTGACGTCCGTGTTGGCAGCAAACCCGTCAATTTTTTTTATAGCTTAATAAGCCGAACAGGGGTCTAGGAGTATAGGAGTCTGGACTGCCACGATTTCGCCCGGACAACCCAAATCGCCTAAAAGTATCGCGATTTGCCTGGATATTTTTCCCAGCATGTTGACCCAAGGTCCCAAACCCGAGGGCCAATGTGACAATGTAGTGGCAGCCTGGCAGGTGCTTGAAGCTTCGTTCCAACTTCCACGTAGACCAGACGGTAGGAGGACGTTAAATGCATGGAGTTAATGCATTTAATGTGGTTGGTGAATTCGATTTCGAATTTCGTTGATCTTGCAAGTTGCATGATGCATCTTCAGACTTCGCCTGAACTTTCGAGAAACCCCATTCGGGAATCGGCATCACCCGGGTTCCGGAGGCTCTGCCTGCTATACTTTTTCATTGCCCGCTCGCAGCCCTGGAGATCCAGCCCACAACGGCCGAAGCATCGCGGTCTTGAATTTCCATCTGCGTACACCTCTCGAGTCTCGAACAGGCCACGCACTAACCTTGACACCTCCTCTCTTCGAATATCCATGGAAGCCTCGGCTCTCCACTCTGGAAGGAGATAGAAGCTGCAGCGTGCAGATTCTGCGCAATTTTTGACACCGGCGGTCATATGGATCGAGACCGAGCAACTTACAATCATAGCCCAAATGCTTGGTTCCGGCGGACCGTGGCCTGGAGGCGAAATTGATGTCGTGTGTAGTGAAGACTGCATCCATACATTATTTTGTTATTGATATTGATTCTCTTCCTGCTCAACCAGAAAGCCGCCGCCCTCAGGTGTACTGCGTCACAGGAGGAGGAGGATTAGAGACAGTACCTGGCTAGCTCCCATGAGCTCACTACCAAAACCTTTCGAAAGCCGAAATTGAGGAGCATGATGTGGCCATAGCTCCTGGCCAGATGGTAAAGCATTTGGTGAAGAGGTCAATTCGCATCCAGCAGATGAAGGTGTCCACTGTCGGGCTGGAAGTTCTGTGGTAATAGGTATGCTCTCTTTGGAAATTAAATTGTAATTAATTTAATGGCCAATCATTATAATTTTACTGTGGCTGTTTTCTCCAAATCCTTCAGTCTCTGTAGGAAGAATGAAAATAAAAATAATCTATATACAATTAATCAATAAATTATGAAATGGGTTTATGTGATGGGGACTCGGGACTCGGCACTATAGATTCCAGGTTGATTGCTGAGTATTTCTACTCTGTACAGATGAATTTTCCTTGGTTAACTTCGCTGCACCTTGTCGTGTGGGTTCTATCAAGTACGATACTGAAATCTCACAAACCACCGTATTGTATACCTCCAATAAAGCGGCCGTGTGCACCCTTAGATAACCTTTGGATATATTGTGGCCCTCTGGATAACTTTCTGGATATGTAAACAACTTTAAATCAATCCTCTGTATCATCCAGCTGTTTGGCTTTGGCTTTGAATAACTTTCTAGGTATCTAAACAGCTTCAAATTAATGATGTATAGCCTGATCCTTAGCTTTCGCTCAATAAAGCTACCTTCTACTTCTATAAACTTAAAATCAATGCTCTGCAAACTTAAATTAATGCTCTGCAACAAGGTGCTTAACTTAAAATCAATGCTCTGCAAACTTAAAATTAATGCTCTGCAACAAGGTGCTTAATGGTATATTTTTTTTTAAAGGAACAGGATAATCTTTATAGGATTTGTCTCTTTCCTGGTGAAATTTCAAGTTATAAGATAAAAAAATAAGGGTTACTTATAGTTTAATAAATAAGAGTTTTTTCAAATTTTCTGAAGATTTTTGAAAATCACAAAATCTATACAAAACTTTTAAAATTTTATAAACGACTTGCTACTATTCCAAATTTAAATTAAGCACTAGCAACATTTAAAAGTGAAAATTTAAACAACTACATCCAATTTATAATAAACCTAGGAGAAATGCAAGGATAGCAGAGAACAATATAGATAAAGGCTTATTCGATAGGGTATTTTAGGTAATTGGAGACAAGGGTTGGCGAGAACCAGTTTTTTTTTTTTCTATTTTGCCCTCTGTTTTAAAAGAAATTGTAAAGAGATACAAACTCAAAAAATTAATAAAATTTATTTAAACAATTTTAATATTGAACAAAATAATTAGTTATTATTATGTATGAGAAAATAATGTATTATCATTATATATGATTATATGTATTAGAAAGAAATTGTAAAGAAATACAAACTCAAAAAATTAATAAAATTTATTTAAACAATTTAAAAAATAATAATTCTTTATTATTATGTATTAGAAAATAATGTATTATCATTATATATGATTATATGTATTGGAATATACATTCTATATGTAAAAGCATTTAAATCGTTGTAAGAGTATTCTAAATACATTAATTAAATTCTTATCAGCTTATTTAGTTTAATGAAAAAATGATTATTTTAATGAAGTTGTTATTTCAAATTGATTATTTTTATAAAGTTGGTAGCAAAATTCTTATTGGCTTATTTAGTTTTGATGAAAATATTGATTATTTTTATGGATTCATAAAAGTAGAAAATATTTTAACCATGTTAAAAATACAAAACTGAAATCTTCTAATGAAATTTAACTTTTTAATCAAATCAAAATAGGAAAAGTTAAAATTTATGCCCAACCAAAATCTTCATATATCTATATAGCCTCGCATCCAATTATATATATACTAAACAACAACAATAAAGATATATATTTTTATTTACATGGAAACATGCACTGAAAACCCAGCAATAGTTCCCCACATTAATAGATGGTTTAGGTCATAAAAGTCAAAGGCCTAACCAAAGC